>JAHLJT010009436.1:111624897-111657233 GCA_031308135.1 Acheta domesticus
TTTGGAACATTTTAAAATTTGAAGCCTTTTTTGTTTGTCTTTTCGATAAACGCAATAAACAAAGTAAAATTGATTATAATGAAAGAAAGGACATGCTGTGAGGCTTTGGTTTGGCATGATGAAACGAAAATTGGCGAAATGCTGCTTGTGGCTGAATTGCGATTTGCATGTTTTTATTTCATCAATTGATGATTCTGCAATTCAGAAAAGGCTGATTATGATATGAAGATATATATTATGGAGATATTATTATATTACCCTAATATTTTTCATTAGCAATTTGAAAGATTCTTCTTTTAATGTCTGACTGGGAATGCATGGCTGAAAATAATAAGCATGAATATCAGTAAATGACCATTGCCAAAGGTGTTGAAAAACTTTCAAAAATTTGATATAAACTGTTAAATCTTGTATCATCAATGTTACTTAAGCATTTTGAGTTGCCTTGCAAGGTAAAGAATGTTGCAATGGTTGAACAATTTTTACCACAACGTAAAAAAACATCAAAATCGAGGTAAAAAACTCATTAAAAGCACAAAAAGCTTGATTGCGTGCATAATTGAGCGAACTCTACAATGAACATATCAAAAAGCATGACTCAAGAGAATGTACTTTTAGATTCATAATAACTTGCAACGCATTCAAGCCCCGCAGGGGAGTTGTGAGCAATGGCACTCAGGCGAATAGCGAGGAGAATCTCCGAAACCCAAGTGTGTATCACATTCAATGCCTGGATACGTTGCCCAGTCGTTGGTGTGGAGGGGAGGTAGAATGAGATGGAACGGGAATACCTTCCACCGTGATTCTCTGACATCTGTCGTGTACAGCCATTTCAGACGTCCGTCAAGACCTCTGTGTCGTAGAGCTGGAGCTGTTTCTTTCAAACCCATCGTGAATTTATTAATATAAATACACTTTACCGTTAAGTTTAGATTAAACTTTCAATAATCCATTCCAAAAATCCATTTTCAGTAAATATTTATTGTTTACTCAATGCAGGCACAAAACAGCGCATGTAATCGTGTAGTTTACAGAAGAGAGAGACACTGTACCACGCCGCGTGGACGTAGGCTGGGGAAATTTACCAGAGCACATGCGCGAACTAGGCACCGAACGACGTGCATCTGTCCCTTTCCACTTGGCATTTTCAAGCCAGATTGTCTTATTACGCAAAATAATATTTATATTATATAACAATGAAAATTAAAAAGGATTATTAACTAATCATTTATGTTATATTTCAAGGCAAAAGTATGATTTTAATAAAAATATAAATTTGCCATAATTGCTGTATTTCATCTCAAGAGTAAGATGTTTTTTATCGGAGGCTAAATTTATAATGCTGTGTTATTTTGGTACTTTTATATATTTAACAGTAAAACCGCTATCACATTATCGTTACGTCGTATATATATCGTTACGAGTAGAGAACGTTCTTTCTTGCATGCTTTCTTTGTTGAATCAGCGCTCTAAGAATGCTGATTGTATGCTAGCTGTATACATATGGACTATGAACTTCCGCGTATTGTAGACATTCTGTCAGCAAAACCATTCATGAGCAGTTGATGCGCTACTTATATTCACGGACAATCTCTCATGGTATTAAGGAGACATTGGTTTAATTTTGATACTGGTAATTGATTCAGCTTTTGGTTATCAAAAAGATGATTGAATTTCCAATCACTTCATTTATGATTTGGAAACCTAAAACTATATTTTGTAATGTTAAGTTGCAGCATGTAAGATGGAGTTGCAGGAGTATTTTGTTCCCTGCTTCCGTATGTGCCTCACTCTCAGCCTTGCTTTTATATTCCGGAGAAAAAGAATTTGTTACACTTTGACGAGACTGACCTTCATTTTGACGCTATTGCACCAGACACTGGAGTTTGCCTTATGCAGTACCCTAACAAATGTAACTTACGTGCTTAGATTCAATTGAATTCAAAGTATATATTTCAAAGGATTTTGTCACGAAAACTGCTGTTACTGCTGCCGACTCGAAAAATATTCGTAAAAAATGTTCGCAGTCAATTGTCACATAGTTCATAAATTACTTCTCAATCAAACCGTTGTAACAAATGTTACAAATTATGGGTATAAAGTTTTCATTTTGCATTGAGCTCCACATCGGATTGTACACGTAAATACGAGCAAAAATATCCTCGGGCCACGAATGGACATAGTACATTTATTTTTATGCCTAGGCTAAATCTAGACATCCAAAGGTGATGAAGAGTAATCGTGGTTTGCAGTCGGTTAAAAAAGCTCTTCTCGCTTCGGTTAATTAGCGTGGTTGTAACTTGCCCATACTCGGTAAAATAAACTCTTCTGATTTGTAATCTCTAGAATTCTAAGCTGTCATTCCACACCCAAAACATCTCATACAACATCCGCTTATCAGTCAATAATTTAACCATGAAGCAAGTTTGCAAATATTTCCTCAGAAATGCACCTAATAGAAGTAGCTATTGCATCACATGTCTAAGAAATTATTCCGCTACAGTAGGAGTTCATTAACTCGATTCCGTGAGAGGAGCAAGCAATGATGTGGCAAAAAACATCCAAGACCCTTTCTTCCTTACCTTGGACATGACTTGCAAGTTGCGACTGGTCATGTAAGAGAACATGCATCACACTGAAATTATCCTTGCTGACGAGAATTTAAAAGTGAATCAGCAAGAATTAGATGTTCTGTTGCTGGAAGATTCCTGCAAGTCTGATTTTAACTTTCTTTTGTATATTAGCTTTACTAGGTACACTAGCTTTAATAGGTGAAAGTTGTAATACTTAAAAATCGAAAAAAAAACCATTTTCTTTTTTGCTTGAAATCGCAATAATGGAAAGAATTTTGTAGGCGATTACGTTTCTTTATAATCATGAAATAAACTCAAACCGTCTGAAGGTTGACAAAATATTGCATAATAAAAAAACGGGAAGACTCCAGTCGGTACTTAATTATAACGGTACGGGGGAATACAAATCAAGAATTCACATATTTGTTCTAGCTCATCCAACTCCATCTCACTTCAGTGCTAAAAATGCATAGGGTTTTTCTTCCGCGCATGAGATTGAGAATATCAGATTAAGAAATAATTATCCGTTAAGTACTAGAATGAAATAATGAAATCCATTAAAATGCTTGTGATGCGAATGTAGCAAATTAGGCCTTTAAATATGGGTATGATTACAGTTTTGAAAATAGAGTAATTTGGGGGTAACTTTTTATTGAAGTGAAGGCAATTTTTTTATCCCAAAAGGCTATCTTTCTTCAGTATTTTTTTCTCGAATAGAGCCAGTATGCTTATAAAATGGTGCAGGTGCCATTTTTGATGAACTCTTCTAATGTACGAAAATTGCAAAGTTATTAATAATGCAAGAATGATGTTGTAGAACCTAGAGTTTCTTAATGAAATCTTCACTTAAAAATAGATCTTGAAATAATGCCAAAGAAAACCTGAATTTTTAAAAATTGCAAATCAAATGTTCAACTTTTATTCTTAAAGCTTCGGTTAAATCGTGTTCACTTGGGAGACTGGTTGTGTAGGAGTAACGTGAATGACCTGCTAAAGCGAAAAACCTGAGTTCCAAGCCGAGGGTGGAAAACATATTTTGCTTGTTGGAAATACTTATGCACTTTGAATTAGTATTATGAAACTGCGTAGCGGTTGCAAATAATGTGAGACAGTACGTGCTGTTGTAGCATCGCTAGTTTAAATTTAGTCCTAGTTATCGTACTCAAAACATTTGTAATCACATTTTAAAGAATCGTGAAGGATGTATAACAACCACCTTGTTATTGAAGTAGTGTTTAGATTTTTAAATACATTTTTAATTTATTAATAGTGTTTATTTTTCGTACTTAGCAGTCATATTTAAACGACATTATTTTTAAAACCATACGAATTTCCAAATTATCATAACGATGTTCCGCTTTACTGGCTTAGTCCAGTTACTCGTATTCTATCTGTTCCGTCGTGATCTTGAAAAGTGAAGTGCCACTCAACCCTATCTTGTTGTGTTTGAGGTTCCTATAATGAATTGTCATCGATCATGACGCTACTGAATATCAAGAAAATAACAATGAAGAATACATATAATTTAAACACACAGTGCCATTGCTATATCGCATCACGTGATTGTGGGGGAAAACGTTTCAGTATCTTGCAAACTAAAATCGTCGCAATGGAGGAAATTGTATTTTCAAATCTTTATTGCTATGCTATTGAAGTGCCTTCTTGTCAATTAATTGTTACGCCGCCGTGAGTAATTTTTCTTGTGTGAATCCCGTGTGATTTTTCAAATATATTTTCGTTTTTTTCGGTGGTATTAGCAATGTCAGTGATATGGTACATCGATTTGTATGATCTTACGATGTAGGCAACGCGAAGATCCATAAAAAAGAGGAAGAATTAATTGAACCGTAAACCATAACGTTCCGAGAGGATTCACACAAAAATCTGGTGGAACGAAAAGGACGTCATGTCTCGTATGTTCCGATTTTCCTATAAAGCAAACGTTACTGATCCTCTACCAGATTAGAACTTTCAAAGTTGAGGAATATCAAAAAATAGAGTAATTAGGTTGGATGGACACACGACTAAGATCGAGAAGGATAGAAATGATTTTTCATTGCTTATGTTTCTACACTGAGGCAGTTCGAATGAGAGGATTGTTGGCTTGATTGACGCCTTAGTAATAAGTTTTGAGGGTATGATGATGATTTTAAGGATCAAAGGACAGATGATAATGACGAATGGGTGATTAATGAGTTGTATATTGAAAACAACGGAAGCACTGATTGCTGTCGAATCAACACTCTTGCTATTTCCATTAGGTGCATTTGAAAATACTGGAAGTTGGGTGAGTTGCTGCAAACCTGTCTTCCGTAATTGGAATTGGAAATCGTATCTCCTGATCCCTAATGTAGGTAGATGAAATACAATACTTACGCCTCCTGAACTGGCAAGTTTATTTGTTGAAAAACTTGAAAGTAATTTGAATTTTCACTGAACACGATAGTTTATCGCTCTGAAATTTAGATGAAAATGGAATGCTGCGTCACAACTATACAAACGAATCCGGAAGAAGGAAAAAAACAATCTCTAGAACAAAATACGTCGAGTTTACGGATTTATCCAACTTCCCCAAGCCGAAAGCAACTTGATTCTTAATATCCAATTCGCAAGATCAGAGATACTCGATTAAGCCATGACCTATGTGCTAGGATAACCGTTAGCCTGTTGTCTTACAGGGTATTCCAATGTCGAATTCCACGTCATCTGACCCAAATTTCAGCCACGCGCGCGGCGCGGCGGCGCGCGGTCCGCATGGCCAGACCCGGCGTCGCGACTCTGACGCAACACTCTGTCGCGGCCCAACGCTCCGCCGAGCCCAGCGACCTTGCGGTCAACGCCGCTGCTCCGGTTTTATGATGAATGTGTGCGTTCGCTACGCTGCTAATCGGTCATTTTCTCTGGCAGAGTAGTTGGCGATTTGACGAGTGAAACGGAGACATCTTCGCTTACGTAGCACAATAGTAATTTACATCATAAGGCAAGAAAGTCGACCTTTTCATGACGAGTGACGAGTTTTCATGATGACTGGAGAGTTCACCCGCCGAGGCCGGTAGGCTGAGGTAATAAATGAAGAATTATGCATGTTTTCCTTAATTGAATAATGTCATTGACATAAAATGAAGTGTGGTTATCATTCGATCATTTGTTCTGCAGCATGGCCACACTTTGGTCGTTATTCTTGTGTTTTCTTTAATGATAACAAGAATGTCAGTTCTATGGATGAAATGGTACCTGAAATTGAAGATAATTTAGAAGTAATGGGAACTCCGCCCGATATATTAAAAGAAGCAAGAATCGCGATTGTTGACATGCTTCCATTAAAATAAAAAGACAGATAAGTGAAAGAATATAGGAAATTTTGTAAGTGGCGAGATGCGAGAGGGGTAAGAAGTGTCACAGAAAACGTGCTTCTCCCATTCTTTTCAGAAGTAAGTGGAAAGAACAGTTAAATAGCCCTTTAATAGATTGTTCAATTACAATTAATATAAATAGTTCCAAATAAAATATCAATTGATATATGCATGTTTTTAATTTATTGAGAGTTAACACAATATATTTTTCCATGGAACCTTGGCTACGTAGCTTGCTGATTGTAGTTTGTTTCTTAGCTAGATGAAAACGTGGCTTGTGCCACAAATAAAAGCGTTGTACGCGTTTTCAAACGAGATCTAAAACAGGTTAACCAAAACTAAATCACGAACTTTTAATATAAAACAAGGCTCCTTGGTTCTTCGTGGTCAGCAGTTACGTGATGATAACAAGTTGGTCGCAGTGGAGTTAGGGAAAATGTATTACAGAAAGCTTTTATCAGAATCGTCGTTTTACAAAACACATATAACCCTAAATGTTCAGTTATCCTAATGGCAGTAGTACCGTTACAAATAAATGAAAAATATATCGAAATCTTGTTGTTGAGAAGCAATGAATATCGCCATTGTGTTGGAGTTTTAATCTATTACTAAAAGATTTGTCGATGCGAAAAATACTGCATTTTGTTTTTCGAAGGGCATCGTTTGCTCATTAAAACTAAAAATTTCTGACATTCCCTTGAATGAGTACGCATTAAAACTTCCTCCCCTATAGTATTTTTAGGGAAAAATAATTATAAAATTCTGTACAGTATTTCACATTATTATCTTCAACCGCAGTTTCGTAGAATCGTAAGATGTTAAATGTTCATTAATTATTCTTGGTTCTCCATTATTAAATAAAAATAAAATAAATAATATTAAAAATAGTCATAAAAATAATAATAGAAACATAATAATAGTAAATAGACATGTATTGGATTTGGAAAGGTAATGTTCATTCAAACGTGTCTTTTTCATCTGGCACGACTGAAATGCGTCTCTGGGTTATCGAGTCACGAGGGCCAGGCTGCGACTGTGGCCGTAACTGCAGCAGAGGCGATGGCGCAAGATTTCGCGCAGCTCAGCAAATGACTATTTAATTGTCGAGATGAACCTGTTTCGCGCGTCACGTGACGGCAATGAGTTCACGGCGGAAACAACAGCGCAGCGGAGTTTCATGACGAAGGGCGGAAGAAGAGAGAGGATGATAGAATGAGGAAGATTCGAACGTCGAGGCACAGGTGATACCATGCCACCGAAATTGTGGAAGAGAATATATCCGTCATCGCTAGCTTCTTAACAAAATCTGAAAGTCAATTTTTTCCGATCAGTTTTCTAAATGATTATGTTCTGGATACCCCAAAAAGGCTGATGAGCTTTAATAGACAATACGAATAGTTGATAGGTAAATGTGAATGCAATGTAGCAACTCAATACTCAGTTATTTTCTGTGCTTGAGTAAATACATTAATTCGCCTCGTTTTACTTATATAGACTTACAACATTCAACTCACAACATCATTGTAGGCAAAGCACAAAGATTTTAAGAAACACAAAAGAACATTTAAAAAAAATCCTTCTTCTCATTGATATTATCTCTGGAACGGTAGCAAATTTCCGACACGGTCGGTCGACTACGGTCGAATTCAAATACTATCTGGAGGGAATTCTAGCGGCTGCTCTGATCAGTAGTTAACTGTGCTTTCTCTGATTAACATCAGGCGATTACCGGAACTATACTCTACCAAAAGGATCACAGACTACGCCGATCTTTGTCCTCATTCTTGTTTCCTCCTCTCTTCTTGTACACACACACACACATACGGAATTGCACTTATATGCCCACTCTACATGTACTACTGTAGTGCATATGTGTGTCCCAGGACTGGGTCGCTAGATCAGTCGGGAGCACAGAGCTTGGCCCAGCTGGGGCGGCGCTCTGGAGACTGAGACACCTGGGCAGGAAAACCTCACAAGCCGACTTGTAGGTCGACTCCGGATCTCCCGTTCCAGCGGGAGAGGACCACCTTCATCTCTCAAGATGTAACTCGCACTACACTTGTGGAACTAAAGATCATTGTCTTTAAATCGCGTCTGGAAGTTATAAATAAATCTAAACATATATCTTCACTTCAAAAACTAGCAGTTCAACAACAGCACACATTATATCTCATAATAACAGTAATATTCTCGTAATAAGCAAATGAATAAGATTACTGTTTTCTCGATTTTATGCTCTTGATTTTTTCCGATGAGCGTCGAAGAGAAAATCGCTCCTCTAATTCTGTTGTACAAATGACTTTTTCTAAAGGTTGGAGAGAAAACACGTAAACTATAGTCGTCGTTCTCATCCAAGTCGCCATAAAACAAAATTCTAGTATCAAACATGATTGTAAGGCTTTAAATCTCTTTTATGTGCCGATCCATATGGGTGTCAGATACGAAAATAAGAGTGCACTCGACTCGTAAAGCACAACTCTCGTAAATTTGTTGGATAATGCTTTTTCCGAGTTCTATGCAACGCATTGGTCATGGGTATGTATGCGAGAATATGTGCATACGTACCTAAACACACACACACAAACACACATAAACACTCACACTCTCACATACACCTTACAAACGCCAGCACTTCCACGACTGTCCTATCATGCCAAGCGTAACGCAGGAGTTTGATCCATTGGCAGTATGTCAAGTCGATAAATACAACTGTAGATGCCTTTGTAATGGGAAACTGTTTATGTGATGATATAGCTTTAGATTGCCGTTCTGTGACAGTTATGAGGACTATGAAAATGAGGCAGTACTAAGGCTGTTTCTATTGCAATAACTTTTTTTAATACATCTTATGTACTATTTTTTTTTGTGCATAGCAAACGCGAATTAATTGAAGTTGTTAGTGAATGCCGAATTAATATCTTATGGGTTTCTAAGTATGACCAAAGGCGTATGAATATCATACTTTAATGGCATGTCGAAGAACCTCAGTTCTTAAATACGCCTGTAAATCTTTGGAGGTTCCTATCCAGCAGGAAGCCTAAGCAGGACACGTTTTGAAAGTATATAAGAATTCACAACTTTCATTGAGCAATGTAATTTCAATTTATTTTAATTTGTTATTCGTTTCCTCGATATTTTTTAATTATTATTTAGGCTCACAAACATGAACTTTTAGTAGAATGTTAGTGTGTAGGTGTACATAAATTTGCATAATTAATTCTAATACGTTCGGAAAATGAAAAATGTCTTTCCCAATTCCAACGTTAGATAGTTAAAAAAATTAATCTCTGATATTCTCCTTTAGATATCGCTTCTTCTAGTATTGATAAGATAACAAGGCTTGAGTCTGGCAAGATGTATGAAAGAGGTGAATGAATAGAAAATATGCAAACACTACAAAGACCTCTTAACCAGGCAATGTTTTTTGTTTTCGTTCCTTCGTGCAATGTTCTTATCTCAGATTAATTTGAAATTACTCTTAATCATTTTTGTTAACGATAATCCTTTTTTCTTTCACTTTATGATTAATTTCATTAATTTCCAAAACTAAATATTCCTTTCATCATTATTTCTATACTATGATTCCATAATTAACTTCACATGTGAGCGAAAACTTACAACGAAGGGCATAGGTTAGCTGCATTGACATTTTTATAGACTACTCACGCTGTTAATTACTTGCTATTATTGTATTTTTTAATATATTTTTTACCGAAGAAAATGAAATATAACGTAAATTGCTCATTGTATTAACAAACGAAAGTCGATAAAAAGGCAATTTTGACTTGTACTATTTCATTTCCTACTATCATCTCAAAAGGAGCATTTGGAATATGCGAATTGAATGCGAAGCTATTACTTTTCAAATGGAGTAATTTTCGTGTTCAGAGAGAAAATTACATACATCTTCAGACTCATTACAATTTTTGTCACATGCGATTTAGAGAAATGGACAGGTTTTGTCACGTATGCTCAGGTATCTGGTACTATTAATACATCTTAGTAAGTATACAATGCAGACAGTTTTATTAATGATTTTGAATGATTGTTTTATACTCGTCAATGCGTTGGATTCCAAATATAGCTCGCAATGACACTGTGAGTAGCGAAATATTACACGATATTTTGGTCTGTGATTTAAAATGTCAATGTCAATTTCATCTTTGGTTGGTTTGCACGTGCATGTATTTAAACACAGGGAAAAATTATTTTTCCTCTTGTACCTCATTATTCTCAACTATGTGAAGCCATTGCTACGAGTACATAAACGAATTCGCTCGTTGAGAGAGAAGAGATAGAAATAACAGCATCATTCTGCTGAATGGCCATGCAAAGAGTATCGCATTATCGAGATTGTTTCACTCCTGATTGGATTTAGAATTGGTTCACGTTCATTGCACATCGTCACATTACTCTATGGCTGGAGGGAGACATGGATATGGCAATGATACTCTCGTTTACATGCATTTGCTTTCGGATCGGAGCGAAAATATAACTGTAGCTTCGTGAGTTCTTTACACAGGAGTTACCATTCGTCAGTTTTCTTGCACATTCAATGATCACGAAGAAATTTTTTTCTAAAGTAGTATGTACATACTAAGGACACTTGAAGGCTAGAGAAACTACATGTTTTTTGCTAATGAAAGTGGAACAGTCTATGTCGAAATAAGTTGGGTGGGTTCCATTCTAATTCGTGCAGACTTCAGATAATTCTTATAAAATAAATCTTCCATGCGTAATATACATTTTAAGACACTAATATTGCTACAACGTATAATTTCATTGATTTGCAGGCAAAACGAGATGCAATAGAGACGATATTGCTAATAATGGAACGTCATTTTGGGTATATTTTTTACTGGTTTTAACCTTTAATAAAAAGGTAAATAAAATACATATTTTGTTACCTATTATTTGTCTGTTCTTTCATGTGATCCAAATTTCTCTTCTCGATCATATTTTACTCATTCTTTCTCATTTTCTGATATGACTTTTTGTGCATGTTGTGATCGTGATACGGAAATTCTACCGTTAAAATATTTAATTCATCTTCAACATCAATTTTTTTCCTCGGAACCTAATAGTATTGGGATTTGCCTCTCTTCGATTTAAGTCTTCTATTTTGTATTCATCTTTGTTAAAATCGAAATAAAGCTTCTCAACTTTCAAAGTAGGTTAAAACTGTTCAATTGCCGCTGCACTTTACGACATATAACCACCATTTGTACATTTCTCCGATGCTATTTTTAAACAGGCTGTCATACTTTTGTTCAGATCTTTAAAATAACTAGAATTGTTTTAATTCATGCTTGTTTTAATTTCTAACTAATATATATTAATCATAGGATATTTACCGTTCTATTACTCTGCTTTATGTACAAAAATAGAAGATCAATAGCCGTATCGTCATTTAATATTGGAGTTGAGCATTGTTTTCAGTGCCAGGTCTCAGGTAGAAACATTTATCTGTACAAACACTTCAGAATACAACCTACTTACTTTACGATGATAAGGTAAACAAGAAAAGGATTGTCTAAGGTACGACGAAGTTTGTGGGTTTTCCCAGACAAAGAAGTATATTTTAAAGGTAATTCTCGAGCATCAGCGTTTATAGGGGATACAGCGTTCTCTCATATCTCAACTACTACAAACATCGGCAACAGCGGAAAAAACCTTGACATTGTTGACATAGATCACCCCCCTCTCACCCCCCCCCCGATACTACGACCTTGACTCGCCTAGCGTTTGACGTGCGTCGCCGCTCTTCTTCTTTTGTGATCCCTTTGCGGCGACCTTCAATCCACACAAAGCGCTTCGTCCTCTCGGCGACAAAATGCGTGCATTCTCTTGTTCCACCTTCCCTTCCCGCGCCGGCCCCGCCCTCCAGGGGCTCGGCCGCGCTATCAATGGCGCTGCGGGCCCGCCCTCCCTCGCCGCAGCCACCGGATAAACAAGCGACGTCATGCTACGTGAATCACGGGCGTCGCGCGGCGTTTACAGGTGCAATCTGCAATATGATGACACGGCGGTTATTGCTGTTCGCGCTGGTGCTGGTGAGATGTTTTGCAAGTTAACGATGATAAAGGTATGTCTATCAAAGGAGTGCTGGTGTTTATTTACATATTTCGTCAGCGTGGTTTACGTTAGGCGCTCTGCTAAGTCAGTGAAGGTTACGGGTAGCTGCGATCTGCGTTCTGCCGCGTGCGAGCTGCTGTTATCTCGTGCACATCTAATCTATTTCAATTATCCAATCTGAATGAAGACCGAGGTTGAAAAGAGATGAGTAATCTATTTAAGTTTTGCAGATGCACTGTGTTCTCCATATTGTTTCTGCAGTAACCCGAGTCGAATGTATCAGCTTTCTTTATTCAAGGTGAAAACACCCTAAAGATAGGAAGTCCCAAGGAAATGTTCGCAAGCAGTGTTTGGTTAACCACTTTAGTAACTTTTCAATATCGATTTCAATTTGATCGTGTGGTTAGGTTCATACTTTAGAATAAGATTTTTTAGAGAAAATATTACTTTCTAATAAACACTACGACTTTTTTGTAAAAACTTGAATTAATTTTGGATGCCTAAGTTATTGCGTTAGCATTTTTATGCCGAAAAATAACATGCGTCTCCTTGATGTTTATACTACCACTGAGAAATAGTCATTGTTATATTTCAATATTTATTAGAATTGATTTATTTAAAATTTCACATATTATTGAAAAACGCTGCTTTTTTAATTGAAAATTGAAAAAATATGTTTAAATATAGAATAGTTTTAAATCATGCATTTACTTTTGCGCTACCTAAACCTTCAATTACTTTCATAAGATATCAAATAAAGTTGAGAGTACTGTTATGTACATCACCGTTGGGTAATATATGTAGCTGAGCACAGCGAATCGCCGATTGTCGGTCAATTTGTAGTCAACTCGCTTGTCGTTTATGCATTACACGTTTCGTTTTGCAGTGATCCCTGTAGATGTCACGGCTCGTAAGCTGGGCCCCCGAGCCCGATGATAATGATAATATTAATAATGATAATGATAATAATTATAATAAGTAGAATAAGACGGATGAGGAGGAAGTGGAGGAATAGGAAAAGGGGTGGGTGAGAAAAGAAACAAGAGACGCAAGGATAATCCAACTGAAAGTGTTGTACCTTTCTAATGCTTTCAGGAAGTTCGCAAGGCGTCGGTCGAAGCTGAAAATGCGCACAGGAAAATGAGAGAATAGAATGGAATAGAAGGAGACCTGACAATCAAGGGCTTCGGAAATAGAAAGATAAACGGGATGTTTACGCCTTCGAGCGAAAACGCATCTGCGTGGCATCCATGGAGGCAACGAAATTTTCATTGTATTTTAAGAACATTAAATAAGCTCAATATTTTTGAGGCTCAAAACTTTTTGTGATACTAATATTCTGGTAAAGAATCTTGAAGAATGTTTCAAAACTAGGTCTAAGGGACAGAGGTCTCGAGGTGTATAACAATTAACGTAGTCAAACGACTCAGTTAATCTGAGTGGCTCCATTCAAGTGCGCAGTTTGCTTAGCCGTCGATGCTACTACATATCACATGACCATACCATATGCAATATCACCACCGTCACACCATAGGGCTAAATTTACGAGATCAAAATTCCATTATCCTGATGATGAGCACAAAAGTGTTCTCGAGACGATGAAAGATATAGACAATAAACACCATATTGCGTTAACCGGTCAATAGCCTTCCTTGAACCGCAATGGAAATCTTTCCCAAGTCTCACTGTATCAAAACATGGGATTACACAGTTGCAGTCAACTTCAATAAGAAAGAACTCCCGCACAAATCTTATGAAAGGGGACCCATTTTTTCTTCTATTCTAGAGCCCTGTTTTTCGTATGTCAGAAAATACACATATTTTGCTTGTTTGACCTTTCAAAATATTTTTTACGAATTTTTAAACTTTGTGTCAGGATGTTCGTGTTCCTTAGCCTAACGAACTGTCACCATACCGTGATTTGTTTTCAGTTTGTTATAAATATTTTGTCTCCTATTACAGCAGAGAATTTTTTAAGTAGCGAATTTTATAATTATTTTGTGTGTATTGTCATCAACATTGTAACAATGAACAATGTAACAATTGCTTGTAACAAAAAAAGGTAGAAACTAAAATTCTTGTTTTTTATTTTCCACAAAGTACATTTTTTGCTACATAAGTATCTTTTTCTCTGGAACCAATCAACCAATTTAATTGAAACTTTCAAAGTAGTTTAAACATACACAAATGCACATTTTGACATGGTGTTTTTCTTTACTTTCAGTTTTTAAACATTACTACAGATATTTGAGCTATCAATTTAGCAAACTTCACACCTATGATCATTCAAAATAATTTCTCGTGGACGTACCACAAAATAGTTAAACAATGAATGTCAAAATGTGTATAAAGATGCACTTCAACTGCAGAAAAAGATTCAAAATCATCAGTCAATTAGGAAAAGAGAAAAAGATACTTATGTGTAAAGGGTCATCACATGGAAGGACAATCTTGACAATATTATTGGTAAATAAAAGCAATTACGGAAGCAACAATGGTGACGGGAAGCGATGTACGACGTGAACATTATAAGCAGTAATGTGTGAGAATGCGTGTGTAAACAGCACGTGGGAAATTTAAATAATATCGTGACGGGATTAAATAAATATTATGGACACGTTACCAAATTCCATGGGGGGGAGAGTGAGTAAATAAAATAATTACAAGAAATAAACAAATAGAGCGCGTAAACGGAAGCGACCAATAAGAACAGATATAGAATTCGATAAAAGAATTCCAGATGCACAGATAAGGCAGGGAGAGACGCAGTTGTGGGTAGTTCGCGCAATATTGTTGGAGGCAGCAGACAGGCGCGCAGAATGAAAAAACGCCATGAGATGAAGCAGTGGCTCGGTGAAGATAGGACTTGTGATGCTTAGATCCGTTGACGTTAAGATATATTTTTCGGGTTAGTAAGAGTTTTAACACATTAGAGAGTGAACTTAGAATTTTTACTGAATAGTAGTAAAACGCGAATAATTGCATTATAGTTACAACGAAATAGTTGATTAACTGATTAATCGGGAAGTTCGATGTAATTGTGATAATACTAGTGCACGTATAAACACGGACATTTTTCAGTGTGGAAAACATTAAGATGGTAACGGAGGGAACCTGTAACGACGGTCAAGAGTGCAGTGCTGCAGCAACAGGAAGGTAACACTGGGGAATTCTACTTAAAATACCGACCATGTGTGAAGATCAAGTCCGGTTTAAATAAATTAAGAATTATATTAACATAGGAAAGAAATCAATGGGTAAAAAAGAGTGCTATTGTATCTAAGTTATGCTTTCCAGAATATAGTAACATAAGTTATTCCAGAAGTATTATTATTATTATTATTATTATTATTATTATTATTATTATTGAGCCTAGTAAGAACCATTCCAGATCACTCGTCATAAATCAAAATAATAACGTACGTAAATTTGCAATTCCGAAATCCTGTAGTGGCGAACCTGCAAAATTTAAATCTATTGTGATCGCGTCATTTCGGCTTGATAAATATTGAAACAGTGGCGAAGAGAAAACAAAATGTAATGACATATTTAATATCACCGTAAATGGCCGTCAGATTGACGTGGCAGTGTGGTAAGAATGTACAGATTTGTTTAGATAAAATAATAAGCCGGAATGAAAACCTATCAGATATGATAGTATGGCTTAGCATAGAACTCCCGGGTCCCCTACGGAAATGAGGTTTCGGTCAAATTGAAAATTTAGTATATTGTTCCTTAGATCATGCTGATCAAAAGTCGTTATGGCCGATAAGCAAAACTAGTGGTACTACCAAAGCACATACACTCACGCACTGTTTCTAAATGCTCCTAAATACAATTACACTACTACATAAAGCAGCAAAAGTGTTTTCAACCAGCAATTTTTTTCTGTTCTGCGACCCGAACTCACATCGTCAAGAGTCAACGTGCCGGCACTCATACCACTACGACACACAAGCGCCGTATGAGTCGAACACTGGAAGAGGCATAAAAATGTAAATGCCCGATTCATGTTAAAAAAGAAATAATATGGGACAAGGTATAAAAAATTCCAGCATAGATATATTTTTTGCTTTCTCATTAAAATTAGAATTTAACTAGTGGCGCTACCAAAGCACATACTTCATTGCATTGTTTCTAGATGCTCCGCAATATTATACTTCTACATAAACCAGCAAAACTGTTTTCAACCATCAATCTTTCTCCGCATCGAGACCCGAACTCAGATCCTCGAAGTTAACGTGCCGGAACTTAGAACATTCAGCCACATAAGCGCCGATTGGGTCGAATCGAACAGAGGCATAAAATAATAAATAATAAATGCTTGATAGCAAAATAATTGATATGATGGTTTACAAATACGTTTTACAAATCCAAGAGGAGATGTGGAAAATTGTTAAAAAAAAATGAAAATTCGAAAATCACATTCAGACACTTCGAGTTTATTTATTGTAATTAATAATATTTGTGATAAGAATTGCTTAAAATCGTTTTCAATAAAGTTCCTAGAATTCTCAATTATTTCCTGAGACAACAGAGAATTGTCACAAATAATATTCCCCCACCAAGACTCGAACCGGTGGTGAAGCTCTCCTCCGAAGAGCGCAGTCCGTGTTCGCTAATTAGCGACCTTGGCCACCCTGGTAAGGCATGGAATCTACACAAGTGTATAGTGGTTTCATTTCTAGCATTAGGAAGCCTAAAAATCGAGAGACTGTGAAAAAAATTTCCTTTGGGCAACCAAAGAAGGTATCTGAGAAGTTAATCATTAATTACCGAAAACCTGGTTCAGACTAAAGAGATTAGAAAACTAAGTACTGCGAGAAAGTCTGTGCCATTTTATGGCACCGCTACTTTATTTATTTCCAAACGCTCTTATATAAGAAGAGAGACTTAAATGGAAATATTTTGTGCGAATTTTCAGAAAATCGTATTTTTAGAAATGGGATACAATTCTGACACTAAATAAGCAAAAACTCAGAACATTTTTTCAAAAAATTGTACGGGACCTTTTTTTAAATAGCTGCTTGTTTTACAACACACTTCGTTTAAAGCAAAATTGCTATCTCCAATTTTGAAGTTTTGAAATTTTTACGTTTTGGCATTTTCGAAACAATGAAGCTTTACCGAAACAATGAGAAGCACCGTTTTTTTACCGGCCCTTATTACATATGTGAGCCATTCCACGTCAAATCGCACAAAAAAGACCAAAATTTGACCTTCATATTTTTAATTATTTTCTAATTTTTTCTATTTGTTATATGGATCAAATAAGTGAACACGTGTATTTTTATTTTTTTCTAACTTTATTATTTTCGGAAATATTGTATAATGAAATTTGCTAAAAATGACGCGCATCACTAACTTAAAAATATATTATATTTGAATACACCAATTATAGAAATTCCGTTCCAATTCCATTCGAAACTTAAAAACATGCTTAATTTTTAAGATTTTGCAAAATATTTAATTTTTTGAATTTTCAATTTTTTTAAAAAACTGAAATTTTGAAAATTGAATATTTTTGTAAACTCGATGAGCTAAAAATTTTTAAAAAATATTTATAACCGCACTAGAGTATTGATAATAAGTCCAGAAGAAACCAAAGTGGGATCTCAGTAACTTAAAAAGATAATAATATTTGACTAACCAGTGTGTAATAGATTGCTGCAATAAACACGTTTTTTGCGTTACTGGTCGTCGGTTTCTTTGGATGAAGCAGTAATTTAAGTACTTCTTGAGGTGGTGAAACTTCATGGTTGAATTTATAAATAATTAAAATATTTATGTGTATTAATATACATATAAATAATATTAATATATTTATAAATTATTTATAACATTATAAATAATTAAATGACGGATTTTTTTCTCAGGTTTTGACTGACATTTTGAAATTTTCTGGTCCCTCACAACTCACTTTAAATACAAGTACTCGCTACCATAGAGTTTCTGAACTTTCGTCACAATACACAGTTTTAAATGACTTACCGAATTTACTTCAGTTCTGGACAAAATTCCATTTTCTTCAGCCAACGTTTTAGACACTTTTATCATGCGTTCGCTTACTGCAAAAAGTCTTTTAATTTTATTGTATGTCCAACTTTCAAAAATTGTCAAAATTTAAATTTTCAAAGTCATGTCATCTGTTGAGTGAAAGTAATCGATAAGTTACTAAATAGTATCTTTGTCTGATTTTTCGATGGACGTCGAAGGATCTTCAATGTGAAAAAATGTATGTGTTGGCACTTTGTAGTACACTCTAAAATTTCTTATGGGGATGCCATTTTGTTCCAATTTTCTTTCGTGGCGGGGGTTTCTCCTATTGCAATTAAACTCACGTTTATCTTCTCTTTATTCATTTTGCAGACACTTGACGAACTATCTGAAGAGCTTAAATTCTCACTGCCTTAATTCCCAAATTTTTCACTGGACATTCTGCTACTTTCGTTAATGCCACGGGAGCCACTGATCTCGACGCTATCTTCATTAAGAAAAGGCCGTTTTGGAAGCCGATTCCCTTTCTTCCGAAAAGAATCACAAATTCGCCAACCTAATGACTCCTGTAAATTCACCAGCAAATCGTGGTTTACGCGTCTTTGAGATTTTCTTTTTTAAAAATCGTCATCAGAAAGTTTAAATGGATTGATTCATCTATCTCATACGCTGATCGCCACTCATGTTGCGCAGAACAAATACTAGCATCACAGAACAAATACTAGCATTCTTGTCTTCATAAGTATTGCGTATTGCGACTAATGTTGAGAAAATTTTACCATGTCCCTTGAAAAGTGGTCGATTGTATTTCACGAGCAAGGTCAGGAGGGCCCCGTCCCTAGGACGCAAAGGGACTCTGCAGTAAAATTCGTTTTGCTGACACGAGATAAAGCATTCGTTTTGCTGTCACCCATCCCTTCTGGGGAAAGAGTGAACATATGATTTACTAATGTTTCTTGAAACCCAAATCAGGCAGAGGACCATTCCTTTTATTTTTCGTCGGCATTAGTATCCAAGACTGATAGAATACAGTTCGTTAGTGCAGGGGCAGAAACCACGTGCCCGAATACCATACTTACAATAGATTTTTTTATCTGAACGTGTTGAGTGCCCACTTTTTCTTGTTATGTTTTGTAGAAAATTGAACAAGAAATATGCCTTTTTTAAAATTTTTATCTGAGAGAGTTCATAAAGAAATTTCGTTTTTTAAAAATAATTACAATTTTTTAATGAAATATTTATTTTTTGAGAAAGTAATTTGCAGATGAATAAAATACACATATCAAAAATTTAAACGAAACAAACCAGTAATTTTTATGTTAAGTACATTCAGAGCGTCAATTAATCATATTTTGCAAAGTACGCGTAAATTTCAAAATTTAATATAGGCGAAACTACACAAATAAACAATTTTCAGGTAAATAAAGAAACACGTGCCTCTCTTTTTTTGTCCAGACTTAATGCTATATATTCGAATCATTTTGTTTTAAATAGTCGTGTCAATTCGAGTGCAATTTGACGTGGAATGGCTTGTATTTCAATTCGTTTCGCTCTCACCCATAAGAACATAGGTGACCCACAAGTCACCCACGATGTTACCCACAAAAATATGTATGACACAATGACATACATTCTGGGGGCAGAGTGAATACTAATAACTCTTGAAACCCTTATCAGGCAGACGGTCATTCTTTTTTAGTTCTTCAGCACTTGTATCAAAGACTGGCCGAACACAATTCGTTTGAGCATGGGTAGGCAGAGCGCGCCCTCATACTTACAATTGATTTTCTTAGAGCTGTATGTGAGGAGTGCCCACTTTTTTTCTTGTTGTATTTTATAGAAAATTAAAGAAGGAACACGCCTATATTTTTTCAAATTTTTATCTCATCGAGTTTATATAGAAATTTTACTGTTTTTGAAAAAAATACATTTTTTAAAATGAAAAAAATATTTTTTCAAAAATTTATTTACAGAGGAATAAAATATACACTTCAAAGTATTAAATGACATTAACCAGAAATTTTTATATTTAGTACATTTGGAGAGATAATTGATCTTATTTTGTGAAGTACCTGTAAATTCCAAAATTTAATATAGCCATAACTACACAAATAATCAATTTTCAGGCAAATAAAAAAATACGTGTCTCTTTTTTTGATGTCCAGATTTAAGAAAAAAATATCGTACATTTTAAAAAATGTCGTGTCAACTCTTGTGCGATTTGACGTGGAATGGCTCATGTGTAACAACAAAATCGTAAATTTTAAGCGCAAATTACGGAAAAAACACTGTGGTTTTAGAAACTTGAACACAAACTTTTTTAAAGAGCTAATTTTGTACAACAGATTTTGTCGAAGGTAAAAATCTCTATCTTCAATTTTGTAATTTAATTTGTTTTGTTTTGCAATTTTCGAAAAACCGAGCGACACCCGAAAATAGGATTAGCATAATATTTTTTACCGTTCCTTATTACAAAAGTGAAGAAAATTTAGAGAAAAGTTTGGAACGGTTTTTGAGAAACAAAATGTGGGTAAATTTTAAACGCAAATTATGAAAAAACTACTCTTATTTTCAATAATGTGTACCTGCCATTATTTAAAGTGCTTATTATGCTAATTTTGTACAACCGACTATGTCTGAGGCAAAAATCACTGTCTTCAATTTTGCAGTTTTGAAATATTTTTTTGGAATTTTCGAAAAATCGGGGATATTACCGAAAATGATACCTGCATTAATCTCTTAAACGTCCTTCCCACTATTTAACAACAAAATTTAATCAACAAATTTTGACCCATTTTTGAAAATTTTGAAAATGTCCTAGGGGCTTCATGTAAAGTACTCCCCAAAATTAAAATAGGGTAAAGTACTCCCCAAATGGTAGAAGTGGCCTATTGAATTTTGTTCTTCCTTTCAAGTATCTAATGAAAATGAACAATTTGCGATTTAACAGGGGATTAGAGACACATTTTTGATGAAGATTTATCCTTTTCTATCGCTAATTCTTTTATTTTTGCTTGCCACAGAAATGCCACCACTTGTCACTTTTTAAGAATTTTCGTTTTTTGTTTCTTTCTTACTTCTTTTCGTTATCCTAGTTGTCCTGTTTCCGATTTTTGCACTTATAATCGCTTTACCTCGTTCTACGTCATATGGGATTCACTGACAAAGATGTTCTATTACATCGTACATTGAATGTTGTAAATTTAATTCCTTTCCCAAGCACAGAAATTACAGGTATGCACTTTAATCAAGCCTTTATCTTCGTTATGATATAATTATGGTTGACACTTTACACAAACAATCAATTGCATACAATTTTCCATACCCCGAGTATCTTAATATTTATTTTTCATGAGGATACAGAGAAGAAATCATGGCAACGGGTTTATTCTACTCTCTTTGTTAACATTGTTCCCAACTCAGACCGTTGTTCCCAAATGTGAATTTCGTGTTCGATTGCTCCTTAAATTGAAAATACTAAGAGCAGTGAGTTAAGACTACCATGTGTTTCTTCAGAATCCTTCAGTCTTCATTTTACTCATCTGATTCTTTAAGGGGAGGCATCTGTGAAATTTGATGAAATTTCTTGAAAACTTCAATTTTTGGTTTTCATCGCTATAAATAAGATCGCACTTTATAGATTATTGTTGCCGAGTCAGATTCGTCTGAGGTGCATTTAAATGCCCGAAATGATGATTTAAATGCCCATGCGCGCTGTGTGCCACGCCCCCTTTCTGCACATTAAGTGTTATTTTTCTAATATTAGTAGAATAATATTTGAATTTCCCGGTGTTTTTTTGAAGGAACTTGTTGTAGAGTCCTTGAAGAACATCTGAATGCTAGAAATTAATGCGGGAAACATTGTATTGTTACAGTGAGTGTCATTCTTGTATAAAGTGTCCTGGTGTTATTCCTCGTTTTTTCGTAATGGTAGTACTTATTCTTGTAGAAGTTTCATTAGCGTTTTGTGATTTTTATTTTATTAACAGTTTTTAGTTACTTAGAGTTTCCTTCAGTATTTATTCAATCTTTTCGCTACAAGTGTAAATCATTTTTAGTGAAATAGTTATAGGTTAGGTCGTAGTTGTTTCAGTTTTTATAGGATAAAAGGGAGAAGAAATACCTAGTCATAAAAATAATATGAAAACTGTTCTATCTTTAGAAGTTGTAAAAATAACTCCTGTGTACAGAAGATTTGATTTTGATGAAACATTAGAAAGCTGCACTAGGGGAAGAGCTAAAATGCTAATGAATCACTCCACGGTGTGTTTTGGTTCATTTGTCCAAAAGAAACATTTGTTTTTGAAAAATGGATTATTGTATAACAGAAGCTATCTATGAGTTTAACATGGGATGCCAAATTACTCAAAATGTTCAAGATTCAATTATAGGAAGTCCAGCTAGTGAAACATCACAGAAAATAACTGTAAAGCGTGATCTATGTAGACTCAAACGCATTGTTGAAGCTAGTAAACCATCTGTGAAATCTAGCAGGAAAAAACTTAAATTATCCAAAATTAGAAACAAACAATTCAAAAAGATGGCTGAAGTCCCCATTTAGACTGCTGGTAGTATTTAAGGTGATTCAGAGCCACAAAATTCATGTACATCTTTAAATTCATTTTTCCACGAATTAGTTTTTTTTAGCAAATTACAGTATTTAAAACATTCCTTGCACAACAATTTTTCAAATATACTGTTAAAATTTTTACAGTAGCTTAGTATATTAATAAAGAATAAAATTTGCTTTTCAGAGTGCCCAGATTGATTTAGTTTTACTTTTGTGTTTGAGTAAACATAGAAGTAAGGGGGAAAAATCAGCATATTTGCTTTTCAAATATTCACAATTTTTTAAAAAAAAATGTAAATATAATTTATGTAATACAAGCAACTTTTCTTCTTACAGATCTGAAGTTTGGGTGGTTAAAATATTAAAGTGATCTACAAATATTTGGACCAATTAGAGCGTTTTTTAACAAAAGTTGCAAAAATATAAAAAAAACTTTTTAAAAAAAAAACTTTTTTATAAAACGCAAAATAACTTGGTAGAAATGTTACTATTAATGTGTTCATTATGTGGCAAAATTTTGAGATTTAAAAAACAATTCCTTTCAAAACTTCTATTTTTACAGATGCCTCCCCTTAATGGCACAAAAATGTTTAGAATTCCAGTAGAGATTACTCTTCCAGAAGAGGTAATTTTTATTTCTCACGCCCGGAAATGTTTGTAATTATACTGAAAACAAATGTTGGGATTAAATGAAACCAACTCCATTAGTGATGTATTCATTTAATGATACATTTAAACTATTTGCACATGGCAGACAGTTACTGTAATACGAAGGTGACCACTCAAACTGGTTTCCACTTTGCTCTGGTTGCCAATTTTTTTTTACTTTAACATTGACTGTATATTGACCATATTAAATTGTGTGATGAAATAATGATGAAATTATGAATTGTTCGCTTTGCATTTCTTGTACTTATTAGTCTGGAAACAAAGAATACCAGTAAGGAAATCTTTTAAACGTTACTCTCTTCCATGTTCTCCCTATGACTAAGTAAGAGTGAATAATCTTAGAAATTGTGTTAAAGTTGTCTTGTTAAAGAAAGTTTAAAATGATCAACTATGGAGAAACATTGAGCACTTCTTAATTATTTATCATCCAACTCTTCTTTTTATCTTAAGTTTCCCCCTGGGTAATCATTTCACCGTTCGTTATTTTCTTCATACGTTTTTAATTTAAATTTTTTTCGCTTTTCGAAGCTAATGCCAAATGATTCTTTGCGATTTTCAACCAACTTAGAAAATGGAGAAAAAACAGTGGCTTGTAAGTTTTTAATGTTTGTTCAGCCGTAACTTTTCAAATGAAAACCGTTTGCGTAGTTTTTCCTTTGATTTAAAATGTATAATAATTAATATCTTAATTTGTACAATTCCCCGGTGGTACCACGATAGTTAAATGATATTCTGATAGTGGGGTCCGAAGATACAATATATAATGAAGCTGGGACACATTATCTGTGCAAACAACCCTAGTGCCTAAATCATCGAATCGGGTTTAAAAACTGTAATCCTGTATATTATTTTAGCGAAATTTTGAAAATAATTCGGATTATTTAAATTTTTATTTGATTTTTCGTCCTTGAAGACCTTTTTTATTTTTTGAAGTGGATTATATTTTTGTAATGTTTTTTTTTATTTTTTACTTTTGATTTACCCAGTCTAAATGAAATAAAAAGAAAAAATATTTCATGAGATATTGAATGGCCTACCATTAAAAGATACTATTTTAAAAATAGTTACTACACGAGTGGTAAAAGTAGCATTTTATTTTACGAGTTGGAAAAAATGCGACACGAGGCCGATAGGCGGAGAGGAACCATTCTACCACCATTTAGCATTAAGGACAGCAGTAACTTCTGCGATCAGATGAAAGTATTTTGTTTTCTTTGATGTATGCACAGTTTTTATGTCGTCTCCCTTGTATCATCCTTGAGTATCGTCTCACTTTTAGCACTAGTACCAAAAATTGAACTTTTAGCACGCTTTGCATGCCTTAAAAGTAACCACTTTATTAGGATTTGCCTAAACACATGATTTACTTTTAGTTTGTGTGTAGTGTAGTGAGTCATATTATTGATAAAAGCTGATATTCCTTAAAGATTAGCTCAATTCACTCTGATTTAAATGCACTTGAAGTATTGTTAATGTTACAATTCCTGAATTAGTCAACAAAAATACATTGAAAAAATCCTCTCTTATTTAAAATTTTTCAAACAGCAACTGTGACACTTCTCAATTAGTATTTTCGTTTCTTATTCTGCCCCAATTCTTTCCCTCTGTGGTTTCGAATTTACTCTCTTTCTCATATTTTCCTTTCCTAGAATTTTTAACTTATAATAACTCTTGTTTCAGTTATTTTTATCGTGGAGACTACATCAAAGAACACTACATCCGAGAAACATCGTCCCCATTAATTACTAACATAGTAATTACTTGCATTTCGGTTGTTAGTTTGCTCAAAGTGTTTTTCGTGACGACCGTCCGAAAGTAGCAAGGCCTGGTATGCAGGCCTGACATTTCATTGGCATGAACACTGATGTTTTGCTCATTCAGACTTTCTGAAATAACACACGTGGAGTGACGTTTCAGAAACGCGAGAGGCTGCACCGTGAGCCGAGCGGCTACTCTTTCCGGGACGATAATGGGGGCGCCCGCGCGCCCTAATGACAGTGGGCAGCCAGTGCTCTGCGTGCTGGAGGTCGCTGCAAGGTGACGCGCGCCGATGGCTTGGCCGATGGCGGTTAGCACACTCGCGCTAATTTCGCGTGGTTACCGCGTTTTCCCATTACGTCACATCCTCAGGGGAAGATTTATATGTTAGTGGTATCGCATTAAAGGCCTTGCGGACTATTTATGTTTTGACAACTTTTTAAATGTATTCTACCGCGAAATTTTGAATATTGCTGAAGGTTATTAGTGATAAATATTCATTATTCAGTAGTTCTAACGATGTAAAATGGACCCTTCTATCGTATTAAAAAGAGCGAACATGCATAATATAATAAACATTTCGCCCTGCATTTGTAGAGGTTCACTCTGTCAAACTCACTGGTGGGGCCACTTCTTTAGCGATAAACTTCTTCTGTCTGGTGTTTATGATTTTTCTCAAGATACTTTGTGAATATCCTTTAGTATGGTCTTAGTGGATGCTGATATTTTAAATGATAATCAACGTTGCGTATATTTGCTTTGATTCAATGTTTAAAAGACACTCGATATACCATAAGTCATACTACAGCATAGGGAGGAAACGTATTGAAATCACCAACACGATCTCCAATTTTCAATCTTTCAATCGGTGTTTAAGGTTCTTTTGAACAGAAGCCAGGATTAGGTCTATTATTACTGTTCTACAGATGGTTAAAATTGGTGCAGGGGGCAAGGAGATACAATTATGGACCCGAAAAACCGGCGTGCCCGTACATGTATCTGTCCGGTTGAATAGATAGACTGATGGATAGGATGGTTGAAAGGATGAATGGAAGTATTCCCATGCATAACTGTCAGATTAGAAGCTTTATATTTTAAATACATCGGGAGTAAGATTTAGTTAAGCCGTTCCAGAGATCAGTAAGATATTTTATAGTGCGATTTTTATAACTTTGCCCCTCAAGGCCCGTCTTCACGATGAAGTATGTCATGATATTTCACGTCTTTCTCAGTCGTGCCGCAAAATATCACAAGATGGCGACCTTATCAAGCAGTGCTTGCGATCATGTGACATCTAGCGGCACGACTGAGAAATACGCGAAATGCCGCGTGGTATTCCATCGTGGCCATAGGCTCGAGGAGCAAAGTTATAAAAATCGCACTATAATTTGACGCCCCAGTGTCATTTTCAAATTTTTTCTTGAAAATCGCTCAGAATTTTTCCTTCAAATTTTTAATGGAATAGAAAAAATTTCATTTATAAGTATGATAGTGTTCTGATTTTCATTAAAACTTGTGACACTTTGAAAATAGAAAAAATATTTATTTTTACAAAACTAAAGCACTAAGGGTTTTCGTTTAGAAAGAAATTTGAACTTTCTACTCAACAAAACGTTGTGATGTTTGCTTTAAATGAAAGGGAGTGGGCCCCATATGTGTTAATATTCGCATATTTTAAAGAAAGAACACTAAAATCGTAAAATTAATAGAATGAACGTTTATCTACTGTCATATGTTATTTCAGTGACTAGTTTGTGTGGTTGTGTCACGAATTGTTTTTAATAAGAAACGCATGTTTAAGCGCATGGTTCGTATAGTTAGCAAAGCAAAGATAGCGAGTTCTTGAATGTTAATATTAGTGAGTAACAAACACATGTCCAAATTTTGTTTGAAGTATGTGTCTCTTTACAAAAAATTCAATGATTATAATATTGTTTTCATTTTTAAATTATATTTGATTTATTTTACATTTTTCAATTAAAGCGAATAGCAGGATTTCCTGCTACATTCTATTATAATATACATGCCCAGATCGTGGTATACATAAAGCATTTCAATTGAAGAATTTCTTACAAGAACCAAACACGTCCAAAATTCTATATTTTGAGATATTTCACCAAGTTATTCCCATCGGCTGGCGCTATCTACTAGGATATTTCCTTTCGGCAAGGGTCAAAACACATTGCAAGATATAAGGCAGGTAATTCATGTACGTCTAAGCTGTGAAGTTTTTAGTGCCTCCTGAAAAGCTTCTAATTTTGACTTCTCTGTTTTTTGTAAAATATGAAACGATGTTTTGGGGGGTTTTGGTTTTTTATGTATTGAATCTGTAGAACGTTTATAGCGTTTCTACAGTTCTTCTTTTAGTTCGATTTGTTCGCAATTGTCAATGTTATGCAGCAACGGTGCATGCCGTGTGAACCTAACTAATGTGAAACAAACTCTCCAAACATTTCTTTTTTCGGCCTACTTCGTTGTTGCTAGAAATTTTAATATATATCCGAACATTTTTTTAAGAAATGTCCCAACCCAACCACTTTTCAACCATGTTGAAGATTTTGGCTTGGATGTTTTCTACATAAATGCATTTAAATTATATTATGTGTTTTTTTTTAATCTGAGAAATTATTTAGTAACTAGCTGGCGTCGCCGACGCTAAACTATTTTAAAAGTATCAACATGTGTAGAAAATGTCTTTCATACTTCATTTCGTTCATGCGTTCTTACAGTATCTGGCATTGGACTTACCAATGAATCGCAGTAGCTAATAATGTTGTACTCGCCTCCAAAAATTCCCAATATCCAATGGCCTTGTATGTTACCTCCATATAGGATATGAAGTTGTAATATTGAAATTTAAAAATTATAATTGTTGTAAGAAATATATTTGAAGGTATTGAAGATGCAAATAGTTAAAGTTTTGTCAAGCTACACTTTTTACAATTTTTGCTAATATGCGCAATAATGCACAAAGATCACCTGTAAGTTGTTCTAGGTTATTCTCTAATCCTAATACAAGATCATTCTCAATTAGTCCGAAAATTCTTCTGCAAAATCATCTACAACCACAATTCATTTAGTTGTAAATAATTAAGTAAATTGTTTATTTATTTATTTATTTGGTCAAAAACAGTAAAAACTGTATATGACGTGTGGGAAAAGAGATTATGTGCGCACATTTTCTTGAGGCACCAAAAAAAAGAAACATTTGAAAAACTAGTAAAAAGAATTTAGAAAATAATTATTATTTTAGAAAAATTAAAATTTGAAAAATGTTTGTTCCCGAGTTATAGAAAATAAATTTTAACGGTGAATGAACTGATTTGATTTTTCTGCATTGCTAACAAAATAGTAATGAACATCAATTCTACTCCTACAATTACAAGCAAAAGGAGTGCTCAACAAAACGTGCTACATTTACGTCCAGAAGCAAAACAGGGAAAAAAACACAAATGGATCAGGGAAACTGGACAAAAACCTGATCGAGATGGGGGTAATATTGACCCGGGAGATGATGTACGTTACTTGTTAGAGGAGTATTAATTTTTTTTTTGAAATGTGTATAATACAAACGTAACCTAATTCATTATATATAATGGTTTTGTTAAAATAAACATTATTTTTCTTGTCGATGATCAGTAAAGTCTCTAATTGTATAGAAACAGTTTTGCAGCAGAAAAGATTTTACTTTTAACTTAAATTTGTGTACCGACTTTAATTGTTTTATGTCATCTGGCAATGCGTTGTAAAGTAACGTACATGCATTGTATCTTGATTTCTTGTACTGAGCTGTTGATACTGACACTTGATGCACGTGATTTCAACGGCGTGTGTTGTGATTATAAATATCAATATTGCATGAAAATATGTTCCCTCCGTTAAGTAGGTCATATTTGACAAATATTACAGATTCTTAAATAAATAGGCAAGGCAATGGTAAGATTCCAAGCTCAATGAAAAGAGGCTTGCAGGGATCACGTGGAAGGCACTTTTTCATTATTCGAATAATTTTCTTTTGCAATCTGAAGGTCTGACTACTACAGGATGAGCTTCCCTAGAATTTTATGCCATTTCTCAGGCGGGAATGTTCATTCGCAAAATAAACGCAACGAGCTGCATGAAGACTGACAGAATTTGAAAGAATTCTGAATGCGTAACATAATGAACTTAATTTAGTGTTTAATTCTGTTATATGTACATTCCATTTGAGGTTTGATTGAATTGAGAGACCTAAAAAGCTTGTTACCTCAACATCAGCTAACTGCATATTGTTCATTTTCAATGAAACATGCAATTTCCGATTTGAAATGCAAAAATCCATTCGAACAGATTTTCTTTCGTTAACAATTAATTTGTTATTATTTAACCAATTTGAAACTTCTGAAATCGTACTATTTACTGCTTCTTTTTTGCAAAGAACATTCGTGTCATCGGCAAACAGAACAGTTCTTCCATTTTTAATAGACGTGGGCATGTCGTTTACATGTAATAGGAAGAGAATAGGCCCTAAGATCGAACCTTGCGGGACCTCATGCTCAATTGGCAAAGAATTGGAAACATAAGTATGTAATGTCCTTTCGTGCCAGTATGGTATTTCTACTCTTTGCGTCCGATGTTTAAGGTACGAAGTTATCCAATCTAGGGCAATACCACGAATGCCATACGAAGGTAATTTTGAGAGCAAGATCTTATGGTCAATAACGTCAAAAGCTTTCGAAAGATCTAAGAATATTCCAATGGGTACTTCATTTTGGTCTATTGATGAAGCAACATCTTTGAGAAAAGAAAAAAACGGCAGTTTCCGTAGATTTTGATTTTCTAAAACCGTGTTGTGAGTCAGAAAACGCTTTGTTTTTCCTGAGAAAAGTTTCCATTCGTGAGTAGAAAAGCCTCTCTAATATGTTTGAGAAAACTGACAAAAGAGAAATTGGCCGGTAATTTTGAATTTAATTTTTGTTCCCTTTTTTAAAAAGTGGCTTAATTTTTGCTGTTTTGAAAATATCTGGAAATATTCCTGTATGTAAAGAAGCATTGTAAATGTGAGTTAACGGATGTTTAAAGGCAGGTGCACAAGTTTTTAATAAACAATCCGGAAATTCATCTAAACCAGATTATTTATTTTTTAGTTTACTGACTATTCTGAGGATTTCGTTGGGAGAAGTTTCGAAAATAAACAGCGTATCGGAAATTTTTTGGGAAGCGTAAGGTGTTGAGTTTTGTGGTTTTAGTCCCTTCGTGAGATCAGACGCAATTATAGAAAAGTGTTGGTTGAAGAGATTGGTAACTTTTTCCGGATTACTCGTTTCTCTTTCATTATCCTTTAAAATTACATTCTCTACCAGGTATCGAGATGATGTGGTTGTATTTTTTTACGATATCCCACATTGCTTTAGTTTTGCTACTAGCGCTCAAAATGTCCTGACTATTTTTCATTATTTTTGCTTGAACTATTACTTTTCTTAAAATTCTTTTGTATTCTCAGATTTGCTTAACACTTCCATATTTTCCCCATAATTTTTTAAGAGATTAAAACTCCTCAAACCCAGTCTAATTTGTGTTCACTTCCACTTTTGCAATTGATCTATTAATCGTTTCGTTTGCAAATCTAAATAAATATTAAATGACATTTGTTTTGTATGTTTATGTTAATAAGGTAATAGTTAAGTTTAATATGTATAAGTTGTGAGTCACATTCATTTGGAAATCGGTATTTGTATTCGTATCGGATTTGTACACTTAGGAACGTAAAAGTGAGAAGTCGAACATAGTTCATTCATTCTCTAACATTGCTCACAGTCTTGTTTCCTCCGTATTCTTCAAATGTAATTCGTTCCAAGGCAATACAGTTCGTAGATTTTCCAAATTATTATTTTTTAAATAAGGTATTAGCCCTACAGATATAACTGAAATATTCGTCGTGCATCACTTGTTCAAGTTACATCAATTGTTCACGTAAATATGTCAACATCAGTGTCGACAACGTCGTGAAAGAAAATAATGCCGTATTGAGCGAAAAAATGCCTTTAGATACCGGAGTTTAATCAACACCACCTACATAGATCTATTTATGTGGCAATGATTTAATTCCCGGCATACTCACGAATATGTCAGCACCAAAACACGCAAAAACACGTTTTTGGAAATTTATTTTAATCTTCCGGTCGGATCCGAAAACAAATTATCAGTTCCCCTTCAGGAGACCGAAACGCGTCGAATGACACTTCGTATGTGTCGATTGGCGCACGGGAAGTGGTCTAACCGTGAGGCACAGAACAGTATTTTCTCCACGCACGCACACGAGGAGTTTACTCAAATACTGTATAGGAATAACACGAAGAAGTGGAAAAGGTTCTTTATGCCACTCATTTCCATTAGAATTAATTTTGGCAGTTCAGATTAACGGTACGCGATAGGTTGCGTGAAACCGCTGAAATTAATCATTAAAAACAGGCAGCATTCAAAACATTTTTAACTAATTTGAGAGGGAGAAAAATAGGACTGTTAAGAGATCAGAGGTAAAAGTGACCTAGAGACAATATTGCAACAACAGAAAATCATCCATAAAACAAAATATATTATTAAAAGTTCATTCATCCAAATGCATCCATAGTTTCAAAATAATGCGACAATAATTTATTTCTTATACAGTATTTATTCCAAAGAACGTTTAAAAGTAGCAGAGATTCGGAAATATGTTTTATATCTTGCTTTTTACATCCCTGAATAACACTTTATCTTAAAGTTGCATCCGTATAATTAAAGTTCTTTAGCCTTTCTAATGTACTATGAAGCACACCTTGCGTAAGACCACATTGCAACGGAGTTCTCGTCTCGTCGCCCGCCGATCTCCGGAGACGCGCGCCCCTCGCGTCCTACCCCCAGCGCTCCCTGCGGCCGCTGACAGCTCGAGTTTCGCGCGTTACGACCGCCACTTGTCTCGCAAACGCGGTTATCCTCGCGCCTGACGTCTCTGCTTATCTCGCGTTTTTCTGAATCCTAAAGAAGAACGCTTCATTGGATATGCATATGTGTAGTAGGGTTTAGCACCTTAAGGGGCTCTAAGCTGTATAAGTGGTTTGCTAACGCATACTGAAATATTGAATATATGCGTTGAGAATAAGATGAATATAAACTATAACCTCTGTAATTTAAAATATTGATATTGCAAAATTTTAAATAATTGTGATCGAATCTAAAACTTTAAAAAGTGATTGGGGGACTTTATCTAGCGAGCCCTAACCTCGTGTTTAGTCTTCTTCTGTTCTGTTCTTTAGTTCTTCTTAATCTACCTCATTGTGTGCAGGCGACTTCCATTTTCGTGGCGCTTGTATGATGCGCCCG
>JAHLJT010009436.1:111657333-111682589 GCA_031308135.1 Acheta domesticus
AAAAAGAAGCAGAGGGGAACATGTGATCTGGGAAACTATACATTAATTTATAGCGGTGTACCTATCGAAAATAGAGCAGTAGCAGGAACAGCTATTCTAATAAATGAGAAATGAGAAATAGGATAACTTCTTACAGTTGGGTAAATGAAAGATTTGTAACATGCAGATTCAAAATAGCTAGAGGATATATGAGTATTATATCATGTATGCTCCTAAAGAGGTAGAAAGGAAGAATCTGATAAATTTATGAAAGCCTACAAAGTGTACTAGATTCCACAAATAAAAATGATTATATAGTCATAGGAGGAGATATGAATGCTAGGATAGGACAACAGCCCATCAAGGAAATAATTGGAACAAACGGAGAAGTAGTAATTAATCAAAATGGAAAAATGTTACGTGATTTTGTGGATTTTAATCATTACGAATAGAAAATACGTTTCTTTAGTGTCACAACCCTACGGTTCGTTATCGAGCCCACGGTGGCGTCGATTGTCAACCACAGCGTCGAGCTCCGGCGGCGTGGGTGTGCGCCGAAGTCAACGAGGGCGGCCCGGGCCTAGCTCAGTCGGCCAACTTTGTCACCTGCTTAGAATCTAACTCGGATGGAAGGAGTCGTAAGGCGTTTGCTAACTACAGAACAATTCAGTGGTTGGTAAAGCAAATAAAAGGTTTATTCCCGCCTAATAATAGGCCGGGAAGTTACAGTGATTCAAAGAGTTAAGAAGGCCCTACCTGATGAGCTCAGTTAGAAACGAAAGAAAAATGAGATAAAACTTAAATCTAAAAAAAAAAAGAGAAAGAACGAGAATTACAATCAAATTCCTTTACAGGCCCCAACAAACTCTAGGCCATTCGCCTTCTGGCTGACAATAATGAGGAAACAAGTGCCTAAGCGCGGCACAGCAATGCACAATAGTTCTTTGGCGGTCGTTGACCGAAGTTTATGCCTGAATGGGCGGCGTGTAGGCGGCCCTCGGCGTCGGCGGCGGGGGTCGCGGCTTCTCTCCGTCTGGGTCGGCGGCTGAGATGGCCCTGCCAGGCCGAGAACGTCCTTCCACAATAGCTACCAAAGGAGCGGCGGCGGCGACAGCGGCTGCGGCGGTGACGGCGGCGGCGGCGACGGTCAGCTGGCCCGGATCGTGAATGATCGCGAATTCCGTTCACACAAATTAGCAGTTCTTACGGAAAGTTCTCTGGAGTTTTTCACGATCACGAATCTCGGAGAAAACTAGTCACCGGTCACTGCCCACGGCAGAGCTCAGTGTCCACGAACTAAGTCCCAAAATAATAATTCTCCCTCGAACGCGGCGCCGGAGCTATCACTTACTCCGCGCGCTCGCCACCCAAGACAAGTCGAGTACACGTAGCCCTCGAACGCGGCGCCGGAGCTGTTACTCGCTCCGCGGCGCTCGCCCCCCCAGCTCAATCGAACAAGAAGAAGTGATCTTCTCCCCTACGCCGCTAGCGTGGAGGTGTCCTCGTTCCGCCACCCGAAAATTCAAAAGTGCCCCAAATCGCTCCCACCCACGGAATTTTGCCCCTGATTGGCTAAGTGCTACTACGCCGTAATTTTGTCCTCGGCCAATCAGGTCCGGTGATTCTAGGAATTTTCCGTAGCCCTATCTCTGTCTGGAAAACGCTCTCCGTCTGACTTCGGAAGTAGGTCAGTAAAGGGTACGTGGAATGTCCGTTGGGACCCCCGGAGAAAGCTGCGGAGGACGGCCTAGGTACTTAGTGCGCATGATACCGGAACGGCGGGGATCAGCACACGTCTCTAATCTCTTCTTTCGGCGCCCGGGTGCGTGACGGGATGAGGGTTGACTCGCGGACGATGGCCATAAACTTCAGAGGGGCGCGTGCTGTCATCCCTTCCATTAGCGTAGGGGGCGCGCCGACCCGGCTGGCGGCGGGCGGGAGGTGGACGCCTCACATCGACAGTTAGTTGTGAAATTTAAAAAATATTAAAAATAGCGTACCGCTACATTAGACATAAGATATCCATAAATTTACTTGGGTGAACAGATGATACAGATCAATAATTGACTATTGAATTGCAAACTGGGAAAACTATTTCAGGACGTGAGGAGTGATGAGAGGATGGATATAAATTCAGATCATTTCATTGTGTAAACTCTGTGACAAAAGAAGAGGGAGAAGATGTAAATGATGAAGAGGAGGAAACGAACAGATGTATATCAAAAATTGATAAAATAGAATTTAATGAACTTCAAGAAGCCTTACAAAGTTTAAAAACCGAAAAGCTCCTGGCTCAATTTAAATATAGAACTATTCAAATATCTACCAGAAGAGCCAAGTATAGACTTCTAGATTTCCTAAATAATGCTGGCAACAAAAAAGAATACCAATGGAATGGAAGAAAGTAGTATAATACCCATTTTTAAAAGAGGACCAAGACTGACTGCGAAAATTATAGAGGTATAAGTCTTCTGAATACGGCAAATAAAATATATGGGAAGATAACAGTAAATAGATTGAGAAACATTGTAGGACAGTAGATTACTTGAAGAACAAACAGGTTTCCGGAAAGGAAGATCCTGCTCGATAACATCTTTATATTAAAACAAATAATAGAAAAAAGAAGAGATACAACTTAAAGACCTACATAGTCTTTATTAATTACAGTAAAGCATTCGATAGTGTACACAGAAGAAAACCATGGAAAATTATGGAAAAAGAGGAATACTATTGCACTTGATCGAAGTTATACGAAATATATACCTAGGAACACAGATAAACATAAAACTAAAATCTGGAGCCCCAGGAAATATTAATAAAGGGGTCAGACAAGGGTGTTGTATCTCACCTATACTTTTTAATCTATATCTAGAATGGAAACAACAGATCATGAAACTTAATATAGAAGATAATTTTAAAGGAAAAAAATTTATTAAAACGTTTATGTTTGCTGACGACCAGATTTTAGTTGCAGATAAAGAAGACAATCTGCAAAGGGCACTATATGAAGTATATAAAATAACAAAGCAATATAATCTAAGTATATCTACAAATAAAACCAAATCCATGGCATTCCAAGGCTCACAATCTTTAAGATGTAAATTCATATTAGAAAATAAAACTATTGAACAGGTTAATACCTTTAGATTTCTAGGATGTGACGTATCATATCTCGGCGAAGTTGATAGTGTAAGGAAGATAGAAAGATTCAATATGATGTTGGCACCATCAAAAGAGCGCTCAAAGGAACGGTCCGTAAAGACAGTGCTAAAGTTTTATAAAGTTATGGCAGTGCCTTGCGGACTTTACGGAAGAGAAAACTGGACTATGAACTCCAGAACACACAGTAGACTTCAAGCAGCCGAGATGAGATTTTTAAGATCAGTCCTGGAGTAACAAGAATGGACAGATTAAAAAACGAGACCATCCGGAAAAATATAGGAATTATACAACTTAAATGAAAAAATTAAGGAATTCAGAGAACAATGGAAAAACACCTGGAAAGAATGGAAGACGACCGTATTCCAAAGCAGGGCTTCAGTACATCCCTAAAGGAAGAAGAAGCGTTGGTAGACCCAGGAGAAGATGGTTAGATCAAGGAGGCGCAACGGACCAAACCGGTCTAATGCTTGAGGGAGAAGAAGAAGAAATATTTTATCCTTCCTTGCCTTGGGTGGAGGTGAATCTCCCTAAATATAATTGACATGTTTACCTAACTGGCGTTCGACAAGCAAAGCTCTATTGCACCGTGCGTCGCGTGCCATTGAAACGGTTTTGGTTTTCTTTCTTCAACAGTACCATACCACAGAGATATACAATATGCTCCTACCGTTTCAATACTAATTGAATGTTAATTATTCTGAATGCACGAGCATGTGACCAAACACCCTGAACCGTTGCAGAAAATAGGATCGTGGAGCGATGAAGCTGTCTGTACAGGGCACGGTGCTTATCTGTATTGCAGGATACTACTACGAAATAATGAAACACGAAAATGTTAATCTTAAGCCACCATCAATGGCGTGTGGATTTATTCACATACTGCTTCTTGAATTATTCGTCTTTGCTGAATAACATCATCAGCAATATATACATGAAATATCTTTACACGTAAAAAACAAAAAACATTTATTACAACAACAAAAATATTTATCTCACACACACACACTAACATTCCACAATCTATTCACACTGCGCGCGTTTACACTTTAGCATGGCCATTTAAAATTATTGTTACTTTCATTATTATTAAAATACTTTCTAGTTCTTAAATAAAGACTAAACATAACTTGGCCTTGTTATAATTTCGTGCTGCCAGTCAATCGAAAGTAAGAAAATCTCACTTCCATGGTCCCTTTGAAATTCGGCAACCACTGAAAATCCCGTCACCAATCACGGCTGCATTTCTCCCACAGGTTATGTAGATCTGTACTCCATCACTCCATTTGAAATCATAGTTCAGCATACTATTTCGCATGTTGGAATCCCGACGCGCACATCGGCGGAACTACGATACGCTCTCGACCGAACTTTTCTGCCGTCTGACTGTCGAGTCCTCCACACTCACCAAGAAGACTTTAAAACAACGTACTATCTCACTTTTTTCCGAAGTATTGTTGTGTAACGATAAAATTTAGTTTTCTATCTATTCACATGCACTCAAGCCCGGCTTTTAAAGAGTTTATTGGCGAAATTTATTTGAATTTTCCGCCTCCTTGAAAGCTTCAAAAACTGTATTATTTTCCGTGACTTGCGCTGCTACTTACATGGTATGTACCGTTCATTTGTCAACTGACGTCACGTTCATGTTATTAAAATTTCTCATAATTTGGCGTTATCCTAACATCTACTGTTTATGGCACATCACAATAAATAACAAATCTTTATTATTTTCGCTTGCTTGTGCGGATTTTGGCGAAGTTGTGCGGTACTCGGGTAATAAATAAGACCGGATTTTTATGTATTACATATTTTTGTCTTTCTACTTACCGTTCTCAAAAATTGTAATCTTGGCGAATCATCGCCCTCCTAACACAATATCCAATTTTTTCGTTACATAGTTTTACATAGTTAGTACTATATTACTATTTACATATTTTGCTATTTTCACAATAAAGTTTCTTATTTTATCAATTTTCTTTACTTTAATTCGATATTTTTCATGAAAAGATGTATTTTTTAAATCAGAATTTTTCCTACATTAATGGGGAAATCTAGGTGTCTAAAATATCATTGCCACCAGCCTGCGTTTTGTGACCTGTGACCCTTAATTTCCGAGAAAAATTTGCGATTGGCGACGTGTAACACTTCTATGAAGATGCTATGTTAGTGAATGTTTGCTGATCGTAGATCTCGCCAGTTAGTGCGATAGCTTCTATTGCGACTTGTCTGGCTGCTAAACTACTGTCCTGGATTACAATATATTAAGGTTTTGCTACTGACGAGAAAGTTGGGTGATGTAAAGTGAGCAGTTTTTCTAAATGTAATTTCTTGTATGTAAATGTTTTTAATTACAGAATTTTAATATTACATATATATCCGATTTTACATATTTCTTACATATCTCACTGTTTTCATTACATATTTATGTACATATTTGACGTTTAATACTACATATTTTTCCGGTCTCTAGTAATAAAACACGAAGTCCCTACGCCACTGCGCCGTCTCTGTCACCATTATACGGTTATTATTTTCCTTTTATGGAGATTATACTTATAAATGTAATTTTTTTATTAGAATCACTTATAAGCTTATGTATACGGGAAAGTAAAAACACCACACACCACATCCGCAAACACACCACTCTCACACCAATTGACAAGACACTACAGCCACGTACCTCACCAACCCTTATCCAGGACCCCTTTCTCTTGAAATATCTACAATACTAAATACATTCGGCCTCAAAACTACTTTCCACAACACTCACACATTACAGAAAACACTAGCCAATACGAAAAACCCAATCCTGCCACTTCCTTATGCGGGTCTATGCCCTCACTTTCAACGACTGCAATGCCATATAGTACATAGGACAAACCGGTCGAAAATTCACACAGAGAATCATGAACACAAACAAGCATGAAAAAACATACTACCACAGTCTCATACGTCGCTGATCACTTAAATACAGGTGTCTGGGGAGGAAACGTCGAAACTCCGAAAAATAAGTTCTTAAGAACAATTCTAAGCATATTATCTCTAATAAACGACGTGGAATATTCCGAATGGTTTAGCCGCAATAAGCACTCAAATGTTGGTTTGAAAAAATTGATTTCTATGCAAAACATTGCATTATAGAAGCATAGAAACACTCCAGAAACACTAAATTGTTTAATTATTTAAAAAATATATTAAAAGAAATTAATATATTTGGTTCAGAAAGAACAATTAAGCCAGAAAATAAAAAAAACACCCATGTACACAAGTTGACTGCTTTTTTAATACTAGTTTAATTTTTCTGTGATGTCTTTTCAGTAACAATCATTTGACAGTATTCAAATATGGTCGATACTGAATTTCCTGTGGCGATAGAAATGTTTTCACATGTCGCACGCCGATCTTTTTCAATAAAATCTGCAATAAATTCTCACTTCAATTCATCTGTCAATGTTCTGGTCTTCCCGGTGTTGCGTCTTCGTTTTTTTCTCATACGACCTTCTGAAATCGACTACACCAATGGGAAACTGTGCTACGGACCACTGTAAGCTCACCGCACACTTAACTGAAAGCGTTTGGATCCCACCCCCCAAAAACGCGTTCAGTTAAGTGTGCGGTGAGCTTACAGTGGTCCGTATCACAGTTTTCCCATTGGTGTAGTCGATTTCAGAAGGTCGTATGAGAAAAAACGAAGACGCAACACCGGGAAGACCCAGAACATTGACAGATGAATGAAGTGAGAAATTTATTGCAGATTTTAATTGAAAAAGATCGGCGGGCGACATGTGAAAACATTTCTATCGCCACAGGAAATTCAGTATCGACCATATTTTGAATACTGTCCAAATGATTGTTACTGAAATGACATCACAGAAAAATTAAACTAGTATTAAAAAAGCAGTCAAATTGTGTAAATTGGGTGTTTTTTTTATTTCTGGCTTAATTGTTCTTTCTGAACAAATATATTAATTTCTTTTAATATATTTTTTAAATAATAAACAATTTACGTGTTTCTGGAGTGTTTCTATGCTTCTATAATGCAATGTTTTGCATAGAAATCAATTTTTTCAAACCAACATTTGAGTGCTTATTGCGGCTAACCATTCGGAATATCCACGTAGTTTATTAGAGATATATGCTTAGAATTGTCTTAAGAACTTATTTTCGGAGTTTCGACGTTTCCTCCCCAGACACCTGTATTTAAGTGATCAGCGAAGTATGAGACTGTGGTAGTATTGTTTTTCATGCTTGTTTGTGTTCATTGATTCTCTGTGTGAATTTTCGACCGGTTTGTCCTATGTACTATATGGCATTGCAGTCGTTGAAAGTGAGGGCATAGACCCCGCATAAGGAAGTAGGCAGGATTGGGTTTTTTCCGTATTGGCTAGTGTTTTCTGTAATGTGTGAGTGTTGTGGAAAGTAGTTTTGAGGCCGAATGTATTTAGTATTGTAGATATTTCAAGAGAAAGGGGTCCTGGATAAGGGTTGGTGAGGTACGTGGCTGTAGTGTTCTTGTCAATTGGTGTGAGAGTGGTGTGTTTGCGGATGTGGTGTGTGGTGTTTTTACTTTCCCGTATACATAAGCTTATAAGTGATTCTAATAAAAAAATTACATTTATAAGTATAATCTCCATAAAAGGAAATAATAACAGTATAATGGTGACAAGAGACGGCGCAGTGGGCGTAGGGACTTCGTGTTTTATTACTAGAGACCGGAAAAATATGTAGTATTAAACGTCAAAATATGTACATAAATATGTAATGAAAACAGTGAGAATATGTAAGAATATGTAAAATCGGATATAATATGTAATATTAAAATTCTGTAATTAAAAACCATTTACATACCAAGAAATTACATTTAGAAAAACTGCTCACTTTACATCACCCAACTTTCTCGTCAGTAGCAAAACCTTAATATATTGTAATCCAGGACAGTAGTTTAGCAGCCAGACAAGTCGCAATAGAAGCTAGCGCACTAACTGGCGAGATCTACGATCAGCAAACATTCACTAACATAGCATCTTCATAGAAGTGTTACACGTCGCCAATCGCAAATTTTCTCGGAAATTAAGGTCACAGGTCACAAAACGCGGTGGCAATGATATTTTAGACACCTAGATTTCCCCATTAATGTAGGAAAAATTCTGATTTAAAAAAATACATCTTTTCATGAAAAATATCGAATTAAAGTAAAGAAAATTGATAAAATAAGAAACTTTATTGTGAAAATAGCAAAATATGTAAAATATGTAATATAGTACTAAATATGTAAAACTATGTACGAAAAAATTGGATATTGTGTTAGGAGGGCGATGATTCGCCAAGATTACAATTTTGAGAACGGTAAGTAGAAAGACAAAAAATATGTAATTACATAAAATCCGGTCTTTATTTATTACCCGAGTACCGCACAACTTCGCAAAATCCGAACAGCAAGCGAAAATAAATAAAGATTTGTTATTTATTGTGATGTGCCATAAACAGTAGATGTTAGGATAACGCCAAATTATGAGAAATTTTAATAACATGAAGTGACGTCAGTTGACAAATGAACGGTACATACCATGTAAGTAGCAGAGCAAGTCACGGAAAATATACAGTTTTGAAGCTTTCAAGGAGGCGGAAAATTCAAATAAATTTCGCCAATAAACTCTTTAAAAGCCGGGCTTGAGTGCATGTGAAATAAGATAGAAAACTAAATTTTATCGTTACACACAATACTTCGGAAAAAAGTGAGATAGTACGTTGTTTTAAAAGTCTTCTTGTGAGTGTGGAGGACTCGACATTCAGACGGCAGAAAGTTTCGGTCGAGAGCGTATCGTAGTTCCGCGATGTGCGCGTCGGGATTCCACATGCGAAATAGTATGCTGAACTATGATTTCAAATGGAGTGATGGAGTACAGATCTACATAACCTGTGGGAGAAATGCAGCCGTGATTGGTGACGGGATTTTCAGTGTTGCCGAATTTCAAAGGGAAGTGAGATTTTCTTTACTTTCGATTGACTGGCAGCACGAAATTATAACAAGGCCAAGGTTCTGTTTAGTCTTTATTTAAGAACTAGAAAAGTATTTTAATAATAATGAAAGTAACAATAATTTTAAATGGCCATGCTAAAGTGTAAACGCGCGCAGTGTGAATAGATTGTGGAATGTTAAGTGTGTGTGTGTGAGATAAATATTTTGTTGTTGTAATAAATGTTTTTTGTTTTTTACGTGTAAAGATATTCCATTGTATATATTGCTGATGATGTTATTCAGCAAAGACGAATAATTCAAGAAGCAGTATGTTGAATAATCCACACGCCATTGATGGTGGCTTTAAGATTAACATTTTCGTGTTTCATTATTTCGTAGTAGTATCCTGCAATACAGATAAGCACCGTGCCCTGTACAGACAGCTTCATCGCTCCACGATCCTATTTTCTGCAACGGTTCAGGGTGTTTGGTCACATGCTCGTGCATTCAGAATAATTAACATTCAATTAGTATTGAAACGGTAGGAGCCATATTGTATATCTCTGTGGTATGGTACTGTTGAAGAAAGAAAACCAAAACCGTTTCAATGGCACGCCGACGCACGGTGCAATAGAGCTTTGCTTGTCGAACGCCAGTTAGGTAAACATGTCAATTATATTTAGGGAGATCACCTCCACCAAGGCAAGGAAGGATAAAAATATTCTTCTTCTTCTCCCTCAAGCATTAGACCGGTTGGTCCGTTGCGCCTCCTTGATCTAACCATCTTCTCCTGGGTCTACCAACGCTTCTTCTTCTTTAGGGATGTACTGAAGCCCTTGCTTTGGAATACGGTCGTCTTCCATTCTTTCCAGTGTTTTTCCATTGTTCTCTGAATTCCTTAATTTTTTCATTAAGTTGTAAATTCCTATATTTTTCCGGATGGTCTCGTTTTTTAATCTGTCCATTCTTGTTACTCCAGGACTGATCTTAAAAATCTCATCTCGGCTGCTTGAAGTCTACTGTGTGTTCTGGAGTTCATAGTCCAGTTTTCTCTTCCGTAAAGTCCGCAAGGCACTGCCATAACTTTATAAAAACTTTAGCACTGTCCTTACGGACCGTTCCTTTGAGCGCTCTTTTGATGGTGCCACACATCATATTGAATCTTTCTATCTTCCTTACAATATCAACTTCGCCGAGATATGATACGTCACATCCTAGAAATCTAAAGGTATTAACCTGTTCAGATAGTTTTATTTTCTAATATGAATTTACATCTAAAGATTGTGAGCCTTGGAATGCCATGGAATTTGGTTTAGTTGTAGATATACTTAGATTATATGCTTTGTTATTTTATATACTTCATATAGTGCCCTTTGCAGATTGTCTTCTTTATCTGCAACTAAAATCTGGTCGTCAGCAAACATAAACGTTTTAATAAATTTTTTTCCTTAAAATTATCTTCTATATTAAGTTTCATGATCTGTTGTTTCCATTCTATATATAGATTAAAAAGTATAGGTGAATACAACACCCTTGTCTGACCCCTTTATTAATATTTCCTGGGGGCTCCAGATTTAGTTTTATGTTTATCTGTGTTCCTAGGTATATATGTCGTATAACTTCGATCAAGTGCAATAGTATTCCTCTTTTTTCCATAATTTCCATGGTTTTCTTCTGTGTACACTATCGAATGCTTTACTGTAATTAATAAAGACTATGTAGGTCTTTAAGTTGTATCTCTTCTTTTTCTATTATTTGTTTTAATATAAAGATGTTATCCGAGCAGGATCTTCCTTTCCGGAAACCTGTTTGTTCTTCAAGTAATATACTGTCCTACAATGTTTCTCAATCTATTTACTGTTATCTTCCCATATATTTTATTTGCCGTATTCAGAAGACTTATACCTCTATAATTTTCGCAGTCAGTTCTTGGTCCTCTTTTAAAAAATGGGTATTACTACTACTTTCTTCCATTCCATTGGTATTCTTTTTGTTGCCAGCATTATTAGGAAATCTAGAAGTCTATACTTGGCTCTTCTGGTAGATATTTGAATAGTTCTATATTTAAATTGAGCCAGGAGCTTTTCGGTTTTTACAACTTTGTAAGGCTTCTTGAAGTTCATTAAATTCTATTTTATCAATTTCTGATATACATCTGTTCGTTTCCTCCTCTTCATCATTTACATCTTCTCCCTCTTCTTTTGTCCACAGATGTTTACACAATGAAATGATCTGAATTTATATCCATCCTCTCATCACTCTCACGTCCTGAAATAGTTTTCCCAGTTTGCAATTCAATAGTCAATTATTGATCTGTATCCTCTGTTCACCAAGTAAATTTATGGATATCTTTATGTCTAATGTAGCGGTACGCTATTTTTAATATTTTTAAATTTCACAAATAACTGTCGATGTGAGGCGTCCACCTCCCGCCGCCGCCAGCCGGGTCGGCGCGCCCCCTCCGCTAATGGAAGGGATGACAGCACGCGCCCCTCTGAAAGTTTATGGCCATCGTCCGCGAGTCAACCCTCATCCCGTCACGCACCCGGGCGCCGAAGAAGAGATTAGAGACGTGTGCTGATCCCGCCGTTCCGGGTATCATGCGCACTAAGTACCTAGGCCGTCCTCCGCAGCTTTCTCCGGGGGTCCCAACGGACATTCCACGTACCCTTTACTGACCTACTTCCGAAGTCAGACGGAGAGCGTTTTCCAGACAGAGATAGGGCTACGGAAAATTCCTAGAATCACCGGACCTGATTGGCCGAGGACAAAATTACGGCGTAGTAGCACTTAGCCAATCAGGGGCAAAATTCCGTGGGGTGGGAGCGATTTTGGGGCACTTTTGAATTTTCGGGGTGGCGGAACGAGGACACCTCCACGCTAGCGGCGTAGGGGAGAAGATCACTTCTTCTTGTTCGATTGAGCTGGGGGGGCGAGCGCCGCGGAGCGAGTAACAGCTCCGGCGCCGCGTTCGAGGGCTACGTGTACTCGACTTGTCTTGGGTGGCGAGCGCCGCGGAGTAAGTGATAGCTCCGGCGCCGCGTTCGAGGGAGAATTATTATTTTGGGACTTAGTTCGTGGACACTGAGCTCTGCCGTGGGCAGTGACCGGTGACTAGTTTTCTCCGAGATTCGTGATCGTGAAAACTCCAGAGAACTTTCCGTAAGAACTGCTAATTTGTGTGAACGGAATTCGCGATCATTCACGATCCGGGCCAGCTGACCGTCGCCGCCGCCGCCGTCACCGCCGCAGCCGCTGTCGCCGCCGCCGCTCCTTTGGTAGCTATTGTGGAAGGACGTTTCTCGGCCTGGCAGGGCCATCTCAGCCGCCGACCCAGACGGAGAGAAGCCGCGACCCCCGCCGCCGACGCCGAGGGCCGCCTACACGCCGCCCCATTCAGGCATAAACTTCGGTCAACGACCGCCAAAGAACTATTGTGCATTGCTGTGCCGCGCTTAGGCACTTGTTTCCTCATTATTGTCAGCCAGAAGGCGAATGGCCTAGAGTTTGTTGGGGCCTGTAAAGGAATTTGATTGTAATTCTCGTTCTTTCTCTTTTTTTTTTTAGATTTAAGTTTTATCTCATTTTTTCTTTCGTTTCTAACTGAGCTCATCAGGTAGGGCCTTTCTTAACTCTTTGAATCACTGTAACTTCCCCGGCCTATTATTAGGCGGGAATAAACCTTTTATTTGCTTTACCAACCACTGAATTGTTTCTGTAGTTAGCAAACGCCTTACGACTCCTTCCATCCGAGTTAGATTCTAAGCAGGTGACAAAGTTGGCCGACTGAGCTAGGCCCGGGCCGCCCTCGTTGACTTCGGCGCACACCCACGCCGCCGGAGCTCGACGCTGTGGTTGACAATCGACGCCACCGTGTGGCTCGATAACGAACCGTAGGGTGTGACACTAAAGAACGTATTTTCTATTCGTAATGAATTAAAATCCACAAAATCACGTAACATTTTTCCATTTTGATTAATTACTACTTCTCCGTTTGTTCCAATTATTTCCTTGATGGGCTGTTGTCCTATCCTAGCATTCATATCTCCTCCTATGACTATATAATCATTTTTATTTGTGGAATCTAGTACACTTTGTAGGCTTTCATTAAATTTATCAGATTCTTCCTTTCTACCCTCTTTAGGAGCATACACTGATATAATACTCATATATCCTCTAGCTATTTTGAATCTGCATGTTACAAATCTTTCATTTACCCAACTGTAAGAAGTTATCCTATTTCTCCATTTCTCATTTATTAGAATAGCTGTTCCTGCTACTGCTCTATTTTCGATAGGTACACCGCTATAAATTAATGTATAGTTTCCCAGATCACATGTTCCCCTCTGCTTCTTTTTAGTTTTAGATAACATAACCAAATCCAGTTTAGCACTCTTGACTTCTCTTAGCAATTAGTATTCTTTGTTAGCTAGACGTTTGTCCTTTAACTTTGCCAATGTCGTTACCAAAGGATTTCCTTGTTTACAATCAATGAGTGAGCCAGTAATAAGAATCTCCCCTGGCCGCGCTGCGAACGCTGCGCAGGGAAAGTTTGGTAGTGGTGCTGCCACCTCACTGCTCCCAAACTCGCAGGATTTGCATAAGGTTTTCTCCCTAGACAGATTGCTTTCGCTTCAGCTCTGAGGTCTGTCTAAATTTGAATTAAGAAGCATAAGAACAGGATCTATAAGAAGAAGATTGAAAAAGATTAGTAGTTTACAGAAAGTAGAAGATCAGAAAGGAAAGACTCCCTAGCCCTCGCAACCTAATAGCATCGGGGTCGAATAATACAAGGGGTCGAGAGTGACCGAAATAGGACAGTTAAAAGAAGTATGGCAAAAGTAAGTGGAAGCATTGCCATACTAGTGAAAAGACCCTCCTCCTTTATCCGGGCTTGGGACCGGCAGTGCCTGCAAGCAGACCCAGGCGGAGTTGATAAAAATATTTGTCATTATTATTGTTATTATGATTAAATAACGAGACACCCAAACCCAAGACGGGGAAACGATCACAGTATAGGGAAAAGTCATATAATGCTGCGAAAAATCGATGTCGAGATTTCTACGGAAATAGACGTTTTGAGTTCTCCTGATACCGATGAAGTGTTGTTTTTTTCAAAACGTCCGATCGTCCGTCTGTCCGTCTGTGAACACGACTACCGCCTAAACCATACGTAGGATTTTTTTCCAAAATGGATATTCGCCCGTTGATGTGGCTCGAGTAGAGGCGCTGCGATTTTGAAAAATTGTCTTTAAAATTTGGGTACTTTACATGAAGCCCTCCGGACATTTTCAACACTTTCTCAAAAGCCGCTCCAATTTTTTTCTATAAATTTCTTGTAAGAATAGAGTAAACTACACTTATACAGGTGGCATAGGTCCGATTTTCACGGTTAACTCTCAATTTTCGAAAATTTTAAAATTTTGAATTTTTTTGGCGTCTTTCTATAACTATAAAATTGAAGACAGAGATTTCTCCTTAAAGTGTGGCGTCTTGGCCTGAGCCAAAGAAAGAAATAATTCCACAGACGTGAACGTTTGCAAATACTGATTTATTCAATGAACTCCGATACCTGAATATTTATGTACATATTTACAAGTGGACGGATTTTCCGTCCCGTTCCAGAAGGAATTTCCCTCGGCCACCACGACCGCTAGCCTACTGTCACGACGCAGGAGCGCCGGCCCCTTACTCGTCCTAATCGCGCTACACGCGCCGAGTACCCACACACGCACGACTCACCGCGACCGGACCTGCGAGAATTTGGAGAACGAGACGCTTGCTCTCGTTGCTTATATACCCGCTGGGCTCGTCTGATGGAAGTACGTCATTTAGCCGCATCCGCCATCCGAATTCTAACCCCAGCTTCCTTTCGGGGTTCTCAACACTGGCGCCATGACAACGCGCATCACAACCGCCACCCTAGGAATTTCTCACCCCGACTTGCACTGCTGGATTTCCCCGTCTTCCAAAAATACCCCTTTTGTTCTGCGAGGCGTTAGCTCGCCGCGCCCGCCGTTTCCGCTCTTCCCTGTGTGCAATTCAGAGCTCCTGAATGCACGTACTGAATTTAATATTGGGGCGTCTCATATGACGCCACAAAAGGAAATTTATTCTCCGTAGTGAGTTCTTTCATTAAGGTCAGGTACATTTTTTGAAAACTTTAAGTAGTTTTCGCGCAATATTGCCTGCAATATGTGCAATTTTAAAAATAACAAAAATAAAAAATTTTCTCAAAAATGGCTCCAGATTGTTTTCTTAAATTATTGGTAGGGATAGTGCTAAATGTTGTAAGTAAGATGGCATAAACATCCGTTTGCTCTATTTATTTGTTGTTTTTTTCTTTCAAAAATTACACAAATATAATTTTGTTGCCTCTCTCTCACAATATTTACATAGTGACTATTTGTTCGCATTATTATATTTATGTGTACATGTGTTTTAAATAATTTAATATAAAGTTTCTCAGAACCTCAACCGTTTTTTGTGAAAACTAGCTCAAAATTCCGCATTTTCAGAAACGCTCAAACGCCATTTTCTCAAAAATGACTCCAATTTTTTCTTCAAACTTTCAGAACGTATAGTGCTAATTGTACTCTATGATAAGACGTAAAGTTCATTTGGGCGAATTGTTTTGCTTTTTCAAATATTACACAAATGTAATTTTTTTTAAAGGTATCACAAATCTTTAATAAGCACATTTCCAGCAATTTGAAAACACTATGGTATTTGTAAGTTAAAGTGCTTTAAGCGAAGCTTTTTATTCTAATGAGTTTTTCGAAAACTCGAAAATTTTCTGTGGGAAAAGAGCTTCAGTTTTCGCATTTATAGTAGCGCTTAAACTCCATTTTCTTAACAAAGGCTTCAAATTTTTCAAAGAGGATTGCCATTTAGGGCAAGTGTTTACTGTTCTTTAATATTCTTAAAATAATATTTCCGTTTTACTATTAGGAAACCAAAAATTTAAGAAAATGTCAAAAAAATGTATTTGGGGACAGCTGGTAAGAGTATTAGGCAAAGTCTGATTAGCTAGCCGAGACCAAAGGAAGGAGAAAACTAATACGGGGAAAGTCTGTGCCAATCTGTAGCACCACTATTTAATATACAATTTGCTAATTTAATAATTCTTTGTGAGGTGGGTCTGAATTCTGAAATATTTTAGATGATTATAAAACGTAGTAGCTCCAAAAATAATGTTAAAAGATTTTTTTTAAGTAAATCACGTAACCTATTCAAAATAAGTACATAATTATCAAGAACAACAACCCTTGTCTCCTCTCATGCTACACCACTAATACTTGGTGAAGCTATTTCAGTAGTAATTCTTGGTGATACTATGCCACTGATGTTGCTATTTCTTGATTTCAGAAACTCATCACGAACATCCAAAATGGCAGCCGAACGAATCCGAGTGTTAAACCGCCATCTGATTCGTAGCCAACCTGTATCCTTTCAACAATAACTACTTTCGTATTCATTTAAACACGTGTTTCGTGTATTGCAAAAATATTTTCCATTGTTTTTTTTATGTAAATGTCTTTCCAGGTTTTAAGATATACATAAGTTTTATTCAATATGTTTTCTAACCTAACACCTTACACATAAGTTTAGATATAATTCGAAAGGGACCTCTTAGTATAGAAATATTTTTAGTGTATTATTATCATCATGGTAATAGATTCAGAAGTATCTTATACATATTTCTGTCACATAATTGAATTCTGGGTAAAGGGTTGGCAAATTTCCTTTTTTTAAAAGTTTGTGTTGCAGGGCAAGAATTTAGTGAAAAATAAATTATGTATTGTAATGCTCTCCTTTAATTTAGTTAGCCAGTAAAATAGTTACAATACATTTATACTTTAATCAATGGTGTAAATATCCCTTCCAAGGCCCCTGTTTTAAAATTAAATTCGCCCCCCTCAAAACATTTTGTCACAAAAAGGAGTGCTGAAAACTAATTGAAAATAAACTGTATTAATCATAATAAATCACAAAAGTCAGAATCGAGCCCTGCGGATTTTCGCTTTGACGAATTTATCTATAACGTCGCCCGGGTTCATCACTTTACTCTCTAAGGACAATATGAGAAGGTCCACTGATCTCTCCTGTCCCACCCAATTTCGTACATAATTATTGATAATTTTCAATTTTGAAAAAGATCGCTCCGCAGTCACAAGCGTCACGGGAATCGGTAGAAATAGTCAAATTACTGAGCAGACGTCTAGAAAACTGGCTGGAAGAGTACTCGATCAGGACCAAGTTAAGCCAACTCTCTGATTGAATCAGTGGCGTAGCGTGACTCGAACGTTTGGGGATGCTTAACAATAACATACAAAATGTCACTATCAACCACTTCATCTAACTGGCGAACGCAACACAACGCAGACACACTGGAACTACTTTCACGATCCCGATTGCTTACGACGTTGTAGGCGCTTCCCACAATATCCTCACAGCAGTCAGGACTGCCGATGTCTTGAAAGCAAATTATACAATGGCTCAGCTTTAATTTTTACACGTGAATGGCAATGAGACCACTTGTTAATTTATACATTGCAGACTAAAATAATATGTAATCTATTTAAGGAATAATTCAATTTCTTGGATATTAATTAAGAAATAGTAGACAGGCACTATTTCCACAGTTTGTGCCCATGATCAAGCGGGGACTCCCGAGTGAGAGAGATAATTTACTGACTGCCTGAAGTGTGCTGCGCTCTCGTGCGCAAACGAGCAACTTTCTCATTAGACTCTTTCCGCCGCGAAGTCTACAAGGACTTCGTGCTTTCCGCAGTGGAAGATAGCGTAAAGCAGTCGTTTCTCTTGGTCAGGGGTGAAGAAGGGAGAGGGGAACCTCGCCACCTGCGCATGCGTCATTGCTCGTCGCAAGTTCGCGGCAGACGCTAGAAGCATTTTAGCTTCCAAGCAATCACCGGCCAGCTTCAACAACCCGCCGAATTCAATCATAGGAAATCAATTTAAAATTAATACAAAACGTGTTTCGGACTACTTGCAAGATTATCAATAAAATATTAATGTTCTTTATTAATATTACATACGGGGATACTCAACATCTCAGCGTCCCCTGACGCTACGCCACTGGATTGAATGAATCTTCGAAATTCGATCTCTCAAACTACGCAAGGAAAATAATCTGGGTGAACAGTTGATTGGTTAAGTCGTCATAGTTTTTCTCGCTGAAGTTTTCGCATTGATTCCCAAGTTCGTCTGAAAGCTGCAACGAAGTTTGTGTCTCAATGTTCGCAAACGAATCGATTATTTGATTCAAGCCAATAAATCGATAGCTCAGCTGATTAATCACAATATCTAAACAAGGTAAACATAAAATAATAACCTTAGTATTTGATGCGACGTAAATTTTAAAAAAGTAAACAGTAACTTTCAATCTTTTTTCGCCGTCAGATAAATTGATCTTCGTTCTGTTCATCATTTCTTGTTTTTAAACGTTTCTCGTAGAACTAAATTTTTACATCCCAAGATGTAGCCAACTCTACTACATCGGATTGGCTTTGGCTACATTGGCTTTGTCAAGTCACCTCTAAAATCTTTTACATCCCTGCGAGCTGATTCAGTCAATTCACGTGCTTAGCAAAGATTACAAACCAGATTTTTGCAGATTTTCAGACACAGCATTAGTCGCGCTCAAAATCTTCGAATATAATACAACTTGGAATTCAAATCGATCGATTTCATTTTTCACTTGGAATATAAAATCGATTCTTTTTTCAAGTGGCACACTTCTGTTCGCTCCGATGCCCTTTTGTTTGTTAAAATTATTTTGATAAAGCTTGTAAAAACAGCGAATCTGATTCGATTCGCCAAAAAAGGAATGATTTTTGCTAGATCACCTTGTAGGACACTGACTCTTCAGTTGTGGGTCTGCCCAACTTACAACGAAGCAATAAATAATTGGGGCTCCGGTCAATTACAAATTTGAAAAACATCTTCGCGCCTTCATATTAAGTTAGGTAATGCAAACTTACACTAGTCTACACTGTGTAAATAAACAAATCGCTTTGAGAAGGGGCCTTTTTAGTGTGTTCAGTTATATAAAAAAGAATATGCTTTTAGAGGCCCCCCGTATCCGGGGCCCGTCCCAGGCAATTGCACCTGCCCGGCCGCCGGTAGTTACGCCACTACCTTTAATCAGTGGCGGCTGATGCCGTATAAACCAGGTTGTTGCAGACATACGTCATTTCTAGAACTCGGGATTTGAGATAAAAGCATATTTTCCCCTGTAATCTTGAGTGGTTAAAGTTCGGTGGACATTCAAGGAGCGCCCAATGGTTTTCGTTATACCAATTTGCACATCAACTAAAAAATAAATATTTTGATTAAGTTGCATAAAATAAATATTTTCGTCAAAACTAATGGCATTACATATTTGGGACGATTTTATATGGATAAATTAATATTTTGAGTATTTTCACATCTAATACTTTATGTGCTTTTGTAAATATAATGAAAGACGGTGTCAGTTTGGAAAGCAATGGTTGGTCACATATCACATTACTGTGGGAATTCCCGGGATTGAGTGGAGTGAGTCTCGTTCACGATCTGTCAAAACGTCTGAGGTGTTCCCACTTCGGCAATGGCACTCTGAGCGATAACTCTCACAAACTTCTTCAGATTGCACTGACGAAATACGCAGAGTGAATAAAATGAGGGCGTCACGTTTTTCATTGAGACTTCTCTCAATCTTGGTTACTGGTTTTCATATGAGTAATAAGTATTTTAGTCGCTTTAACACTCAAATGATTCAAATCAGTGATTCCTGATTTTGTCCAACAATTTTATCCTCTAAACAAAAGGGACGGAAAACAAAACAGAATTTTTCACACCAAATCCACACAGCCATGCATTTCTAAAATAATATTCTCTTTTAAAAACCCTTTTCGATTGTCAACTCCCTGTCTTTACAATTTGCACTATATTTAAATCTGACAATGGTCTGCCAATTTTTTGTAATTCTCAGATTTTCTTAATTAGAAAACAGAAAATCTATTATCCTGTAAACACTGTACGGAAGTCATTGTCTAAAATTCACATATATAAGTTCCGTAAACTTATAAATTACCTAATAAAAACGTTTGACTACTTATAATCACCGTAATTAACTGCACGCTCAAAACAGCTCGCACAGAACTCGTTCACAAGACATACCAGTATACGCAACAGTGACATCTATCTTCTTAATTCCGGGTTCCTCGGTGGCTGAAATCCATCACGGGCTTGAGAGGTGCTGCTCTACGTGTCGGTGTTGGGAATCTTTTGCAACACATTAGAAATAATATCAGATTATACGAAGAAGGAGTTTGGCTCGTATCATAAACCAGGACACCAGATTGTTGAAGCTGAAATCCGACTCCCTCGATGACGTCAGCTCTCGGACGATGGCTGGGGCCTCTGTTCGTCTGTAAACTCTTGTAGATAAGTTTATTCGAAGATAGACCACTCGCACTTTATCACATTTAAGTGATTTCTTTTAATGTTAACGAGTCAAGGGACATTGGCTGAAAATTTCTGGTTGTTGTGCAACACTGCAACATTGCAACGAACCGCCACTGCCTTTAATTATTCTCCTTCTCTAATTCCTAGCTTCAAACGTAGTAAGTGGATAATTTGTTTGTTTTGTTTCATTTCTGGAGCGGATCAGTGAAAAGTTCTTTCCGAATTTACTACTTTCTAATAACTACGGATATTTAAACCCGTCTAAAGAATGTATTTCGTGTAACTTCAATTGTGAAAATTTATTTCTGCTGTACCTACAACAATAGTATAGGTGTAAAGCACTGATTACTAATTTAATAATTGGCATTTGCTGTTTCATCCATAGAAGAATGTTTTGTTTATTAGTGGGTCGACTTCACTATTTGTTTTGTTCAGTTGAGTGTCATTCATGAATATTCCAAGTTTCCAGTCTTTTAGCTATTTTTAAATGAAGATATTTCACTGGAGAATTAGATGGTAGTCATTGAATTGTAGTATTATTATTAAAGGATTAAATATATATATATATACATATATATATATATATATATATATATATATATATCACACATAACATACACACACATATACATACATACATACACACACACATATACATCAACGTGAAAATATTTTGTGGGATTTTTGGTAGGGTTTTTCCAATTGATAAATCAGTTTTTTTTAAATTTGTAATTTTTGTAGCAAATTGTTTCAACATTGTTATAAATCATTATGTGAAGTATATAAAGTTGTGTCTTCAGGAAATAACACTATTTCAGAATTTTTAAAGGAAAGAAGGAAGTAGAGAATTCTTGGAAGTACTTAGGCAGAAATTGGAAATATGTCAGATAGTTCTCAGTTAATTTGGACTTGGAATGAAGAAGATGGAATAAAATGTTTAATAATGAAATGCAAATATTGGGGAAAACCTCTGACAGTTTATCCAAGAGACCATCACGGCCAAACTTTTTGTGAAAAGCCTTTTCAGGTCTAAAAATAGATGGATTAAAATTTAATAAAGTAGTTTAATAGGCAGATTAAAGTTTTGAAAATTGTTGGTGATATAATGTGTTAATAATAAACGTTGATGGATAGTAAAATGATTATTTCTTATCCAAATTGACCCGTTGGAAAAACATCATTCTTAAATAAATTTTAACAAACTGATAGCAGATGTTCTTTCAAACATTATTCATAGCAAGGGTAGGATGAAGGTTATGGTTATGATGAAATATCTTTTTTTAATAGGATGAATGTTAGTCATAAGCTTGTGGAGTGTAATAAAAAGTGGAGGTCAACTACATTTCTGGACCCCTCCATCCTCCAATGTGCTTCCTTTCCATTAAACTTTTTTTTATTTACAAATGACTTATTTTACTAGTAAATAAATAAAGCGTAATACAAGAAGAATTAAAAAACTGTAATGAAACAATTAATAAATACAATGGGTGACTAACCCTTTACATTGTTGTCAGGTGGTTTGAAGAGCCTCTTCCCCTAAAATTGTATAGGTATCAATTCTCCAAATTGTGAGATTAAAAAGGGACAAAAATCTTAAATGGATTATATTTATGGAAATATATTATGTAGGACAATGGAAACTCTTTTCACATTTTCAGGAAGTCAAGGACTTCTTGGACCCACTATTTGAACCCATTTGATTATAATTAATTTCAAAGATTTAAGGAACAATTGAGGGTAAGACAAGCATAACGAATGTTTATGATAAGGAGCTAATTAATGGATTAGATAATATTGATGAAAAATACAATTAGTAATATGATCATGTCCTGGGAATTTTTATTTTTAATTGTTTTAATTACTGTACTATATTGAATTTCCAAAATGTGATTGGATTGTTTCTTGTACTATGGAAAACTTTATTGCAAATTTTAATAATCTCTAGAAGAAATAAATTAATAGGAATATTATTAGTAATCATCAATGTAAAATGTTTTCCTCATACATTAGCTCTTTCGAAAGCTGTTATTGCTAAGCTATTTTCTGATTAAATACGAGATACGTACTGAATGTTTCCACAATTTTCATGCAAAATACTGAGGAAAGCTTAGGGGCAAGGAGAGTCTATATTTGAGAAAATACAGTTGGTACTCTCAATTTCAAAAATTTATTTCTAACACACAATTTAATTAATATTTTCTGAAAAGCTATAAAAACCATTAGGCCCTACTGAAGATAAGAAACATTTCCAAACTTTTCCAAATAGAAAAAGCACCTGTACATCTGGCCTAAGTCGAAGCTTTCAGATTTTGAAAACTATCTTAAAAATTTGTGGGTACCTTACATGAAGCCCCCGGACATTTTCAAAATTTTCTCAAAAACGGCTCCAATTTTTTTCTGTAAATTTCTTGTAAGAATAGAGTAAAATATACTTATCACGATTGTTTAGATCAAATTTGCTCTGAATTTTCAAAAATTGCAAAAGTTTGAAGTTTTTCGGCATCTTCCTCCAACTACAAAATTGAAGATAGTGATTTTTCCTCCAAATAAAATTTGTTCTCCAAAGTGATTTCTCTCTTAAAGATCATGTACAATTTTTTTGAAGCGTTCACTAGTTTTCGCGCAAAATTTCGTGCAATATGTCCAATTTTAAAAAAAGCAAGATTTTCTCAAAAAACAGCTCCATATGTTTTATTCAAACATTTGTTAGGAATAGTGTCTAATGTACTCTATGAGATGACATCAATGCCATACTGTTCTATTCTTTTCTTTTTAAAAAATTACAAAAATATGACTTTTTTACTTGTGTCTCTCGTCATTAATATTTACATTAACAGCAATTTGTTCACATTGTTATATTTATGAGTGCATGTGCTTTAAATAATGTCAAGTGACGTTTCTCGATAACTTAACCGTTTTCTGTGAAAATTAGCTCAAAATTTCGCATTCTCAGAAATGCTTCCAAACTTGTTCTTCAAACTTTTCGAATGGATAGTGCTAATTGCACTCTTTAATGTGACATAAAGTTCATTTAGGGTATTTTTTCGTTTTTTCAGAAATTACACAAATGTAAGTTTTTTAAATACCTCCCACACCGTTAATATGCACGTTTCCCACAATTTATAAACACTATTGTATTTGTGATTTAAAGTGCTTTAAATGACTTCAAATAGAGTTTCTCGAAACGCGATTCCTGTGAAAAAGAGCTTGAAATTTCGCATTTACAGTAGCGCAGAAACGCCATTTCTTAACACGGCTTCAAATTTTTCAATGAAAATTGCCGTTTCGGACGAGGTTTCACTGTTCTTTAATATTCTTAGAATAATATTTCCGTTCTACTATAACAAAACCAAAAATTAAGAGAATGTTAAAAAACAAAATTTTGGCCGCGATAGATGGCAGCTGGCAAGAGTATATGGCACGTTCGACTAGCTAACCGAGACCAAAGGAAATAGAAAACATACGGGAAAGTCTGTGCCATTCTGTAACACTACTAGTTCGATATCTCACCCCGACAATGATTTTTTCTGCCGAAAGTTCGCCGGTTTTTTCGTGCAGCATTACATTACTTTCCCTACACTACGTATATAGTACGTATACGGGATAGTAAAATTCTTCTAAGGATGAAACAACAATGCCAGTTATTAAATCCGAAATCTGTGCTTCACACCTTTTTCTATTGGTGTGGTACAGTAGACACAAATTTTCACACAATTGAACTTACAGAAAATAGATACTTTAGATGATTTTTAAATATTACATAGATTAGGAAGTAGTAAATTCATTAAACAACTTTTCATTGCTCCCCTCCAAGAACGGAAAAGTATATTATCCACTTACTGCTTTTATGCTAAGATTTAAAGAAAGAGAATTAAAGGACACATTTATAGTAACTGTTTTAAAGGGCAGCTAAATTAAAGAAGAATATTGAAATAAATAATTACTTATTTTCACTAAATTCTTATCCTGCAATACAAACTTTAAAATTAAGGTCAATCTGCTAACCCTTACCGATAATTAAATTATGGCCCTGAATATGAATGACATCCTTGTTAATTCTGTAGCAATGTCATTATTTGTTATTACAACTGTCAATGTTAAAACAGACAATAAATCAGGAAACATAGTTCAGAGCTCTATAAATTATCGAAAATCTGAAAATCATTAAACACTAATGAACTTATTTACAAATTCACACACATTTCATTGCATTGTTTGGATTACTGACTTATGCCATTATTATTATTATTTTATTATTTGTATTATTGTTATGATTATTGTTATTATTATTATTATTGGGATGACAAGTCCTATGACTTAGTGGGAATCACATGAAAACAAATAAATAAAATAAAAATTATTATTTCTATTATTATTATCATCATCATCATGTCCTAATAAAAAAAATCTTCATTAGTTTACAAGCTAAACAAAGAAGATGACACTTTATGTTTTTCATCCTCATTTAAAGTCAATGACAGAAGTCATTAAAAAAATTTCCTTTATATATTAGGTTTGAATACTGTAAATTAATTATGACCTAAGGATTCACATTATGCTGGCAAGGCAATTAATGTAGTAATTTCCATCGTTTCACCCTGTAGCTCACTTGAACACCGGAAGACATGTTGTTATTTCTGGAGTTTTCAGAATATTTCCAAAAGGAATCTTCGTAAAAACAATG
>JAHLJT010009436.1:111683589-111693736 GCA_031308135.1 Acheta domesticus
AGTACATACTCAGCAGTGGAAAATTCACAGCAGAACAACTTGCTGACATTGAGAGAAATGCGGAGTATGTATGGCTCGAACAATCCACATGACGAACATGTAGAACGGATGATCCCGTGAAACATCTCCAAGGAAACACACGTCAGTGGTGAAAATTCATCTGGCCATGAGTCACACGATAAGGACATGATGCGGGATCTCCTCCGAAGCGAGGATAGAACGAATTCGTCTACTTCTATTCGAATCTCGTGCATCGTTGAGGAGAATTTACGAAAATACAAAGGTTAAGAGAGTGATAGAAACAGCGAATTCTGTCTTAAATGAGGTTGTACAGACATCAAGTAGAGATCTAGATATTACTGAAATCAATCACATCGTTTATGCAACTGGATATCTAGTATTTCAGATAATCTTGGGGCCAGCCAAGAACATCGATGGCCGACAGCAAGACAGAGTAAACAGATCCGTACCTCCATGGACGAAAATAATTATGAAACGGATAGCAGACACTCGGCGTGAAATATCACTCATCGCCGAGGCATCTTCTAAATCAAATCACACTTCTAAAGTTCAACAAAAAATACTCCATGTTGAACAAAAATACCAAATTGAAAATGACGCAACAGGGCTAATGGTAGCTGAGAAGCTAAAAGAGAAAATCCAAGCATGGGACAGCGAATCAGATGTTACAAACGTAGAGACGACTTCCGTGTACAAAACCGGTTGTTTGAAACAGACGCATAGCGATTCTATAGCAGTCTGACTCCAAAACCGAATGGCAATGCTACCCGTCCAAAAGATGACTGTCGACACATTTTGGACAGGAATCTAAGAGGAAACTAGACCCTGCAACGAAGACGCATCTTAGCTCCAATCTCAAGTTGATGCTGCCGATGGACTCCTGGAAACAGTGGAAGATGTTCACGAATTCTCGGAAGAGAACGTCTTACTAGCAATTAAGAGCATGGGAAACTGGAAATCCCTCGGGATTGATAAGATCCACATAAATTGGATTAAGAAATTAACAACAATGCATGCTCATATAGAAAATGTTGTCAATAAAATTTTAGAAAACCCACAGTAACTCCCCAGAATGGCTCACTCGCGGCATCACGTATTTGCTACCCAAAACGGGAAACTGGTTTTTGTGAAGAAGTACAAGCCAATCACTTGCCTGTCAGTAATGTACAAAGTTATAACTTCCGCCATAGCTGACAAAATGTAGACACCTAGAGACGAACCAACTGTTGCCAGTTGAACAAAAAGGATGTCGTAAACATTCTTATAGCTGTGAGGAAATCTTGCTACTAAATAGGGTCATCTTGAATGATGTAAAGAAACGAAAGCGTAATTTGAGTATGGCTTGAATTGAGAACCAAAAGGCCTTTGATAGTGTACCATACGTTTGGATTTTGAAGACTCTAGAGATCTATCGATTTCATCCTAGATTTACTGAGTTTTTCAAGGCTAGCAGTGAAGTCCTGGAGTTACTTATATACAGCGGAAAGGAAGCAGTAGTGACCAGAAGTATTCAGGTTAAAAGGGTATTTTTCATGGAGAGTCACTATCTCCTCTACTGTTTTGCATTAGCTTGATCCTCCTATCTAGACGGTTGTCGCAAGCTGACTTTGGTTAGAAGCTCCATGGTGACGCAGGGAGTATTACAGAAGAGTGAGGCTTGTCCTGCAGTCCGCTCTGAACTCCAGGAATAAATACAGCAACAGGTAGTTTGGCGGTGCCTGTAGCCGAATACAGTTTCGGACTAGTGGACTGGACTGTGTAAGAAATTCGCATTGTGGATCGAAAAAACAGAAAATTGCTAACAATGCAACATGTTGCCCACCCTTGACCTGATGTGCATAGATGTTATGTGTCACTGTAAGGAAGGAGGAAGAGACCTCAGACAAATTGAAGGCTCCTGGCACAATTCATTAGTCGGGATGGGAAAGTATGTTGCCAGCCCTAAAGATGACCCACTAATGAGGCAGGTCATGAAATCTGACCGAAAAATGGGAAACAGAGGCACTGTGTGGCAAAAAGGATTGCGAACAAGACTATGCAAGACATTCAGAATAATACAGACAATGAACTTCTGATACTTGTTAACATGAAATGTGAGACACCAAAAATATTAAAGAAATCGTGGAGAGACAAACAACACGGATAATAGTTGAAACGAATGGACAAGGTGTAGATCAATAAAGATCAATCATTTATGTGGCTTAAAAGGGGAAGAATGAAGCCAGAATCGGAAGCACTTGTAATAGCTGCCCAAGATTCAGGCCTTGAGAACATGACATTATGATAAAGCGGTTCTCAAAATTTCCCAAGATGATAAATGCCGCATTTGCCAGGAGCAAGTAGAAACTATCGATCATATTGTCTCAGCTTGTCCAATCCTAGCAAAGACAGAATACTTGAAAAGACACGACAGGGTGTGTAGCTACCTCCACTGGCAGATTTGTACCGCCCTCGAAGTTCCGAACACATGCCCCAAGTGCTCACCGAAACCGGTGACGTCTGTTGGATTGTGTACGATATTGTACGACCAACAAATTCAAACTGATCACACGATAGCAGGCAAACAAACCGGATATAGTCATCCGGGATTTGGAGAACAAATCGTGTTTACTTGTCGATGTTGCTGTACCTTGCGATCAAAACGTCGTTACCAAGGAGGCAGAGAAACGTCTTAATACAAGAGTTTGGAAATCGAGATCAGCCGAATGTGGGGCGTAAAAGCACAGGTCGTCCCGATAGTTATCGGAGCTCTGGGATTTGTTCCGCAAAATTTGAGTAAGAACTCGTCTAAACTCCCAGGTAATTCAAAGGACTGGAAGTGCAAGAAATCGCTTTATTTGGAACAGCCCACATTTTGCGCAAAGTATTGTAGAGGCCCCGACAGTCCCTAGATCTACTCCTTAGGTAGCTGGTTGCAACCTGGAGTAGATTTTATATTCAGCCGACTCATAACATCTTTAGTCGTGATGTAGTGGAATAATAATAATAATAATAATAATAATAATAATAATAATGACGTTTAAAGTTTAAACTATGGCAGTTTACCCCAGTGAATTACTGCGGACCATTTCTAACAAAGCCTGCCATTAGTAGGTGCAGGGCACGTTGTAAATCATGGATTGTTGTATTTGTGTTGTGCTACAAAAGCTGTTTGCCTCGACATTGTGGAAAATTTAGCCACAAAAGAAATTTTTAGCTGCTCTAAAAAGATTCGGGTCTCGTTGGGGAACCCCAGAATCATTTATAGTGATAATGCTAAAACATTTGTGAAAGCAAATAGACTGTTGGCTGAACTATCAAAGACTCATCACGAACACTGGGTCTTCAAAAATTTCCTTGCTGTACATACGGATGAATGGCAATTCTGTCCCCCTCGTTCACCATTTCACAACGGCTTGGTGGAGGCAGCCGTACGCTTCCTTGAAATATTTAAAACGTTCTCTTGGGCAAAATTGTATTTGGGCCATTCCACGTAAAACCGGACAGAAAAAAACCTGAAGTGTTTCAAATTCTCTAATTTTTTTTACACTATCTATTATGAAAAGTAAGAGACACGTATTTTTTGTTTAGCCGAGAATACATTATTTTTGAAGTTACAATTATTGAAATATATTAATTTTTCTCCAATGTCGAGATGTTTAATAATTTTTAACTCCAAATGTATTAATTGTAAAAACTTTAAACTTGATTTCAAATGAAAGCTAAAGAAGCAATATTTCAACACGTGTTTATAAATAATTGCATATTTTTATATTGCTTTTTTTAAATTGTTTATAATTTTTTAAAACGAGTTTTTTAAGATGATTCCCATCATTTTTTGTTTTTAAACTCGACGGCAATAAATTCTTTAGACTTTCATCTCCAACTGTTCAAATTTTCAAAATGGCTTCTGTTTTAGAACTCACGTAAGAAAATAATATTCAACGGAGCGCAGAGTATTTTCTCGACCGCCGCTGCGCGCCGCCGCTGCCATAACAACTTTGTCAATGCTCCCTGTGTCTTCCTCCACTGGACTTGCGGCCTTGCGCAACACTGCCCACGCCCTTTCATCGATGTCAGCAGGTCGTTTAGCACCCAAAGCAATGGCAGGAAGTCGACCAAGCAATACAAACATTGGGATCAATTTACATCCAAGAGTGTGTAACACAGTGCAAATGATATCCTCATTTGTGACGCGTGTGTGAGTGCCCAAGCGCTTCTTTCTTTCTAGGAGAGTGACAAAAAATAATTGAAGATGGCAGGTACAAAGAAGATAAACTGATTCATGTTTCAATCCTTTCAATCTAGAAAAAGTATGGTAGAACTGAATGTAAAAATTTAAGACATGTAAAACGAAGTATCCTTCAAAAGTTGGGCACACAATACGAACAAATTACGCCGAACTTGAAAATTTGTAACATATACAGATGGAGAACTTCAAAATGGTTTATAAAATGAAAGTCGAACTTCTAAAGGTACCATTGAAACATTTCCAAGCAAACCTGGTACAAGTCAACAGAGTAGAAATTCAGAAGACGACAATAATTCGTAATTAACATTGAAATCAGAGATAATGGTGATCCATCTCCTAGTGAAGCAGAAGCTGGACCAGCCAAGAATGTAAAATTATCACATCCGAAAGAAAGTTTAACAATACTGATGTTAGGTGAAACACCTATTGGGAAAAACGAAACTGAGTCAAAAAGCATATCCTCGTCGAAAAGTGGAAAAAATAAGACGAACCTTAGAGAAAGGAATATTTGATACAGAAGAGGTACAAGAAGAAGAAGAAGAAAATGAATACATCATAGAAGAATTGAAAAAAGATACGAAACTACTGATGATAAAAATTAAAATTTTAACGATTTTCAAAGACTGGTCTTTTCCTAAAGTTAAAAAACATTTCGATGCTGCATCTACTCACATGCTAACTGTTGCAAAACAACTAGCAACAATGGAATATTGTCAACTCCACATGTGAAATCCAGAAGAGCTATCGTCGCTTCTGTACACCATGTGTTGTGGCTTTTTATTGTTCAGATGACGTTAACTGTATCGTGAATAAATAAAGGGAAAAATAATTTTATTTCAGTGAGAGAGAATGGGGGATAGACTTCACAAACAAAAGAGGATTATACTGAGCAACATGAAAGAAACCTACCGACATTTTAAAGAAAAGTCTCCGCTTTCTAAAGATCAGATTTTCAAAGTTCGCTGAATTAAGACTGAAACACTGCATTTTACCAGGAGCTAACGGTACACATACAGTATATGTTTGTGTATATCACGAAAACGTACGAGTAAAGGTAATGTTTGACGGAGGAGGTCTCGCGAAGTTAACAGATGATGTTAATGCATTGAAGGATTGTCGGTACTACCTAATAAAAGTTATTTTTGACCCTCCAAGAGCAGACTGTTACTTTAAAAAGTGTGACAAATGTCCTGGACTAGAACGACTTAAAATGTTGCAGGAAAAGTTTGAAGAGAGGATGATTGACAGAGTGACGTATCGGCAGTGGATTCACGTTGAACGATTCATGTACACCATGATCTGATTACGACTCCCAAGAAGCTCTATGACTAGGCACAAAAACATACAAAACATAGTGTTTTTCTTCTTCACCAATGAAGATCATGAAGAAGAAAGAATTCACTTAAAAGTCGTAGAAATGCAGTAAAATGGCTACGTGGTACACGTTCGTTACATTCCTTTGTTCCTCTTTGTGAAGATCAAGAAATAATTAAAACATGTTCCTTGAAAGAAAGTGCACATATTATCCATATTGTATAAAGAGGAACTTAGAAGAAATTTTTAAAAAATGAAATGACGAAAATATAAATATTTGAGCAAAACTAAAAAATACGTGTTGTATAGTTTGTGTTCATAAACGTGGAAAAAATAATCCGAAAGATATGAGACATCGAGGTCAATTTTCCTTCAAATTCGTCCGATTTTGCGTGGAATGATCCATTTCGCTTTCTGAATTGCATACTTTGTTAACACAGATTGAACATATATTGAACTCACGGTCCTTGGCCGCTTGCTCTGAGGTTATCGAAGCCTTGATAATAACTCCAAATAATTTCATTTATGGACACACTCTCAACTCATTGGCCATTGATCTAGAATCAAAGCAGATGTTGGCGATACCTCGTCGTTATCACATGGTAAAAAGGCAATTAAACATTATTTGGAAATTCTGGATCCGAAGTTATCTCGCTCTCATTACAAGCTCGCACAAAATGGAAATTTGTTTCTCCAGATCTGAAAGACGTAGCTATTCTAACCTTTGCGGAAAGTGGGAGTGGTCTCTCAGACTCTCCCCGACGCTGCAGGTAATGTTCTAACAGTACAGGACAAAACAGCATCACGCACGACCACAAGACCGATACAAAAATTATGTATTGTAGCAAAGAAACTTTTAACACTAATTCTAGTAATCCCTCGAGGGGGCATAATCGTCAGATGATGCCCCGAGATTTGGTGTTCCGGGAGATCTAAGGTTCCCCGAGCGACTCACATCCCTTCCCATGCAAATATCTTGTTTGATTATTTTATTTTTGTTTTTTCTTAAACAAAATAGAAAATAGCGAATCCAAATACGACTTTATGTAGTGCCAATTTGGCTATCACCACTCCCCTATACGGGCGACTGGCTCTTCTCTCTCTCTCTCGGAGTTAAAGTGATTCCCCACTCATTTTAATGAAAATTAGGCTTAGCGTTCTCGGCAGATAGGGTTTTTGAATATTCGGTCTCTAGGATGTCAGAATTGGGTAACCTTTGAAAACATTATGCTCTAGACGCCCGTCTTATGGAGCAGGGGTGGTGATGACAAAATATCTAATTAAAACAAAAACTCGCTTATCTACACGTGCATAAGATCAACATCGTACAAATCATACAAGAAAATGTTATTGTATTGTTCTATCTGATCTCACAGCAAAGCTTATCCATAAAAAATAGATACAATATCGAATGACAAATTGAACTACTATAATCGCCGTCTTGATCCAGCTATTAAAAACATTAATATTTCATCATTCGTACGCGTGACGAAAAGCCCGGTAAATCTATCTCGTTCACCAAGTACTAGCAGAAGGATGGTTCGCTTAAAAGATTTTTTATATTCTGGCAGCAGTATTGCTCGACTTCTGTGAAGGTGTTCGTAGTTGCCAATACTGGCAGAACAGTTGTTTTAAATGTTTGCAGCATCCTGCTCGGCTTTCAACTGAAGAAGGTGGTCCCGCATTCTAGTCTGTATATAGTTGATATTTGTAAAAAATCAAATGTACCAAACAGTACTTATTAATTGTTCGTTTTTCTTTTTGACTCTTCATTCGTACTTGCCGACACGCCTCGCGCGTCGGCAGTTTGAGTTTTGAGATACGAGTCATGACTGCGCGCGGAATTATGAACTGTAGTGTTTGTATCTTAACGAATTGTTTTTCTTACATTATTTTGTCTCCTTCATTTTCGACTTTTTTTCTCTTTCATACTGGCGGAACGACCACACTTTAGAAATTGAATTTTCAAGTAAAGTGTTTGAAAGCGTTCGCGCAGCAATAGAAATTGTTGTCATATCTTAATTCATTTTTCCGCTAACTTGTAATGGTCAGTTTTTGAGTTTCTTGCTCTCCTTCGGATTACCGAGGCTCTTCGCCCGAAAATTTGGATTTACCACGCACGTGATTGTGCAAGTCCCATTCTAAAACCTCACATACTGCCTTGATAAAGTCCTCGCATACAACTATTTAAATCTTCGTTCATTAATTTTCTTTCTACCTACGTGCCAACGGGGCAATGGCAATACGATTCTCTCTATATCGGGTTCCTATCAAATCTCGCCTTTGAATCATTCAAATCACTTTCTAGCGTATTACTTTCTGCCGCGTCATTACTTTGACGTCCCATGTTTAAGCATTGGGTCGCTCCTTCGTTCATTTTAATCAGTGCTGGCAACGGTATTTAAACCCGGCGTCTCGTGGTTTGTTCAAATGTGTCAAGAAAGCTGACAAACCAAAGTAGGTGACAGAACTCTTCACGGCCTCCAAACATGAACAATTTCTCCTGCAGCGTACCGGCCCTTTCCTGTGGGCCCGCTTCGATTCCTTTCGGGAGCGTGATTTATGTTGGCACATAGGAGGCCAAATTCATCCAAATTTGGCGCCGTACTTGAAATTCAATTATTTATAACAACTTTTTTGGCGCTAATTAAGAGCGAAGAACATAATTTCAAATTTACCACGTCCAAGATAGTCGGCGGTTTTTTAAGGGAAAATTAACTATCTTCAGAGAAAAAAAAAGAGTTTCATTCCTCTTTGAAACCGACTTTTGAACTGCTTTCTAAGATGGCCGTAAGATCGCGCCACATCTCAAGCACTGGGAGCTAGCACAAGGCAACACAGCGCTTGGTCGAATGGTTCTCAGATATCAGCTTTTTCCACATAAGACGCGACTGGATTGCATTGTTGGAGAATGTGCAGTCTAGTAGATCGTAAGCTTGTAAACATTGTAGCTAGCGTAAATGCTAAAGCAATACATGCGAATTGATTGCGTAGAAAGTTATATTACTACGTAAAGTTAGAAATCGCATCCTGAGGCCACAACCGATAGATTCACCACGCAACAAAAGTGTTGGCCGGAGAATTACCATGTTAATTTCATAAACCACGAGAGTAACAAGTAGAACCAGTAAGGAAAACGTTTCCTTTTCGCCCAGACAAGTTAATACTGACAATTTCGTCAGTACTTAATGATCCTTACGCTGAGGTATGCTAACAATTTTAATACTTGACGTTTCAGAACCTTCCTTTGTGTATTAACAAGACGTGTAACAGTTTTGTTAGGCACGAACGTCTTCAGAAGCTCTCCCAAAAAACTCCAGGCCTTTCGGTTCGCAGCCTCAACAAATTGAAATAGTGGGAGCTCTAGGCTCTGGATCTTGTTTAATTTCATTATTCTCACAAGCAGAAGAGCAAAAAGAGTCGTTGCTTTTATTATGTCCACATCAGATTCTGACGAACACCTCTTCAAACGCTTCTTTGAAAGATTTCTTTTTTTCTTTCTTTTTTTACAGTTGTACGTTTTTGTGAAGTAGGTGCGTTGGTAGAAACTTTATGATCTCTCAAATAGGGTAATTTTATGATTGCTGTTTTTTTCCGTTTTGCGGGTGACTTCCTTGAATTTGGTCCTGTTTTTGGCACAGGATGTGGCTGCTTCTACAAACGCTTGTCTGAAGAAAGAACTGACTTCGTGGAGAGTCTCCACTTTGTCTGGGTGATTTTGAAGCCATTTCTTAAGAGCGTGCGAGTAAAAGGTACTGAGGTGGTAACATAAAACTCACGTCAAGAGGTTGCAAACGATGAGATATGTGGAAGGAGGATTACAAGAACGTAGACATAACTCCCTCTTGCCAATTGAACCAGTTTTTAGTTCTTCGTGCTAGATGCATACCCATCTAAAATAAGGATCAACTTCTGACGGTTTGGAGAAATGGATGAAATATTTGGACCACAATACAAATATATCTGCCTGCATCAATCCTTCGTGGTGAGAAAAACAACACTTTCTGGTGATAGTCTCTTCTCAAAGGTAGTGCTCTTCTCTCCTGAGAGAATATCGGCAATGAGGGGACATACTGACCTGAAGCACTGAAACACAAATCCACTCTCACAAGTGTTTTCTACAGAAGACATGGATCCAACTTGCTTCTTCTCCTGAGTGATAAAATTCTTGGAGCCTTGTTGGGGGCTGCAGGTGTGTCCAGTATCACCAGAGTAAAACATTCGCTGTGGTATAAACTGTAGGCGTCTCCTGATTAGTAGATGTGGGGATACGATCATGATATTACAGGTTGAACGCATGATTCCAAATAGATAAAGTATGTGTCATTGTACTTTACTCTTAAGTATTTTAGAAGATTATTTTGCAAATTAAATTCCTACTGAATCTTCCTTGAAAATAAAACAATTTTATTTTTGAATATTTTTGAATCTGAAAGTTTTTTTATCGCAACTTCTTGTACACTTTTATTACAGTTATACTCGCCGAAATAAAGATCCTATAGGTACATTGTACGTGCTGCAGGCTCTTATTTCTCCTTTCCTTCTCCTTTATTGACATTCCTTCTGATGTAAATCAACAGC
>JAHLJT010009436.1:111694736-111791662 GCA_031308135.1 Acheta domesticus
TTCTTGCATTGCGTTTTCAATCCAGCAGTGTTATTCAGATTTTCGTTGTAACTACGCAGCATCCTTTTCCGAAAATGAACATTGGTGGTAATAATATGCCGTCAAAATTTTCGGGGCAAAGTGGAATAGAAACTGTGACGTACCACTCTCGAAGCTGACTGACTTCAGCGTATTCTTGAGGCGGCGCGTCACCTTGGAGTATTGTGGTTGATTTGAAGGGTTTAGTGAGATGAGGAAATGGAGGGCAGTTTTCCGAAGAAGTCTTATCCAAATCGAAGCACCATTTATTACAATTTAACAAAGGGAGAGAGAGAGAGAGAGGAAGGAGGAACGATATATTTGATAAAGGAAATGCATAGGGAGTCTAGCTCACACATGGCGGCCTCTTACCCCGTCACTCCGTGGACTAGGTGCGGCAGGGACTAGTGCTTTGCATTCGAGCATTTTAGTCGAGTAAGCTTGCTGCACCAAAGAGTTCTCCTTTTGGCCGCCAGATGTCACTGAGATGCGAATTCATTCGAACATCTGATAGCCAGTCGGGTATGCCATACTCGAAAGCACCTTCGAGGTACTACTTGGCTTACAGTTATGGAGAGTGAAGAGAAAAATATGTTAGAAAACAAACTTCTACAGCAGTGAATACAAGCTAAAGTAAAAAAATGTGAGAAGTGAAGTTTGGAAACAGATTTTGTTCGTTGTTATATTAGTCATTAGTTATTATTTTAAAAGACAAGAACAACTCATTGTCACCTGAGCAAGTGTGTGAAATGTTATTGATCCATGACGCCAAAATGTGTATGAATTCTTAATAATCAAATATTATAAAATGTTATTTGCTTGAATCTACTTCCTACTAAGTTTGCTACCTATAGTCTTTGAAATTTTATACTTTTCAATATCTGCGCAGGCAGTGAGCGCGACACAAGATTTGAATTAGTTATTGCCATAATAGTGATAAACGCTCATCCTTTCGTACGTTTCCGGCCGACGCCTTGTGAAGCGCGCTCATCTTTCGATTAGTGATCTGTAGGTTATCTTGTTTCGGGTGCGGCTGCGAAACTGCGTCCTATGTACGCGTCGCGCGTTGCCACACCGAACTTTTGTAAATAAAAACATTTGTATAACAGATGTAATTTTTGTATTATATTATTAACATTTTTGAAGTAATATTTCTACAATAAAATGAAATGTTACACAATATTTTATTTTCGAAGATTAGGCCCTAAGTTCTATGTAGAACTATGCCATTGTCATGTTTATTGATAATTTTGGAAGGTCTTGGGAATAACATGATTAAAATATTAATAAATGTTACTAAAATATTTGCTAAATCCAAAGAAAATTTTTGTATTACTCCTATGTGAAGATTAACTTGAATAATGCCATCCCGTACGATTCAACTCTGCATTCGTTCATCGTTCTCATCAGTAGAGACCGGAAAAATTGTAGTACGAAACGTCAAAATATGTACATAAATATGTAATGAAAATGGTAAGAATATGTAATAAGTATGGTAAGAATATGTAATAAGTATGGTAAGAATATGTAAAATATATATAAATAAATATGTAAAATCGGATATAATATGTAATATTAAAATACTCTAATTACAAAACTCATTTACAAAATACGAACTTACATTTATAAAAAAAATTCCTGTAGAAATTTTAAAAGCAATGCAAACGTTTTAAAAATCATTTGGAAAGCACAGGTTGATATACACTTGCACCATACAACTTTCCCATCAGTAGTAAAACTTTCACAAAGTGTTATCCAGGAATGTAGTTTAGCCATCGTACAAACTGGCGAATTTTACGACCAGCAAACAATCACTGCAGCAGGGAATATTCTCATTGAAGTGTTACACGACGGCGATCGCCAGTTTCTTGGAAATTAAAGTTAAAGGTCGTCAAACGCGGCGTTCAATGACACTTTTCACACCAAAAGTGCGAATGATTTGTCGCTGACGCGCACTTCCCGCCACTTAGATAACTGAGGCAGGCGCGTCGGACTGAGAATTTCCGACCACGTCTTCACGAAGTGTACCTCGAGTAGAGTAGGCAGTAGCATGCAGTTATAATGTTGGGGAAAACGCTTTTTTAAAAAAAAATACTATTTTCACAAAAATATGTACGAAAATTGATAAAAATCAAACGAAATATTGAGAAAATAGCGAAATATGTAAAATATGTAATATATTGCCAAATATGTAAAAATATATAGCGAAAAAATTGGATATTGTGTTAGGACGGCGACAATTCGCCAAGATTAAAATTTTGAGAACGATAAGTAGAAAGACAAAAAATATGTAATTACATAAAAATCCGGTCTCTACTTATCAGTTCTGGGAAGGGAAGCAGTATGAGAAGGTGCTGATTAGCGCGGCGCGGCGTGTTTGATATTTTCTCACGCGCCAGCAACCGCTTTATATTTCGATACGATTATCACATCCACTCTTCTGGCAGTTATACCCTGGTTTTTAGTGTCTTGAATGCTTCCGTGAAGGTCAGAAAAGCTTAATGTCTCACATTGATCGTGTTTTTATACCTTAAATCAAAAGTAAGATTCATAGATTTAGCAAGAATATCCTCCGCCATCTCTTCGCTGTAGTTTCTGTTACTTGGTTTTGTTTTATTGTTCTTACATTTGTATATTATTGTAATATGTTCTCTAAGTGCACTTTGCACCATAACCTCTACCGCTCAAAAATGAAACACATGAGATGGACGTTTTATCTTCGATGTCTCAAAGCATTACGATAACGGCTTCCCGTCCGGCGAATAACAGAGATTCGATACTCGAGTATGCGATACTCGAGTATCCTGTACTCTAGGACGGGATGCTCGAGCGAGTATGAGCGAATAAAATCGCGCATGCTCTAGCAGGGACGACAGCAGCGGCGTCGGCGGAGTTCTGCGAGCGAATCATTATTGATGAGGGCTTCTGAGTTATTAATATAGGTCACTCCTCGATCCTCACGTGTGCCTCTGACTCGCATCTGCCTCCGCTACCGCTACTGCTACTGCTGCTGCTACTACTGTCTCCCCTGCAGCCCCCGCGGGGCCCTGTATATATTGGCCCTCGCTTGCATGAGGCAGCAATTTTTGGAGGTTGCGCCGCCGGGAAAAAGCACGCAATCATAAAATTATAAAAACTATACTCGATTACCGCACCAGTCACATCGGCCCGCATCACTCTTATCACGTGCGTGGCTGATCACTGGTTGCTACGCGTCCTCGCAGAAACTTTCCTGTCCATTTCGCGTCTGTCTGTTATGGAAGGACATTATTCCCAAGAGCTTCCACCAATTGCCTGCGATATTCTCGGGCATTTCTCCCATGGAGTACGGTTAATTTTGTGTAAAGTAACCCACTCGAAGTGGGTTACATTTATCTCGCACGGCGACAGTCGGTATTACACAGAGTATTATAACACATAACAAAAAGAGTATTAAAAGTATTGGTGAGACAACTGATTTCAGATTGCTGTCTGTGTCAGTAAAGACACACACACAATCATCTGTTGTGAATAAAATTGTCTAATCCGATATTTGTTTTAGAAAAAAAAACGTTGCCATTACTTCTGCCACAACCTTTGTATTCTAAAGCGCGGAATAATTCCACAGATGTTCTAAACCATAAAAGTTACTGAAAGATTAGTTAATTAAAAATAGTATGTATTACTTTATTTAATTTCTATTAATTACTCACGAGCATTCGTCCAGCAATTCTTCCTCAACGAGTCGAGGAAACACGATGTAGCCGTTATCCTCGTAAAACTGACGTTGCTCCAAAGTAAAACGCGGGTTGTCCAACGTGTATCTAAAATCCCTGGCCAAACTTAAAGCTGCTGTTGCTGCTGCTGTCGCGTTTGCCGTCTGCTCCAGGTAAGGACAATATCAACTTCGCATGATGCAATGAACACGGGCGGTGGGTGGTTCAGTATCCCGATGTGAGACAGGGTCAAAGCCAAAGCCAATGCCATTGATGTAGCAAGATGTAGTGTACGAATAATCTTTGCATGTATAATCGCGTAACCTGCGTCCGTCTCAGACACTCACAATTAGCATTTCCCACCCACGAATCGAGGCAAATGAGGTATCATTCGTCGCGTCTCGGTTTTCTGGCAGGGAAATGATTTGTTTGTGGAGACATCCAGAAAACAATTTTTTTTTTCAAAAACGTGTGTTTGCACGTTATACGCAACAAAAATTTGTTTTGAGTGACATACAGCACCTACAGGTGATTCCTCTCAATGAGAAATGGATTGGCATTGTTTTTACGAAGATCCTTTTGGAATATTCTGAAAACTCCAGAAATAACAACATGTCTTCGGTGTTCAAGTGAGCTACAGTGGTGAAACGATGTGAATTACTACAATAATTGCCTTTCCAGCATAATGTGAATCCTTAGGTCATAATTAATTTACAGTATTTAAACCTAATATATAAAGGAATTTTTTTAATGTACTTCTGTCATTGACTTAAATAGGATGAAAAACATAAGTGTCATCTTCTTTGTTTAGCTTGTAAACTAAATGAAGATTTTTTTATTAGGACATGATGATGATGATAATAATAATAGTAATAATAATTTTTATTTTATTTATTTGTTTTCATGTGATCCCACTAAGTCCATAGGACTTGTCATCCCAATAATAATAATAATAACAATAATCATAACAATAATACAAATAATAATAATAATAATAATGGCATAAGTCACGTAATCCAAACAATGCAATGAAATGTGTGTGAATTGTAAATCAAGTTCATTAGTTTGTTTAATGAATTTTCAGATTTTCGATAATTTATAGAGCTCTGAACTATGTTTCCTGATTTATTTGTCTGTTTTAACATTGACAGTTGTAATAACAAATAATGACATTGCTACAGAATTAACAAGGATGTCATTCATATTTCAGGGCCATAATTTAATTATCGGTAAGGGTTAGCAGATTGACCTAATTTTAAAGTTTGTATTGCAGGATAAGAATTTAGTGAAAATAAGTAATTATTTATTTCAATATTCTTCTTTAATTTAGCTGCCCTTTAAAACAGTTACTATAAATGTGTCCTTTAATTCTCTTTCTTTAAATCTTAGCATAAAAAGCAGTAAGTGGATAATATACTTTTCCGTTCTTGGAGGGGAGCAATGAAAAGTTGTTTAATGAATTTACTACTTCCTAATCTATGTAATATTTAAAAATCATCTAAAGTATCTATTTTCTGTAAGTTCAATTGTGTGAAAATTTGTGTCTACTGTACCACACCAATAGAAAAAGGTGTGAAGCACAGATTTCGGATTTAATAACTGGCATTGTTGTTTCATCCTTAGAAGAATTTTACTATCCCGTATACGTACTATATACGTAGTGTAGGGAAAGTAATGTAATGCTGCACGAAAAACCGGCGAACTTTCGGCAGAAAAAATCATTGTCGGGGTGAGATATCGAACTAGTAGTGTTACAGAATGGCACAGACTTTCCCGTATGTTTTCTATTTCCTTTGGTCTCGGTTAGCTAGTCGAACGTGCCATATACTCTTGCCAGCTGCCATCTATCGCGGCCAAAATTTTGTTTTTTAACATTCTCTTAATTTTTTGGTTTTGTTATAGTAGAACGGAAATATTATTCTAAGAATATTAAAGAACAGTGAAACCTCGTCCGAAACGGCAATTTTCATTGAAAAATTTGAAGCCGTGTTTAAGAAATGGCGTTTCTGCGCTACTGTAAATGCGAAATTTCAAGCTCTTTTTCACAGGAATCGCGTTTCGAGAAACTCTATTTGAAGTCATTTAAAGCACTTTAAATCACAAATACAATAGTGTTTATAAATTGTGGGAAACGTGCATATTAACGGTGTGGGAGGTATTTAAAAAAACTTACATTTGTGTAATTTCTGAAAAAACGAAAAAATACCCTAAAATGAACTTTATGTCACATTAAAGAGTGCAATTAGCACTATCCATTCGAAAAGTTTGAAGAACAAAGTTTGGAAGCATTTCTGAGAATGCGAAATTTTGAGCTAATTTTCACAGAAAACGGTTAAGTTATCGAGAAACGTCACTTGACATTATTTAAAGCACATGCACTCATAAATATAACAATGTGAACAAATTGCTGTTAATGTAAATATTAATGACGAGAGACACAAGTAAAAAAGTCATATTTTTGTAATTTTTTAAAAAAGAAAAGAATAGAACAGTATGGCATTGATGTCATCTCATAGAGTACATTAGACACTATTCCTAACAAATGTTTGAATAAAACATATGGAGCTGTTTTTTGAGAAAATCTTGCTTTTTTTAAAAATTGGACATATTGCACGAAATTTTGCGCGAAAACTAGTGAACGCTTCAAAAAAATTGTACATGATCTTTAAGAGAGAAATCACTTTGGAGAACAAATTTTATTTGGAGGAAAACTCACTATCTTCAATTTTGTAGTTGGAGGAAGATGCCGAAAAACTTCAAACTTTTGCAATTTTTGAAAATTCAGAGCAAATTTGATCTAAACAATCGTGATAAGTATATTTTACTCTATTCTTACAAGAAATTTACAGAAAAAAATTGGAGCCGTTTTTGAGAAAATTTTGAAAATGTCCGGGGGGCTTCATGTAAGGTACCCACAAATTTTTAAGATAGTTTTTCAAAATCTGAAAGCTTCGACTTAGGCCAGATGTACAGGTGCTTTTTCTATTTGGAAAAGTTTGGAAATGTTTCTTATCTTCAGTAGGGCCTAATGGTTTTTATAGCTTTTCAGAAAATATTAATTAAATTGTGTGTTAGAAATAAATTTTTGAAATTGAGAGTACCAACTGTATTTTCTCAAATATAGACTCTCCTTGCCCCTAAGCTTTCCTCAGTATTTTGCATGAAAATTGTGGAACATTCAGTACGTATCTCGTATTTAATCAGAAATAGCTTAGCAATAACAGCTTTCGAAAGAGCTAATGTATGAGGAAAACATTTTACATTGATGATTACTAATAATATTCCTATTAATTATTTCTTCTAGAGATTATTAAAATTTGCAATAATAGTTTTCCATAGTACAAGAAACCATCCAATCACATTTTGGAAATTCAATATAGTACAGTAATTAAAACAATTAAAAATAAAAATTCCCAGGACATGATCATATTACTAATTGTATGTTTCATCAATATTATCTAATCCATTATTAGCTCCTTATCATAAACATGCGTGATGCTTGTCTTACCCTCAATTGTTCCTTAAATCTTTGAAATTAATTATAATCAAAATGGGTTCAAATAGTGGGGTCCAAGAAGTCCTTGACTTCCTGAAAAATTGTGAAAAGAGTTTCCATTGTCCTACATAATATATTTCCATAAATATAATCACATTTAAGATTTTTGTCCCTTTTTAATCTCACAATTTGGGAGAATTGATACCTATACAATTTTAGGGGAAGAGGCTCTTCAAACCACCTGACAACAATGTAAAGGGTTAGTCACCCATTGTATTTATTAATTGTTTCATTACAGTTTTTTAATTCTTCTTGTATTACGCTTTATTTATTTACTAGTAAAAAAAGTCATTTGTAAATAAAAAAAAAGTTTAATGGAAGGAAGCACATTGGAGGATGGAGGGGTCCAGAAATGTAGTTGACCTCCACTTTTATTACACTCCACAAGCTTATGACTAACATTCATCCTATTAAAAAAGATATTTCATCATAAACCATACCTTCATCTCTACCCTTGCTATGAATAATGTTTGAAAGAACATCTGCTATCAGTTGTTAAATTTATTTAAGAATGATGTTTTCCAACGGGGTCAATTTGGATAAGAAATAATCATTTTACTATCCATCAACGTTATTATTAACATACATTATATCACCAACAATTTTCAAAACTTTAATCTGCCTATTAAACTACTTTATTAAATTTTAATCCATCTAGTTTAGACTGAAAAGGCTTTCACAAAAAGTTTGGCCGTGATGGTCTCTTGGATAAACTTGTCTCAGAGGTTTTCCCCAATATTTGCATTTCATTATTAAACATTTTATTCCATCTTCTTCATTCCAAGTCCAAATTAACTGAGAACTATCTGACATATTTCCAATTTCTGCCTAAGTACTTCCAAGAATTCTCACTTCCTTCTTTCCTTTAAAAATTCTGAAATAGTGTTATTTCCTGAAGACACAACTTTATATACTGTCAACATAATGATTTATAACAATGTTGAAACAATTTGCCTACAAAAATTACAAATTTAAAAAAACTGATTTATCAATTGGAAAAAACCCTACCAAAAATCCCACAAAATATTTTCACGTTGATGTATATGTGTGTGTGTATGTATGTATGTATATGTGTGTGTATGTATGTGTATATATAATATATATATATAATATTATATATATGATATATACTTATATATATATTTTTAATCCTTTAATAATAATACTACAATTCAATGACTACCCATCCTAATTCTCCAGTGAAATATCTTCATTTAGAAAATAGGCTAAAAGACTGGAAACTTGGAATATTCATGAATGACACTCAATCTGAACAACACAAATAGTGAAGTCGACCCACGACTAATAACAAAACATTCTTCTATGGATGAAACAGCAAATGCCAATTATTAAATTAGTAATCAGTGCTTTACACCTACACTATTGTTGTTAGTACAGCAGAAATAAATTTTCACAATTGAAGTTTACACGAAATACAATTCTTTAGACGGGTTTTAAATATTCCGTAGTTATTAGAAAGTAGTAAATTCGGAAAGAACTTTTCACTGATCCGCTCCAGAAATGAAACAAAACAAACAAATTATACCACTCCTACTTACGTTTGAAAGCTAGGAATTAGAGAAGGAGAATAATTAAAGGGCAGTGGCGGTTCGTTGCAATGTTGCAGTGTTGCACAACAACCAGAAATTTCAGCCAATGTCCCTTGACTCGTGTAACATTAAAAAGAAATCACTTAAATAAAGTGCGAGTGGTCTATCTTCGAATAAACTTATCTACAAGAGTTTACAGACGAACAGAGGCCCCAGCCATCGTCCGAGAGCTGACTCCATCGAGGGAGTCGGATATTCAGCTTCAACAATCTGGTGTCCTGGTTTATGATACGAGCCAAACTCCTTCTCGTATAATCTGATATTATTTCTAATGTGTTGCAAAAGATTCCCAACACCGACACGTAGAGCAGCACCTCTCAAGCCCGTGATGGATTTCAGCCACGAGGAACCCGGAATTAAGAAGATAGATGTCACTGTTGCGTATACTGGTATGTCTTGTGAACGAGTTCTGTGCGAGCTGTTTGAGCGTGCAGTTAATTACGGTGATTATAAGTAGTATCAAACGTTTTATTAGGTAATTTATAAGTTTACGGAACTTATATATGTGAATTTTAGACAATGACTTCCGTACAGTGTTTACAGGATAATAGATTTTCTGTTTTCTAATTAAGAAAATCTGAGAATTACAAAAATTGGCAGACCATGTCAGATTTAAATATAGTGCAAATTGTAAAGACAGGGAGTTGACAATCGAAAAGGGTTTTTAAAAGAGAATATATTTTAGAAATGCATGGCTGTGTGGATGTGGTGTGAAAAATTCTGTTTTGTTTCCGTCCCTTTTTGTTTAGAGGATAAATTGTTGGACAAAATCAGAATCACTGATTTGAATCATTTGAGTGTTAAAGCGACTAAAATACTTATTACTCATATGAAAACCAGTAACAAAGATTGAGAGAAGTCTCAATGAAAACGTGACGCCCTCATTTTATTCACTCTGCGTATTTCGTCAGTGCAATCTGAAGAAGTTTGTGAGAGTTATCGCTCAGAGTGCCATTGCCGAAAGTGGGAACACCTCAGACGTTTTGACAGATCGTGAACGAGACTCACTCCACTCAATCCCGGGAATTCCCACAGTAATGTGATATGTGACCAACCATTGCTTTCCAAACTGACACCGTCTTTCATTATATTTACAAAAGCACATAAAGTATTAGATGTGAAAATACTCAAAATCTTAATTTATCCATATAAAATCGTCCCAAATATGTAATGCCATTAGTTTTGACGAAAATATTTATTTTATGCAACTTAATCAAAATATTTATTTTTTAGTTGATGTGCAAATTGTATATCGAAAAACCATTGGGCGCTCCTTGAATGTCCACCGAACTTTAACCACTCAAGATTACAGGGGAAAATATGCTTTTATCTCAAATCCCGAGTTCTAGAAATGACGTATGTCTGCAACAACCTGGTTTATACGGCATCAGCCACCACTGATTAAAGGTAGTGGCGTAACTACCGGCGGCCGGGCAGGTGCAATTGCCTGGGACGGGCCCCGGATACGGGGGGCCTCTAAAAGCATGTTCTTTTTTATATAACTGAACACACTAAAAAGGCCCCTCTCAAAGCGATTTGTTTATTTACACAGTGTAGACTAGTGTAAGTTTGCATTACCTAACTTAATATGAAGGCGCGAAGATGTTTTTCAATTGTAATTTGACCGGAAGCCCCAATTATTTATTGCTTCGTTGTAAGTTGGGCAGACCCACAACTGAAGAGTCAGTGTCCTACAAGGTGATCTAGCATAAATCATTCCTTTTTTGGCGAATCGAATCAGATTCGCTGTTTTTTACAAGCTTTATCGAAAATAATTTTAACAAACAAAAGGGCATCGGAGCGAACAGAAGTGTGCCACTTGAAAAAAGAAATCGATTTTATATTCCAAGTGAAAAATGAAATCGATCGATTTTGAATTCCAAGTTGTATTATATTCGAAGATTTTGAGCGCGACTAATGCTGTGTCTGAAAATCTGCAAAAATCTGGTTTGTAATCTTTGCTAAGCACGTGAATTGACTGAATCAGCTCGCAGGGATGTAAAAGATTTTAGAGGTGACTTTGACAAAGCCAATGTAGCCAAGCCAATCCGATGTAGTAGAGTTGGCTACATCTTGGGATGTAAAAATTTAGTTCTACGAGAAAGTTTAAAAACAAGAAATGATGAACAGAACGAAGATCAATTTATCTGACGACGAAAAAAGATTGAAAGTTACTGTTTACTTTTTTAAAATTTACGTCGCATCAAATACTAAGGTTATTATTTTATGTTACTTGTTAGATATTGTGATTAATCAGCTGAGCTATCGATTTATTGGCTTGAATCAAATAATCGATTCGTTTGCGAACATTGAGACACAAACTTCGTTGCAGCTTTCAGACGAACTTGGGAATCAATGCGAAAACTTCAGCGAGAAAAACTATGACGACTTAACCAATCAACTGTTCACCCAGCTATTTTCCTTGCGTAGTTTGAGAGATCGAATTTCGAAGATTCATTCAATCCAGTGGCGTAGCGTCAGGGGACGCTGAGATGTTGAGTATCCCCGTATGTAATATTAATAAAGAACATTAATATTTTATTGATAATCTTGCAAGTAGTCCGAAACACGTTTTGTATTAATTTTAAATTGATTCCTATGATTGAATTCGGCGGGTTGTTGAAGCTGGCCTGTGATTGCTTGGAAGCTAAAATGCTTCTAGCGTCTGCCGCGAACTTGCGACGAGCAATGACGCATGCGCAGGTGGCGAGGTTCCCCTCTCCCTTCTTCACCCCTGACCAAGAGAAACGACTGCTTTACGCTATCTTCCACTGCGGAAAGCACGAAGTCCTTGTAGACTTCGCGGCGGAAAGAGTCTAATGAGAAAGTTGCTCGTTTGCGCACGAGGAGCGCAGCACACTTCAGGCAGTCAGTAAATTATCTCTCTCTCACTCGGGAGTCCCCGCTTGATCATGGGCACAAACTGTGGAAATAGTGCCTGTCTACTATTTCTTAATTAATATCCAAGAAATTGAATTATTCCTTAAATAGATTACATATTATTTTAGTCTGCAATGTATAAATTAACAAGTGGTCTCATTGCCTTTCACGTGTAAACATTAAAGCTGAGCCATTGTATAATTTGCTTTCAAGACATCGGCAGTCCTGACTGCTGTGAGGATATTGTGGGAAGCGCCTACACCGTCGTAAGCAATCGGGATCGTGAAAAGTAGTTCCAGTGTGTCTGCGTTGTGTTGCGTTCGCCAGTTAGATGAAGTGGTTGATAGTGAACTGTTATTATAGTGAACTGTTAGTATGTTATTGTGAAGCATCCCCAAACGTTCGAGTCACTGATTCAATCAAAGAGTTGGCTAACTTGGTCCTGATCGAGTACTCTTCCAGCCAGTTTTCTAGACGTCTGCTCAGTAATTTGACTATTTCTACCGATTCCCGTGACGCTTGTGACTGCGGAGCGATCTTTTTCAAAATTGAAATTATCAATAATTATGTACGAAATTGGATGGGACAGGAGAGATCAGTGGACCTTCTCATATTGTCCTTAGAGAGTAAAGTGATGAACCCGTTAAAAGCGAACCCGGGCGACGTTATAGATAAATTCGTCAAGCGAAAATCCGCAGGGCTCGATTCTGACTTTTGTGATTTATTATGATTAATACAGTTTATTTCAATTAGTTTTCAGCACTCCTTTTTGTGACAAAATGTTTTGAGGGGGGCGAATTTAATTTTAAAACAGGGGCCTTGGAAGGGATATTTACACCATTGATTAAAGTATAAATGTATTGTAACTATTTTACTGGCTAACTAAATTAAAGGAGAGCATTACAATACATAATTTATTTTTCACTAAATTCTTGCCCTGCAACACAACTTTTAAAAAAGGAAATTTGCCAACCCTTTACCCAGAATTCAATTATGTGACAGAAATATGTATAAGATACTTCTGAATCTATTACCATGATGATAATAATACACTAAAAATATTTCTATACTAAGAGGTCCCTTTTCGAATTATCTCTAAACTTATGTGTAATGTGTTAGGTTAGAAAACATATTGAATAAAACTTATGTATATCTTAAAACCTGGAAAGACATTTACATAAAAAAACAATGGAAAATATTTTTGCAATACACAAAACACGTGTTTAAATGAATACGAAAGCAGTTATTGTTGAAAGGATACAGGTTGGCTATGAATCAGATGGCGGTTTAACACTCGGATTCGTTCGGCTGCCATTTTGGATGTTCGTGATGAGTTTCTGAAATCAAGAAATAGCAACATCAGTGGCATAGTATCACCAAGAATTACTACTGAAATAGCTTCACCAAGTATTAGTGGTGTAGCATGAGAGGAGACAAGGGTTGTTGTTCTTGATAATTATGTACTTATTTGAATAGGTTACGTGATTTACTTAAAAAAATCTTTTAACATTATTTTTGGAGCTACTACGTTTTATAATCATCTAAAATATTTCAGAATTCAGACCCACCTCACAAAGAATTATTAAATTAGCAAATTGTATATTAAATAGTGGTGCTACAGATTGGCACAGACTTTCCCGTATTAGTTTTCTCCTTCCTTTGGTCTCGGCTAGCTAATCAGACTTGCCTAATACTCTTACCAGCTGTCCCCAAATACATTTTTTTGACATTTTCTTAAATTTTTGGTTTCCTAATAGTAAAACGGAAATATTATTTTAAGAATATTAAGAACAGTAAACACTTGCCCTAAATGGCAATCCTCTTTGAAAAATTTGAAGCCGTTGTTAAGAAAATGGAGTTTAAGCGCTACTATAAATGCGAAAACTGAAGCTCTTTTCCCACAGAAAATTTTCGAGTTTCGAAAAACTTCATTAGAATAAAAAGCTTCGCTTAAAGCACTTTAACTTACAAATACCATAGTGTTTTCAAATTGCTGGAAATGTGCTTATTAAAGATTTGTGATACCTTTTAAAAAAATTACATTTGTGTAATATTTGAAAAAGCAAAACAATTCGCCCAAATGAACTTTACGTCATATCATAGAGTACAATTAGCACTATACGTTCTGAAAGTTTGAAGAAAAAAATGGAGTCATTTTGAGAAAATGGCGTTTGAGCGTTTCTGAAAATGCGGAATTTTGAGCTAGTTTTCACAAAAAACGGTTGAGTTCTGAGAAACTTTATATGAAATTATTTAAAACACATGTACACATAATATAATAATGCGAACAAATAGTCACTAATGTAAATATTGTGAGAGAGAGGCAACAAAATTATATTTGTGTAATTTTTGAAAGAAAAAAACAACAACAAATAAATAGAGCAAATGGATGTTTATGTCATCTTACTTACAACATTTAGCACTATCCCTACCAATAATTTAAGAAAACAATCTGGAGCCATTTTTGAGAAAATCGTATTTTTGTTATTTTTAAAATTGCACATATTGCAGGCAATATTGCGCGAAAACTACTTAAAGTTTTCAAAAAATGTACCTGACCTTAATGAAAGACTCACTACGGAGAATAAATTTCCTTTGTGGCGTCATATGAGACGCCCAATATTAAATTCAGTACGTGCATTCAGGAGCTCTGAATTGCACACAGGGAAGAGCGGAAACGGCGGGCGCGGCGAGCTAACGCCTCGCAGAACAAAAGGGGTATTTTTGGAAGACGGGGAAATCCAGCAGTGCAAGTCGGGGGTGAGAAATTCCTAGGGTGGCGGTTGTGATGCGCGTTGTCATGGCGTCAGTGTTGAGAACCCCGAAAGGAAGCTGGGGTTAGAATTCGGATGGCGGATGCGGCTAAATGACGTAGTTCCATCAGACGAGCCCAGCGGGTATATAAGCAACGAGAGCAAGCGTCTCGTTCTCCAAATTCTCGCAGGTCCGGTCGCGGTGAGTCGTGCGTGTGTGGGTACTCGGCGCGTGTAGCGCGATTAGGGACGAGTAAGGGGCCGGCGCTCCTGCGTCGTGACAGTAGGCTAGCGGTCGTGGTGGCCGGAGGAAATTCCTTCTGGAACGGGACGGAAATCCGTCCACTTGTAAATATGTACATAAATATTCAGGTATCGGAGTTCATTGAATAAATCAGTATTTGCAAACGTTCACGTCTGTGGAATTATTCTTTCTTTGGCTCAGGCCAAGACGCCACACTTTAAAGGAGAAATCTCTGTCTTCAATTTTATAGTTATAGAAAGACGCCAAAAAAATTCAAAATTTTAAAATTTCGAAAATTGAGAGTTAACCGTGAAAATCGGACCTATGCCACCTGTATAAGTGTAGTTTACTCTATTCTTACAAGAAATTTATAGAAAAAAATTGGAGCGGCTTTGAGAAAGTGTTGAAAATGTCCGGAGGGCTTCATGTAAAGTACCCAAATTTTAAAGACAATTTTTCAAAATCGCAGCGCCTCTACTCGAGCCACATCAACGGGCGAATATCCATTTTGGAAAAAAAATCCTACGTATGGTTTAGGCGGTAGTCGTGTTCACAGACGGACAGACGGACGATCGGACGTTTTGAAAAAAAACAACACTTCATCGGTATCAGGAGAACTCAAAACGTCTATTTCCGTAGAAATCTCGACATCGATTTTTCGCAGCATTATATGACTTTCCCTATACTGTGATCGTTTCCCCGTCTTGGGTTTGGGTGTCTCGTTATTTAATCATAATACAATAATAATGACAATATTTTTATCAACTCCGCCTGGGTCTGCTTGCAGGCACTGCCGGTCCCAAGCCCGGATAAAGGAGGAGGGTCTTTTCACTAGTATGGCAATGCTTCCACTTACTTTTGCCATACTTCTTTTAACTGTCCTATTTCGGTCACTCTCGACCCCTTGTATTATTCGACCCCGATGCTATTAGGTTGCGAGGGCTAGGGAGTCTTTCCTTCTGATCTTCTACTTTCTGTAAACTACTAATCTTTTCAATCTTCTTCTTATAGATCCTGTTCTTATGCTTCTTAATTCAAATTTAGACAGACCTCAGAGCTGAAGCGAAAGCAATCTGTCTAGGGAGAAAACCTTATGCAAATCCTGCGAGTTTGGGAGCAGTGAGGTGGCAGCCCCACTACCAAACTTTCCCTGCGCAGCGTTCGCAGCGCGGCCAGGGGAGATTCTTATTACTGGCTCACTCATTGATTGTAAACAAGGAAATCCTTTGGTAACGACATTGGCAAAGTTAAAGGACAAACGTCTCGGTATATCAGAACATGCCAATATAGGAACTTGGAATGTAGGAAGCATAGCTAACAAAGAATACTAATTGCTAAGAGAAGTCAGGAGTGCTAAACTGGATTTGGTTATGTTATCTAAAACTAAAAGAAGCAGAGGGGAACATGTGATCTGGGAACTATACATTAATTTATAGCGGTGTACCTATCGAAAATAGAGCAGTAGCAGGAACAACTATTCTAATAAATGAGAAATGGAGAAATAGGATAACTTCTTACAGTTGGGTAAATGAAAGATTTGTAACATGCAGATTCAAAATAGCTAGAGGATATATGAGTATTATATCAGTGTATGCTCCTGAAGAGGGTAGAAAGGAAGAATCTGATAAATTTAATGAAAGCCTACAAAGTGTACTAGATTCCACAAATAAAAATGATTATATAGTCATAGGAGGAGATATGAATGCTAGGATAGGACAACAGCCCATCAAGGAAATAATTGGAACAAACGGAGAAGTAGTAATTAATCAAAATGGAAAAATGTTACGTGATTTTGTGGATTTTAATTCATACGAATAGAAAATACGTTCTTTAGACATAAAGATATCCATAAATTTACTTGGGTGAACAGAGGATACAGATCAATAATTGACTATTGAATTGCAAACTGGGAAAACGATTTCAGGACGTGAGAGTGATGAGAGGATGGATATAAATTCAGATCATTTCATTCTGTAAACATCTGTGGACAAAAAGAAGAGGGAGAAGATGTAAATGATGAAGAGGAGGAAAAGAACAGATGTATATCAGAAATTGATAAAATAGAATTTAATGAACTTCAAGAAGCCTTACAAAGTTGTAAAAACCGAAAAGCTCCTGGCTCAATTTAAATATAGAACTATTCAAATATCTACCAGAAGAAGCCAAGTATAGGCTTCTAGATTTCCTAAATCAATGCTGGCAACAAAAAAGAATACCAATGGAATGGAAGAAAGTAGTAGTAATACCCATTTTTAAAAGAGGACCAAGAACTGACTGCGAAAATTATAGAGGTATAAGTCTTCTGAATACGGCAAATAAAATATATGGGAAGATAACAGTAAATAGATTGAGAAACATTGTAGACAGTATATTACTTGAAGAACAAACAGGTTTCCGGAAAGGAAAATCCTGCTCGGATAACATCTTTATATTAAAACAAATAATAGAAAAAAGAAGAGATACAACTTAAAGACCTACATAGTCTTTATTGATTACAGTAAAGCATTCGATAGTGTACACAGAAGAAAACTATGGAAAAAAGAGGAATACCATTGCACTTGATCGAAGTTATACGAAATATATACCTAGGAACACAGATAAACATAAAACTAAAATCTGGAGCCCCAGGAAATATTAATAAAGGGGTCAGACAAGGGTGTTGTATCTCACCTATACTTTTTAATCTATATCTAGAATGGAAACAACAGATCATGAAACTTAATATAGAAGACAATTTTAAAGGAAAAAAATTATTAAAACTTTTATGTTTGCTGACGACCAGATTGCAGATAAAGAAGACAATCTGCAAAGGGCACTATATGAAGTATATAAAATAACAAAGCAATATAATCTAAGTATATCTACAAATAAAACCAAATCCATGGCATTCCAAGGCTCACAATCTTTAAGATGTAAATTCATATTAGAAAATAAAACTATTGAACAGGTTAATACCTTTAGATTTCTAGGATGTGACGTATCATATCTCGGCGAAGTTGATATTGTAAGGAAGATAGAAAGATTCAATATGATGTGTGGCACCATCAAAAGAGCGCTCAAAGGAACGGTCCGTAAAGACAATGCTAAAGTTTTATAAAGTTATGGCAGTGCCTTGCGGACTTTACGGAAGCGAAAACTGGACTATGAACTCCAGAACACACAGTAGACTTCAAGCAGCCGAGATGAGATTTTTAAGATCAGTCCTGGAGTAACAAGAATGAACAGATTTAAAAACGAGACCATCCGGAAAAATATAGGAATTTACAACTTAAATGAAAAAATTAAGGAATTCAGAGAACAATGGAAAAACACCTGGAAAGAATGGAAGACGACCGTATTCCAAAGCAAGGCTTCAGTACATCCCTAAAGGAAGAAGAAGCGTTGGTAGACCCAGGAGAAGATGGTTAGATCAAGGAGGCGCAACGGACCAACCGGTCTAATGCTTGAGGGAGAAGAAGAAGAAGAAGAAATATTTTTATCCTTCCTTGCCTTGGGTGGAGGTGAATCTCCCTAAATATAATACCTAACTGGCGTTCGACAAGCAAAGCTCTATTGCACCGTGCGTCGGCGTGCCATTGAAACGGTTTCGGTTTTCTTTCTTCAACAGTACCATACCACAGAGATATACAATATGGCTCCTACCGTTTCAATACTAATTGAATGTTAATTATTCTGAATGCACGAGCATGTGACCAAACACCCTGAACCGTTGCAGAAAATAGGATCGTGGAGCGATGAAGCTGTCTGTACAGGGCACGGTGCTTATCTGTATTGCAGGATACTACTACGAAATAATGAAACACGAAAATGTTAATCTTAAAGCCACCATCAATAGCGTGTGGATTTATTCACATACTGCTTCTTGAATTATTCGTCTTTGCTGAATAACATCATCAGCAATATATACAATGAAATATCTTTACACGTAAAAAACAAAAAACATTTATTACAACAACAAAAATATTTATCTCACACACACACACTTAACATTCCACAATCTATTCACACTGCGCGCGTTTACACTTTAGCATGGCCATTTAAAATTATTGTTACTTTCATTATTATTAAAATACTTTTCTAGTTCTTAAATAAAGACTAAACAGAACTTGGCCTTGTTATAATTTCGTGCTGCCAGTCAATCGAAAGTAAAGAAAATCTCACTTCCCTTTGAAATTCGGCAACACTGAAAATCCCGTCACCAATCACGGCTGCATTTCTCCCACAGGTTATGTAGATCTGTACTCCATCACTCCATTTGAAATCATAGTTCAGCATACTATTTCGCATGTTGGAATCCCGACGCGCACAACGCGGAACTACGATACGCTCTCGACCGAAACTTTCTGCCGTCTGACTGTCGAGTCCTCCACACTCACCAAGAAGACTTTTAAAACAACGTACTATCTCACTTTTTTCCGAAGTATTGTTGTGTAACGATAAAATTTAGTTTTCTATCTTATTTCACATGCACTCAAGCCCGGCTTTTAAAGAGTTTATTGGCGAAATTTATTTGAATTTTCCGCCTCCTTGAAAGCTTCAAAAACTGTCTTTATTATTTTCCGTGACTTGCTCTGCTACTTACATGGTATAGACCGTTCATTTGTCAACTGACGTCACTTCATGTTATTAAAATTTCTCATAATTTGGCGTTATCCTAACATCTACTGTTTATGGCACATCACAATAAATAACAAATCTTTATTTATTTTCGCTTGCTTGTTCGGATTTTGCGAAGTTGTGCGGTACTCGGGTAATAAATAAAGACCGGATTTTTATGTAATTACATATTTTTTGTCTTTCTACTTACCGTTCTCAAAATTGTAATCTTGGCGAATCATCGCCCTCCTAACACAATATCCAATTTTTTCGTTACATAGTTATACATATTTAGTACTATATTACATATTTTACATATTTTGCTGTTTTCACAATAAAGTTTCTTATTTTATCAATTTTCTTACTTTAATTCCATATTTTTCATGAAAAGATGTATTTTTTTAAATCAGAATTTTTCCTACATTAATGGGGAAATCTAGGTGTCTAAAATATCATTGCCACCGCGTTTTGTGACCTGTGACCTTAATTTCCGAGAAAAAAATGCGATTGGCGACGTGTAACACTTCTATGAAGATGCTATGTTAGTGTATGTTTGCTGATCGTAGATCTCGCCAGTTAGTGCGATAGCTTCTATTGCGACTTGTCTGGCTGCTAAACTACTGTCCTGGATTACATTATATTAAGGTTTTGCTACTGACGAGAAAGTTGGGTGATGTAAAGTGAGCAGTTTTTCTAAATGTAATTTCTTGTTATGTAAATGGTTTTTAATTACAGAATTTTAATATTACATATTATATCCGATTTTACATATTTCTTACATATTCTCACTGTTTTCATTACATATTTATGTACATATTTTGACGTTTAATACTACATATTTTTCCGGTCTCTAGTAATAAAACACGAAGTCCCTACGCCACTGCGCCGTCTCTTGTCACATTATACTGTTATTATTTCCTTTATGGAGATTATACTTATAAATGTAATTTTTTTATTAGAATCACTTATAAGCTTATGTATACGGGAAAGTAAAAACACCACACACCACATCCGCAAACACACCACTCTCACACCAATTGACAAGAACACTACAGCCACGTACCTCACCAACCCTTATCCAGGACCCCTTCTCTTGAAATATCTACAATACTAAATACATTCGGCCTCAAAACTACTTTCCACAACACTCACACATTACAGAAAACACTAGCCAATACGAAAAACCCAATCCTACCTACTTCCTTATGCGGGGTCTATGCCCTCACTTTCAACGACTGCAATGCCATATAGTACATAGGACAAACCGGTCGAAAATTCACACAGAGAATCAATGAACACAAACAAGCATGAAAAAACAATACTACCACAGTCTCATACTTCGCTGATCACTTAAATACAGGTGTCCGGGGAGGAAACGTCGAAACTCCGAAAATAAGTTCTTAAGACAATTCTAAGCATATTATCTCTAATAAACTACGTGGATATTCCGAATGGTTTAGCCGCAATAAGCACTCAAATGTTGGTTTGAAAAATTGATTTCTAGGCAAAACATTGCATTATAGAAGCATAGAAACACTCCAGAAACACGTAAATTGTTTATTATTTAAAAAATATATTAAAAGAAATTAATATATTTGTTCAGAAAGAACAATTAAGCCAGAAATAAAAAAAAACACCCAATTTACACAATTTGACTGCTTTTTTAATACTAGTTTAATTTTTCTGTGATGTCATTTTCAGTAACAATCATTTGACAGTATTCAAAATATGGTCGATACTGAATTTCCTGTGGCGATAGAAATGTTTTCACATGTCGCACGCCGATCTTTTTCAATAAAATCTGCAATAAATTTCTCACTTCATTCATCTGTCAATGTTCTGGGTCTTCCCGGTGTTGCGTCTTCGTTTTTTCTCATACGACCTTCTGAAATCGACTACACCAATGGGAAACTGTGCTACGGACCACTGTAAGCTCACCGCACACTTAACTGAAAGCGTTTTGGATTTCAAATGGGTTTTTCCCCGAAAATTTTCGATCTTAACACGCGATCTTTGATACTCAACACTTCCAGTACCCGAGACCTGTGCAGGCTCCATTTCTAAGACCCATCATTACATAACAAAACAAGTTATTGATGAAACCGAGGCATGTGCTTATCCTGAAACTTTGAACTACGATTGACGCAAAAATCAGTTCCATCGCGTCCTTCAGCTAGCGCTGTTGCCAAACTGCATTATTTATGATATTACTTCCGTATACATAACAACCTGAAAAACCAGAATATGACTTGTTTTAACCAGCAAATCTCTGAACTCTCGTCACTTCTGCTAAAATTAACCCAATGTGTTCACCTCTAACTCCACCCCTTCCTCCCGCCTGCACCAGAAGCCTCGCCTCGCTGACCCTTCGGCCGCGCCGCCCCTGCCGCGCCCCCACACGCTTCCGACCGACGCTCCCTCCTCTAGAAGGAGTCACACACAAAAAACCGCAGAACTTCGTCTTCCGGCCAGACGCTGCAAACGTATGAACGATTCAGTTTGCTTACGCATCGGGAACACTACGTCAAAATTTTGTACATAATTCGTAAATAATTTGAACAATTAATTCATCATTTTATATTTCGTGTATTCCTGTGACTTTTCAGATAGATCTGATGATGATACGCGACCGAAAAAATCTTAAGTTTAAATATACATTTGATACCGTACAACACCTTTAATTTATCGAATTGAATTGAATATGATTACATTAAAGACACTGAAGACATTCCAGAGAAATTCCATGGGAAATATCAGAATCAGTTATTTCAGTACACTGACTATTGAGAAGTGTCTCAGAAACGACAGCTTTAAAGAACAAATTATCGATGTTTTTACTGAACGAATAAAAACGATGCATGGAGTTAACTCACAACACAGTGTAAGATAAAATTTTCAGAATACCTAACTGCATGTCTCTAGCTTCGCCACTGCGTGAAGCATCTTAACGTATTCCGCTTTTGAGACTCTGCGTATGCGCGACTTAAACAGCATCCGCAGGAGTACGGCGTGAAGCCACAGAAGAATTTGAACTACGTACACCGTTGCACTTCTATGTTGAATCATCTCCGAAATATGTGCTAATCGAGTATTGAGAAGATCAGATTACGTTTGTAATGTCGTCTGCTCTTAAGGAGGCGGCAATCTTAGTAACTATAACTCTTTTGGTAACAACTGTCGAAAAAGCTATCTTTTGTAATTATCTTAACATTTGTGAAGGGGATCTATATCCTAGTACCTATTCCAAAAGGACTCGTTTAATTACTTCACTTTTAAGGTAGCTGTCTACCTGAGAATAATGAAAAATCGTAAAAGTTCGTGTGTTTCAATTTTTATTGGGTTGCATGCTCTGTTTTATTCTCTTTTAAATGCTTCAAACAGTTTCTCGCTACTTTTCTTAGTTTTTGAGAAAATTATTTTTTTCGAAGCGAGTGTCAACTGTCAAGCCCTAAATGAGTGAAATTCAGATACATTTTCCCGCAACGCAAATTTTCAGCACATTCATGCACTTCAAACATCATGCTAACATACAAATATCAAACTATTAAAGATCATATAGTTCTTTGTACTTTCCCGTATACTATACGTACGTAAGGAAAGTTGCTGCACGAAAAAACAGCGGATTTTCGACAGAAAAACTTATTACAGGGTCCTGGTAACGAAAAAATGGATAAATCCATTTCCTAAATAAAAAAAATCCCCTAACACTTGGTGCAGCCAGAATCCCTGTTTTATGGGTCCTTGATACAAAAAACAATAAAAAGCAAAACGTCTGCCCAGTCTGTCCATTTTTCTGTGAACAATACTAGAGACTAAACCGCTCAGTCGATTTTTTCCAAAATTGATATTCCCCGGTCGATTTGGCTGATCTCGTGGCCACTTGAATTTGAAACCGATGTTTTGATTTTGAAGGGTACTTTACATGACGTCCGCCGTACATTTTCAAAATTTTCACAAAAACGGCTCTAAATTTTTAAAAAAATTTATTGTATCAATAGAGTAAAATACACTTATTAACATGGCATAGGTCCGATTTTCACGAATAACTCTGAATTTTCGAAAATTGTGAAAGTTTGAATTTTTTTCGGCGTCTTTCTCCAACTACAAAATTGAAGATAGAGATTTTTCCTTCAAATAAAATTTGTTCTGCATATTGAGTTCTTTAATAAAGGTCATGTAAATGTTTTTCAAAATTTTGGTAGTTTTCGTGCAATATTGCGTGCAATATGTGCAATTTTAAAAAAGTACAAAAACAAGATTTTCTCAAAAACGGCTCCAAATTTTTTCTTTAAACCTTTAGTAGGGATAGTAAATAATGTACTCTATTAGATGACATAAACGCCATATCCATATTGCTCTATCCTTTTGTTTTTTCAAAAATTGCAAAAATGTAATTTTTTTGGCCTTGCCTTTCACGTTGTTAATATTTACATTAGCATCGATTTGTTGACATTGTTATATTAAAGAGTACATGTGCTTTTTTTCTTGAATTTATTTCTACCTGTTCGACATATTTTCTGAATTTTCGAAAATTGTGAAAGTTTGAATTTTTTTCGGCGTCTTTCTCCAACTACAAAATTGAAGATAGAGATTTTTTCTTCAAATAAAATTTGTTCTGCATATTGAGTTCTTTAATAAAGGTCATGTAAATGTTTTTCACAATTTTGGTAGTTTTCGTGCAATATTGCGTGCACAAATATGTGCAATTTTAAAAAATTACAAAAACAAAATTTTCTCAAAAACGGCTCCAAATTTTTTCTTTAAACTTTTGGTAGGGATAGTGGTAAATGTACTCTATCAATGACATAAAAGCCATTTTGGTCTATCGGTTGGTTTTTTCAAAAATTACAAAAATGTAAATTTTTTTACTTGTCTCTCACGTCGTTAATATTTACATTATCGGCGATTTTTTTACATTATTATATTTACGAGTATATATGCTTTAAATAATGTCAAGTAAAGTTTCTCGAAAACACTACCGTTTTCTGTGAAAAGTAGCTCGAATTTCGGCATTTTCAGAAATGCTCAAACGCCATTTTCTCATACATGGCTGCAATTTTTTCTTGAAACTTTTGTAACGGATAGTGCTAATTACACTCATTAGTATAGCGTGAAGTTTATTTTGAGTTTTTTTTTTGTTTTTTTCAAAAATTATATAAATGTAAATTTTTTGAAAGATCTCTCACATCTTTAATATGCACATTATCCGCAATTTGTAAAGATGATTATATTTGTGAGTGTAAGTGCTTCAAATAACTTCAAATAAAGTATTTTGAAAACTCAAAAATTTTCTGTGAAAATGAGCTTCAAATTTCGCATTTTTAGTAGTACTAAAACGCCATTTTCTCTTAAACGGCACATAATTTTTAAAAGAAAATTGCCATTTACGGCTAGGTTTTTGTGTTCTTTAATATTCTAAAATTATTGTTTCTGTTCTACCAATAGGAAACCGAAAAATTAAGAAAATGACAAAAAAATGTACTTTTGGCGATGATAGATGGTAGCTGGCAAGAAAGAGTATGTGGCAATTCCGAATAGCTAGCGAAGACCCAGGAAAATAGAAAACTAATACGGGAAAGTCTATGCCATTCTGTAGCACCACTAGTTTAAAAGAAAATTGCCATTTAGGGCGTGGTTTTTGTGTTCTAATATCAAATCTAATATTGTGATATTTTAAAATCAATGTTTCCGTTCTACCATTAGGAAACCGAAAAATTGAGAAAATGTCAAAAAAACGTACATCGGGCGGCGATAGATGGTAGCTGAATTTCTCAATGAAATGTATTTATCAAAACTACATCTTCAAAAAAGGTCATGCTTAATTTTTTTTGAAAATACGAGTAGTTTTTCTTTAATTACGTGGCAAACATAATAGCCCGCTGCAATTTTACTGCGCTTTTGATGGATGCCGGATACGTCATAAATTAGAATTTGCAATTTTGTAGGCCTATATTATTTCTTTGTTCGTTTTTACAGTCGACCTTTTTTTATACATTTAAAAATTAAACTTTTGGCAATTATTTATTTTGAAATATTTGAAATAAAAATTGCTAGTTTTTTTAAAGGACTGTCGAAAATGCAGGGATTGCAACAATTGAATTCCGTTCCGCTGTCACAAATTTCTGTGAATTACGTGCCAATGTTGTGACTTGATACGGCTCTATGGTATCAGGCTTCTTTTTTCAATACAAGTTTACAAAACTTTTGTATTATATTTTTATGCAGTTGTAGAATTCACATAGTTTTCACACTGCGATGAAAACAGTGAGTTGTTTCCTTCTTGGTTGAATTGAACGTTTTCAAATAATAGCTAAGATGTTAGTAGGGCAGAAAGTGTAATACTTCAATCCTACGTAGCCGTTTTCAACAGGGGAAAGTATGTGCTGTTGTAGCTCCACTAGTTTTAGCATGTTATCCATGAAGTTCTCTAATGGATGAACTCGAATGGTTAATCTGTCACTCAACTTTTCAGTTTTATGAACTGAAAGGCCAGAAAAAATGTATAAACACTTTCTTTCTCTCAACTGAACAAGTCCAAACTCTTTACTTTTCACAGTATCTTTACCATTTTACATACTATACTGTGATAAGTTGAAATAACGAAAGGACACGTGAGAAAATTCCGTGGGGGGTGAAAACAAATTTGTAAAATGATTACGATAAGAACCAAAGTATAAACAGATAAAATGCGTATGCGTGAGTGACCAATCAGAAAATAGATGGTGTTCGAGTAATCGAATGACATGCGTCGGAAGCAAAAAGAAACGCGTATTAGTTCGCGCAATACTCCGGGACAAATGAAGGGCGCGAAAAATGAACAAAAGAGGAGACGATACTTGGACCCGATGGCAATCGGATGTGAGGATGATGATCAGGATGTTGCTAATTTAAAATTGAAATCGCAACTTGATTTTTTTACGCGATTGTTTTGAACGCGGGTGATAGCATTATGAATCATTAATGACTTTGAGAGGAATAATTATTAGGAAAAGTTCGGAATTAAAAAGGAAAATATAATTGGGCGTATGAAAGAATGGATATATTGGTGTGGAATAAAACCAACAAAATGGAAGTGGATCGAACCTTGGATGACGGTCACGAATGCAGCCATTCTATGAAAGGAAAGTAACAAACAGGGGACATTTTTCAATATCATCTGGTGTAGGAAGATCAAGTTTTGTTTTAAAATTATAATTAAATTAATATTCAAAAGGGTAGATGGCCATGCACGCATTTAGGAAGGTAAGTACAAAATAATAATTTGTATAGTAACAATAAGGCATTCTTAATGTCTTATCCATATTACTTTTGAAATTGAGTTTTTATTTTCAACTGTGATGTTTTTCTCCATGTATGTTCTTGCAGAATACAAATACCATACGTTATTCTACAGAAGTAAGTATTATTATTTCTCTACAATAGCGAGGTGAATTCCCATGTACAAAGAGATCAGTTATTGCATACGTAAATATTGCTCCTCCGAGATTCTGTATAGGCGGCCTAACCAACCCTCTCAATAAAATTTATCTTGACTGGACTACCTTGATATGACCTATGGGCTACGGTCGCGCGAATGTTTAAATCTAATTTAAATAGAATCAGTAATTGAAAGGGTTACAAAGAGCAGTGACCGTCAGATTGGTAGACCAAATAGCCGTATGTGTAAACATTATTAGTATTTCGATATAATTAATAGTAGTGGAAGAGAAGGAGGAAAGACAGTCAGAATACCTCTAGTTCATTCACTAGGTAATTCAATTGTGATTAATTAAAAAAAATTATCAAAATATATCAATTTGTTGAAGAGTTATCTTGTTTCAAGTAAAAACCTGCATTTTTGCCAATTACACTGTTCTAAAAAAAATCTATTCCTGGAGAAAAAAGTTGTGATTATTATAGAAATTTCAAAGGTGAATCCAAATCTGTTTTTCTCTGGCAGGGATAGTTTAACCGGAATTCTAATTTTCATTTTGCGGTACTCTATAAATGTAAACTTATTTTTCGGAATTCAAGAAATAGCAATAAAATAATTTACAGTGATCTCGGTGATTGATTTCAGTTACATAATCTAACTCTATCATATTAGAAAAGCCGAGGAAGGTGCTGTCAGAGGCAATATTCACAAAAGAATTCACTTTGGAGCATATATTTTAAAGGGCGGTACACCGAAAAAAAGAAAATGATACAAATGTGGCAAGAACAACTTACATATCTTATTTTTTTCTTTGTAACGAGTGTCTTCCTTGTCTAGAATGGTACTCCAGCAATAATCAGGCAACATTATAGGCATCATCCATTTCCCTTCATACCGTTTTTCCATGGTAGATATATTTTCTAAAGGAATCTCTCTTCATATTGGTCCGATTCATCGCTGCACCTCTCTGGGAAGAAGTCAATATGAGAGTCCATGAAATGTACTTTTAAAGACATTTTGCAGCCAAGTTTTTGATAAGCTTTTATCATCTGATTGTCTATTTCTTTGTAATTTTCAGGTCTTTTCTTCCAAGGAAGTTTTCTGACACCTTGAAACATTGCCATGTTCGCGCTTCTGCGTCAGTGAGGCATGTTTCAAAATTTGTATCCATCTGAAGTTCTCTGACCTGAAGGCCTGCTGCTGAAAGACGAGGAAATTTGTCAGCAGGATATGTAAACCCTTCGCCAATTGGATCCATCGCCTTTACAAATTGTTTAATTAAACCGAGTTTGATAAGAAGAGGTGGTAGAAGGATATCTTCATGAGCTACCAGCCTTTGACGTTTGACATTTTTTTCATCCCACTTTCCAGTTTCATTCCGGCCATTTCTTTCTTACGTAGTGGGAATTTCCATCGCGACTATCCCACAGGCAAAGAGTGCAAGCATATTTTATGTAACCTTGTTGCATGCCTAATAACAGTGCAATTACTTTCAAATCGCTGCATACCTTCCATTTATATTCACTGTATATAATTAATTTGAAAATATTTTTTTTAATGTAACTGGAAGACTTTCAGTGAGGCACTGCCCTTTGCGCAGAAGGTAGGTCCGGGTAAGGAATGTGTTTCTTTGACTTCTTGTTTTTAAAACCTCAAATTTTCGTGACACAGAAATAACAATCTGATATATGGTCTTTTGGTTCTCGCCATACCATAGGTACAGCAAATAACATGGTATTTTCTTTTCCTTTCCATCAATTAATTAACAAGAAAAAGACGCGCAACATTCTATTCCTGATTCTTACAAATGTGAATTCTCCATAGATATAACAAAAGTTGTCGGGAGTATCTCGACAGAAGCGCCGACGAGACATTTTGTAGAAAAATCAAAATTATATCATCATAATCTTTAATTCAGCCTGTACAAAGACATTCTTGTTTACTCCTTTCCTTCCTATCAACTTACTTGTCTCTTTCTGTACGCCACGAAAAACAAAAAAACAAAAAAATCACTTTAAACGTTGTCACACTTGAGGCGTCCTGACAGTGACTGTGAGGCTAGGTTTGAGGTAACCAGTGTTTATGAAAGTATACAATCGAGAGAGGCGAACCAACATTTGAATACTAAAACATTTGACATAAATACAGGAGTCCATATTGCCAAGTGTTATTTGCAAACTTTCCCTCAATTTACGGAAAATAATTCCTTTTTCATGACATAAAAGATAAATTAGTGAAAAACTATCCCTGAACGCGACATTTTGATTTCAGATTTGAACTTCCCATTGCAAATTTATAATGAATCACATACTTTTATCTCAGAAATACAACCCTTGTAGAACAGTGTTATTTATAAACAAATTAAATTTTTAAAAATATTTAATCACTGAAAGCATAAAGAAATCAAATGTACAAAGGAAAATAAAATAGACCCAAAATTGTTGAATTTTTTTCTCAAGTAGACAGCTAGCAGTAGCAGACACCTAGCAGTTAGTTTTCTCAAGTATGCAGCTAGTTCGTAAGCATTGGACGTAGAAAGGTGACCAATTACATCAGTGACTTCATTCGCATACCTTTGATCCTTTGCTGAGGTTATATAAGATTGTTCGGTTTCCTCGTCTGAGATGCCAGCGAAGAGCAACTGTGCATGGAGTTGAGAAAACCCTATACGAAAGTCATCCTTTAATTTTTTTTGAGACAACTAGTGCGATCGACGTCACATGTGAAGTTTTGACAAGTGTACTTCTTGAGTCTACGTGATTTTCCATTCCGATATTTTGCATAAACCCATGTGTCTGGGGACACCAATGTGATTGAGTTTACATCACTCTCTCTCTCTCTCTCTCTCTCTCTCTCTCTCTATATATATATATATATATATATATATATATATGTATATGTATACGAGTTTACATCACTTGTTTAATTATTATACTAATACATTCCATTCAATAGACTGCCACTGACCTTCCTTTCAATGTCTAACTATGTCATGTTACTATGTGTGTTGTTGCTTCAAAACTGGGGAAAACCGACAGTAACTGTTATAAACTGTTATAACATTATTCTATAACTGTTATAAACAAAGTAAACTCTGCAAATAGCGTGTCCGTCAAAAACAGAAAAATTATTTAGAAACAAATTTTGTGTCCCAACTCGCTAATTAAACGATTATTTTCGATACCTATGATCGATATTTCGGTGATCACCATTTTAGATAATGGGATAATATGTCACGCGATTCTGATTAGAATTTATCAACTTTCATTTTAAAGGTCAAGTATCGGATAGATACTATTTTGACAGATTTCCAATAAAGTGGTTTGTTTAGTTTCTTTGTTTCCAGTATACCTGAGTCGGAAAACGTGAGACGGCAACTATCGGGTCCTTGATTATGTTGTTCTTTTCAGTCAGACTACAAAAGCACGGCTAGAATTGAGTTTTGATCGCTTCTTCAGACGATAATATTGAAGATGCTATGTGCTTCAGAGAGAGATGCGAATGTCTCCTGTGATCTTTAGTCAGACACCTTAAGTGTGTACATTTAAAATTAACAATATAACGAAAAGAATTGATCAATACAATGAAGCAGCTTTTTTTTATGTCTCCGACGTGCAGTTATTCAACTTTCGAAACGAAATTAATCATGAACATCTGTATGATACAGACCAGGGGTCTCCAAAGTAAGGCCTGCGGGCCACGTCCGGCCCTCGGCAATATTTTATGTCGCCCGTCAATCCAAAGTATATTCTAATTCAATTTAATCGTGACACAGGCTGTAACATTTTATTGAAAGATATAAGAATCTGATTTCCTATTGTTACACTCTCTTTGATTCAAATATCAGGCATTTTATTTGGAACTCCTTTCAGATCTGAAAGTGCAGTTCAAAAACAGATTCTGTGACTTGGATATTAACTCCAGAGACTGAAGAGGTTTTTAGCCTGTTTCCATGTGATACTGAGCAAGTCCCAGTAGCTACACAAATTACAATAATTGATCTCAAAGCGGATGGTACAATGCAGGACAAGTTCCAAGAAAGAAATTTAATTGAATTCGACGAACAACTCCCAAAAGTCCTTTATCAATTAACAACTTTTCCAGAAGTTTCTTGTCAGTATTTGGTATGTTATAGATATGTACAGAGTATATCGAAAATGTATGAGTCTAAAGTACAGATGTCATTGCGTATGTATTTGGCATTTAGGGACGACTGTCCGACTTTGCCGGCTTGCTAACGTTATCCCCCATGCATGGGACTAGTTTAATTCCCACGATTGGAGGTGAACGTGATGTATTCCCGCTTCACCGTAACTAGCAAAATCCGCCTGCCTAAGCTTTCCTTCACAATACATCTACAGAAACTGAGACGATTTTTAAGGAAGGCAACAACTCTATTTTTGCCTCGACCAAGAATCGAATTCGTGACCTCACCGCAGGTAGCAAGTACGCTGCCCATCAGCTATTATAGAGGCACAGATGAAACTGAAGTAATATTATTTGAGAGACAGTTTAATAATAGGAGAAACAAAAACTGTGCCACAGATTTAAATTTTAGACCTAAATGTGTATTAGTTATTACAAATATTATATGCAGAATTCTGTGGTCATATGCCCGTGTGTTTTAAGAATGAATTTGTCGTTCTCTAATTACAATTTAATTTAACAAATAGGCAATAAATTCTGTCCTACCTTGAAGTTTAAATTTTGGCCCACGAGGCTGTTAAAAACTTCCTATCCGTCCCCCCAGTAGAAGAAAGTCTGGAGACCCCTAAGACGGACGATTAAATTTGTACGGCAATAAAATCTATTCTGTTGATTTTCCCTATAATCTACATTTTATTATTTAACATTCATTTCATTATCCTAATCTTGCGGATAATGCATTGAAAGCGGAACTTTCTTAGTTACATTTTCTAAATTTCGAATTCCGCTATTCCTGTATTAAGGGCCGACCATTAATTGCATAACGCTAAAGAGGGGGAGGGAGTTTGAGGCAGCATTATGCTGCGTTACATAGGGTAGGGAGTATTAGTGTTTTGTTACGTAACACTTCACATTCAATGTGCACGTAGAAAATGAGCCAAACTGATGTGTAGTATATTCTAGAACCCATTTAAATTGGCACAGTAGATTCTCGCCCATGCGGCATCCATGACCGCGTGTGCACGGCTTATGATCGAACTTTTTCTCACCTTTGTCCTTCCTTCAATCACAACTTGCCCCCTCCCCCTATCTTATTGTTAGTCAGCATTGCAACTAATTTCACGTTCATCTGTCGAATGTAAGTACTGACAGTCTTGTTTCTGTGAAAAGTTTGTGATATAACCTACAGTATTTATGAACGTGGTATGGTTAATCACAAAACGCTCATGTTATTCTTATTCAAAATCTTTTTGTCCGTTTTTATCGCTCACCCCTTAAAATTCAAACTCCGCTAATTTAAGTCAATATACATTCATGGGTAGGGCTATTCAAGAGGAGATTTTTTTAAATCATGAATTAAAAATAAAATTTGATGAAAGCATAGGCCTATATTTCTTTCACAATATTATTTTTCCCTGGTTTTCCCCGGCCGTTTAAGGTAAATGCTGGGACGTTGTGTTTTTTACTTTCACTTTGTGAGCCCAGGGGCAAGACATATCTAAGTTGTATTTTATTTAATTTACTAAATGTACTGTTTCAATTTTTATCTATATATGTATGTATTACGTGGTTAGGCGGAAGAGCGGGCCTGATGGCCCGAGTCTCGCCACATAAATAAAGTCACTATTATTATTATTATTATTATTATTATTATTATTATTATTTTCTCGGTGTGGTTGATTTTAAAGACATAACATAAATCATTCAATAGAAATAATTGTTTTACCTTGTTTATTCGGTTTCATTTCTTTGAAGATGGGTGCAATTCACTTTGACAAAAGGTAAATTCCTTACACTATGATGAAAAGTCACGAAAGGAGCTACAGTGTACTACGAGACGACCGAGACTCAAGGAAGGAACCACCTCCACGAAATTGCCAGAATGTTCTGTGTGTGAATCCAAAAGATAAGGCAGAAGGCCCAAGACAATTTGAGAAGGGCATTATCAGAGAGCTTAGAAACTAAGTCAATCTATGATGGAAAGAGAGCTCTTACATATTTTGTTCTTTGTCAAAAAGAAGAAAGAAACGAGTTGGCATATAATGCCATATAATGGCATACTCTGCATTGTGTACAATGCAGAGTAAAGACTGACTTGTTAGGATTGGATTCTGTTTTACCTGTGCCAGTATTTTCTTTATCAGCAGCGATTCAGAGAAATTTTCATGTCAGCGTGTTCAGTCATGATATTGCGTTAAAAATTCTGGTATATAATACTTTCCCAAGAGTGATTAGTAATTTCAACAAGTTAATTTATATCTTGGACAAGTTCAAGCCTTTGCAAGAAAATTAGGGCTATTCTTGTAGTAATTTAGTACTCTAAATACTCTATTAAGCAGGTTAGTAAAAGATCTAGATCTAAATTTATTATTAAACAGATCAATATATTAATCATTGAAAATAGGTTGGCGTATAGTACGCATATGTTGGTACAGCGTATGATAGTCCAGATGCTTCTACTTCATCAGAGGTTTTATTGTTTATTTATAATTTAACATCCTCTCCTATATTATTTCAATAGCATAGACGAGCTTTGCGCACACGCAACCGATCTTCATAAATGAGATCTCTAAAGAAAGAGAACTTCACGGAGACGTGGAGATTTGCACTTTGACTTTGAAAATATGAAGGATTTGTTGAAAAGATAAATCTAAATACTCCCGACAAAGGCATCACGCAACACTCGCGCATTATTAAAATCTATTTAGTTGAATAATTCCTAGACGGAACGTTCTTGGGCATTCAAATTTTTGAAGTAGAAGGCCACAAAGAAACTTTCCTCGCGCCGAAATCTGTAGGACGAGAGTTTATTGAACATTCTATTATATCTTGCGGGTGCGGCGCTTCCCGATAGTACCCCACCTGTTCAGAGACGTGCAAAATCTACAAGTGTATGTGAAATGAAACTAATTACTTGATATTCTAGGCGATTAAATTGCACGGGTGTACCTGTCAGTTCAGTAACAAAGTTATAAATAATATTCCAAAGAGTAGGGTTATGCTTGCCCTATCCTGTATTTTCGCATGGACAACTTTAAGTTGCTTTCTCGAGAATAAAAAAGCTTTTATAATATTTTTGTGACTATCAAGGAAAGAGAAAAGCTAATTGTCAAGGAAGATTGTATAATTACTTTAAATGTTTTTAAGTAAGTGTTGTGAATTGTTTCAAGAACATGTCTACGTGTAATACTGAATAAACCTTTATTCAAAATTTGTTTCAAACATCATATTCATTGTTTTTATTTTTATTTTAAATTCTATAAGAACATTGGAAGTTAACTTTTTAATATTCAAACACATATACACGTTTCGTTAACAACTTCCCCTCTTAATATGGAAAAGGAAAAATAGGAAATTTAACATGCGAGAGTTCTCGCACGGATACGCTAGTATACTTTATTGCATTTATGAGTGCAAGGGATTTAAATAATTACTTATGAAGTTTCTCCAAAACTCAATATTTTCTGTGAAAATAAACAAAAAATAGCGCATTTCCAGGAACGCTCAAACGCCATTTTCGCGAAAAAGGCTCCAAATATTTTCTCTCAATTTCTTGAGCAGACACTGAATAAGATGATTTCAGTGTTTCTTCGATGTTTTCTTTAGTTGTTTAAACTAGTCGTGCTACAATAGCACTTACTTTCTCGCGTTATTGGAAACTGTTACGTAGTATTGAAATATTGCACTTGATGCGCTACTAACATCTAAGCTATTATTTGAAAACGTCCAATTCAACCAAGAAGGGTACAACTCACTGTTTCCATCTCGGTGTTGTCGGAACTATGTGAATTCTACATCTGCACAAAAATATAATACAAAAGTTTTGTAAACCTGTATTGGAAAAATAAGCCTGATACCCTGAACAATATAGAAATGCATTCCATAGAGTCATGATTAGAGAAGAATATTCTAAAACCACGTAACAATTACTCTACACACTACAAATGGTACAGCATTTTGTGCGAAAACTAAATATTTCCATGCAAATATCAACATAAAATAGACAATTATAACTCCTTTTCATACATCTCCATCAAGTCACAACAATCACACGTCACAGATATTCGCTAGCGCAAATGGAATTGCTATATAAAATAAAATCAACTACTGTACCAGTCGTTCATGGCTGCTGAGGGCCTCAGGCCAAGCAAGAATAAATTAAAAAAAAAAAGAATTCCATTGTTGCAGACCCTACATTGTCGCTATTCTGAGAGCTATTAATTTTTTCTTTTTATTTCAAATATTTCAAAATAAACAATTTCTAAAATATTAATGTGTAAATGTATAACAAAAGGTCGAATGTAAGAAACGAACAAACAAATAATATACAAAATTGCAAATTCTAATTTACGACGCATCCAGCTGTCCAAAGCGCAGTAAATTTACAACGGGCTATTATGTTTGTCACAACATTATAGAAAACTACTCATATTTTGAAAAAATTAAGCATGAACTTATTTGAAGATAAGCTTATTCAACATGACCTTTTGATAAATATATTTAATAGAGAAAAAATGTATTTTTAAAATTGTAGTTGCAAGAAAACGACAAAAACGAAGCGCAGTCAATTCCGAGCGGGCCATTATGTTTGTCACGAAATTATAGAAAAACTACTCGTATTTTCAAAAAAAATTAAGCATGACCTTACTTGAATATGTAGTTTTGATAAATATTGAGAAAACCAGCTGCCATCTACCGCTGCCCAAAAAACATTTTTTGACATTTTCCTATTTTTTCGGTTTCCTAATGATAGAACGAAAATATTAATTTTAGAATATTAAAGAACACAAAAACCTCGTCCTTAATGGCAAATTAGGTTTAAAAAATTGTAGCCTTTTTTAAGAAAATGGCGTTTGAGCGCTACTAAAAATGCGAAATTTGAAGCTCTTTTTCACAGTAAATTTTTGAGTTTTCAAAAAACTTCATTTGAAGCACTTACATTCACAAATATAATGTTTACAAATTTCTCGTATTTTGCATATTTGCAAGATTTGAGAAACATTTTAAAAAAATGACAATTGTGTAATTTTTGAAAAAACAAAAAATATCCCAAAATGAACTTTACGTCATATTAAAGAGTACAATTAGCACTATCCGCTCCAAAAGTTTGAAGAAAAATTTGAAACCATTTATAATAAAATGGCGTTTGAGCGTTTCTGATAATGCGGAATTTTGAGCTAGTTTTCAGAGAATATGGTTGAGTTCTCGAGAAACCGTACTTGGCATTATTTAAACCTCATGTACTGATTAATATAATAATGTCAATAAATCAACGCTAATGTAAATATTAACGGCGTGAAATACAAGTGGAAAAAATTATTTTTGTAATTTTTGAAAAAATAAAAGAATAGAGCAATAAGGCGTTTATGTCATCCCATAGAGTACATTTAGTACTATCTCTACCAAAAGTTTAAAGTAAAAAGTTTGAGCCGTTTTTGAGAAAATCTTGTTTTTGTAATCTTTTAAAATTGCACATATTTCACAAAATATTGTGCTAAAAGTACTAAAATTTTCAAAAAAATGTTGATGACCTAAATGAAAGAACTCATTTTGGAGAAGAAATTTTATATGGAGGAAAAATCTCTATCTGTAATTTTATAGTTGAAGGAAGACGCCGACAAAAATTCAAACTTTTGTAATTTTCGAAAATTCAGGGTTTTCAACCGACATGAGACCAACGCCATTTTTTAATTGACCTTCAGACTGCCAAACAACAAAATGCAGTCAAAATTGTTGGCGCAATTTTTTTGAAAATTTTGAAAATGTCTCAGGGGCTGTATATAAAGTACCCTCCAAAATTGAAATATCGGTTTCAAATTCAAGGGGCCGCGAGATGAACCAGATCGACTGGGGAGTATCAATTTTGGAGAAAATCGGCTGAACGGTTTAGTCGCTAGCGTTGTTGACAAACAGACAGACGGACAGACGGATAGACGGACAGACGGACGGACGGACAGACGTTTTGCATTCAATTTTTTTTCAGTATCAAGGAACCACATAATAGGGATTCTGGCTGCACTACGTATTAAGAGATTTTTTTTCTTAATTTAGCAACTGGATTTATCCACTTTTTCGTTACCAGAGCCCTGTATTAAGAGTTTTTTCTGCCAAAACTCCGCGGTTTATTCGCGCAGTATTACACAACTTTCACTATACTATACGTACGTATATTATAGGGGAAAGTAAAAGTGAACATGAGAATATTCAATAATTTCTGTGTTTGATATCGGACACGAACAGTGTATTTGAACTTTCTTTAGAACGCTTGATTGCTACTCGGTACTCGGGTCAGGACTTATGAAATCGAATTTTGAAAATATTTTCTCCCAAATTTTCAGTTTCAAAACAATGAACACGAAATTATTGAAAATGCCTGGGTCTGGCGTCGGAGAAGAAAAGCTTATTTGCACTTTCTTTAGAACTCTTCGACCACTATCCACAACTCTGGTCAGAACTGATGTAATAGAATTTTGAAAATATTTTCTTTCAAATCTTCATTTTTAAGTAAATGAACATAAAAATATTGAAAAATTTCCGAGTTTGACGTCGAACAAGAGAAGTGAATTGGAACTTTCTTTAGAACTCTTAGACCGCTATCCAGTACTCTGGTCAGAACTGATGAAATAGAATTTTGAAAATGTTTTCTCCCAAATTTTCCAAAAAATGAAAATAAAAATATTTAATAATTCCTGTGTTTGACTTTAAAACTCTTTGTTCGCTACTCAGAACTTTCAAAATATTTGTGATTTTCAAAATTGAGCCCGCCAACTTCTCACACTTGCGTTTCCTGCCCCTGCTCTAACGAATTGTGTTCGATCCGTCTTTGATACAAGTGCCGAAGAACAATAAAAATAATGACCGCCTGATTAGGGTTTCAAGAAATATTAGGAACTCATGTTCACTCTGTCCCCAGAAGCGATGGGTTTGAGACAGACGAATTCTATTACTGCTTTTCCTTGTGTCAGCGAAATGAATGTTACTGCTCAGTCCCTTTGCGTCCTATGGATGGGGTGCCCTCCTTACCTTGCTGGTAAAATACAACAGACTACTTGTCAATGGTCAGGAGTAAAATTTTCTGAACATCAGTCACAATATGCATCTTAAAAGAGTAGAATGCTAGAGTTTATTCAAGTGAAGTGTGTGAACGCTGTGCAACATGAATGGCGCACACCGTATGTGTTAGACAGATGTTTCAATCCATTTAATCTTTCTGATCACGATTTAAAAAAAAGAAAATCTCCAAGACGCGTAAGCCACGATTTACAAGTGAAAATTGAATTAGAGTGAACCACGATTTACTACAAAAACTTGAACTACAGGAGTCATTAGATTGGTGAATTTGTGATTCATTTTGGAAGAAAGGCAGTCGGCTTCCAAAAAGGCTTTTTGTTAGTGAAGAGAGCGTAGAGATCAGTGCCTCCCGTGGCATTAACGAAAATAGCGGAACGTCCAGTGAATGTAGTAAAACAGTGGAAATCAAGGAAATTACAATTTAAGCTCTAGTGCCTGCGAAATGAATGTAGAGAATATAAAGAATGGTTCAATTGTAATAGGGGAAACCCCCGTCAAATAAAGAAAACGGGATCCCCATGAGAAAGGCTCTAGCCGGATAAGGGGTTTTCCGGCCTTAATTTGCAATTCGATTCAGATTTTTCCCACATGTTTGGATGTAGAAAATATTATTATTTTCGAAATATGAGGTTAAAATATCCACATGGTAAGTACTTACACCGAAAAAACAGTTTTTTTAGTTTAAATTAAGAAAATAATCATTTTATGGCATTTATTTTATTTCTTGCTTCTGATATGAACTTAGCTGTAATAATTGGTTAAAAAATAGATTTGTAGATGCTTTTCAGTTCATAAATAGCGTAATAAATTGATTAAAAAATCTTTTTCTATAAAAATGTTAACCAAAAATTATTTTTTTTAATAAAAATTCACCTAATTCCTAAACTGCCAGAAGGAGTTACTGATAGTGCTACTTATGAAATGTAGACAATTTTGTATGCTTTTGAGTGCTCCCACCGGCAAATGTCTGAGATTTGATTTACGACCTGGCGAGCCAATTTTGTAACCATGCTTTTTTATGATTTTCTTGTCTTAAATAATATAATATGTTTTAATACTTTTATAAAATATGTAATATTGCCAAAAATGATAAAAAATAATAGAAAATGTCTTTGTATTGTTGGAAATGTTTATTATACGTCGAATAACATTTTGTATTCAAAATAAAAATGCTTAAAGCTTATGCCATAAATTAATAATTCGCGAGCTAATTGAGCAATTCTCTTTGTCAGAAGAACGTTTGTTTACATTTACTGGATTAAACTAGACACAATTTCAAGAATTGCAACAAAAGTTAACATCTACGAGAAATACGAAAAATTTGCATGGCTTAATCGTTTTTTTATTTTAAACTAAAAATGGGAAGTTCGAATAATGTCTTAGCATTAATTTTGGGTTAAAAAAGTAATCAAATTGTATCACATTTCTGCAAAGCTGTTATGGACTCATTTCAGAAAAATGTTTTACCATATGAGTTTGGCGTCGATTGCTTGTAACAAAGAACATCTTATCCCTTATACATACAATCAAAAATCAGAAGAACTAGCGAACTATTTTGCCTCAAATTTACTGTTAATAACACCAATTTTCATCCTGGTCACCATAACTAAATCAACTAAATCAACATTAGAACAAGAATATGGACTGCACCAAAAATACATTATACATCACCCTCCGAAATTAAAAAAATTATTAATAAACTACCACTCAAAAAATCACCCGTACACGACAATATGAATTATATCGTATTAAAACATTTACCTGCACCAGCAATAGCCACCCTTACAAACATATATAATTTGTGTTTCAGAACAAATTACTTTCCGTATACCTGGAAACATCCTATCATTATTCCCATTTGTAAACCAAGTAAAAATCCTACAAATACTGACAGCTATCATCCGATCAGTTTATTGCAATCTCTATCAAAAATGTTCGAGAAAATTATACAAAAAAGATTAAACTGTCATCTACATATAACGAAAACTCCCTAAAGAACAGTGTGGATTTACCGAAAAAATGTCTACACAGCACCAGTTACTAAGAATATCGGAACATACACAGCATTTCAAAAAAAATATCACACAATAGGGGTATTCATAGGACATCACTCAGGCTTTTGACCGGACATGGCACCAAGCCTTAATGTACAAGATAAAACAAATTGGCACCCCAACTATATAAAATCAATTATCAATAGCTTTCTCATCAATAGAACTTTTTCTGTTAACGTCTATAATCATCATTCCAAACCTAGACTAATTAACGCAGGACTCCCCAAGGCTCACCACTTTCACCCACACTATTCAACTTATACGTTGCAGATCTTCCTAAATTAATGAACATCCACACAGCCCAATTTGCGGATGACAGCAATATTCTCTTCTGGCAACTCTTTCATTGAAATCAGAAATAGAACACAAATGTATCTCAACTTACTCGATAGCTGGGCATCCAAACTTAAAATCCAACTAAATCCAACCAAAACGGCGGCAAAAATATTTACGCTAAGACCCTCCTCATCCACCCCCCTAACCATAAATAGCATTACAATAAACTGGTACCCCCTAACAAACCTATTAAATATCTGGGTTTAAACTTGGACACTAAACTGAATTGGAAACAGCACATCGACGAAAAAGTTGAACAAGCTAAAATAAAACTACTGCAATTAAAACCTCTAATCTACAGAAACAGCCCATTACCATATCATTCTTCAATTGCTATATATAAATCCATCACAAGGCCGTTACTACTATATGCCGGTCCCATCAGGATAAATGCCTCAAAAATCAATCTAAAAAAATTACAAATCATTCAGAACCAATTTCTCAGAACAATATCCAATGCACCATGGTTTGTCACTGATCATCCGCTTCATAAAGAACTCAGTCTAGAACCCACTGAACATCACATCACATACCTAGCCACTAACTTCTACCATTATTTACCCCAAATCTCTTCCCTTGCAATCCTTCAGACTCGCAATAAATCCTACCCACACCAGAATAGAAAACAGATATCCCTACAACATATTCCTGAAAACCTCCTAATTCGAACCAGAATAGAGGATCCAAAAGGGCATCCTCACCCTCATGTTAGATTTACGAGTTAGAAGTATATTTTAAATGTAAGTTAGCACATAAGCCTTCAAACATATATCAAGTAGAAAATATACTGAACTATGTACAACCAACATAAATCAATAATAAAAAAATAAAAAAAACCTTAAATCCGGCAGTTGCGTCGAGCTGCCGAGCCGCCGAGCCTGCGCCGAGCGCCCGGTGGCGGCCGCTTCTGCTGAGACTGCGGATACGGGCCGATTCTGACGAGAACAGCCGAGAATCGAGTGGTTCCGGTAGTTTCGATTCTTCAGGGAGATGTAGATGTCAACAGGCAGATAAGGAGCGCGCGCGCGATCCTTCCGCTCCGAGACTACTAAAGCAAAGCTACCGAGACCGATCGATAATAGAATGCGTTTTGCTCGGCTCTACGCGTCACCCTACGTAAAAAGTTTGCATAATTTGGAAGATCGATTAGTGCTTATAATGGACGGTACATAAGGCATGAAAAAAGTGCAAATATTAACTACCAAAGAAAATCGTTCTCCGGGCAGAAAAATGTTCCCTTACGCAAACCGTTTACAATTTGCACTACTGACGGGTATATTGTAGAAATCGGTGGTCCATGTTTAGGAATACAAAATGATGCATGAATTATATACTCAGGCATATGTTGTCTATTTCTAAGGGTATACGCAATATGTTGAAGAACGGCAATGTTTTTACACTCGAACGGGTTTTTAGGGACATACAACAAATGTTATTAGATAATGGTTTTATTGTACATATGCCGGCATTAAAAGGTAAAAGAGATCAGTTGTCCGCAGAAGAATCAAGCGAATCACAACTCGTTACAAAACTACGAAGGGTTGTAGAAGCCCTTCACGGCATTACGGGGGAAAAGTTTAAGTTATTCCACCATCAGCTAGATAATAAACTATTATCTGTTGTAGGAACGTTTTTAAACTCCAGTTTAATCCAGTGAATGTAAACAAATGTTCTTCTGACAAAGAGAATTTCTCCCGATTTGTTATTTTGATACATAAATAATTTTTATTTTGAATAAAAAATATTATTGAAGGCATAATAAATATTTCCAACAATACTAAGATATTTTATATTATTTTTTTAATAAATTATGAAAATATTCCATATTTTTAAACATAATAAAACATATTATTTAATCCTCCTAATACCGCAGATTTTTTGTTATACTGAGTACCACTGGGGTCACTAAGAGACCCCAGTTCTTTTCGGAAAAGAAATACAAAACAGTGGTACATTTTTACACTTTTTACATCATATTACATTTTAGGCTATTCCTCTGTTATAGATATGCAAACAATAATGTATAACGCGAAATTTGCATAAACAAATTATTTAAAAAAATGAATACAATAGGAAGTACACTGAAAAGGCAGACTATTATGTAAAATTGACCGCAATAATCAAAATTTGTCGTGCTAAATATTTATTACACTTCTTGCAAATACTTTTTGAAGAATTATTTTTGCAAAATTGCTACTTTACAACTGGTACACTTGTCAGTATATTTCCGATCAAATGATCTTTCACAAATGGGCAGCGAACCCGCTTTTTGTTCTGTGTTATTGTTGGACCGACTGTTGTGCACAATTTTTTAGTCACGACCAACAAGCTGTTTTTTCAGTTTTATTAAGTAATTTATTTATCTTCTCTTTTAATTCTTTTATCTCCAGTTTGAAGTAGGATGCAATCAAATAATGAACGCATTCATTACATGAATGTTAATAATATTACAGAAGAGAATCATTCGCTATCTTCGACTCATTTTTTTAGTTGTGTTGTTCTCACTAATTTGTCCATTGTGTCTATTCCTGACCTAATTTTATTGTAATTCATTATTATTAATAGTTTTGATTCTTCCTTTTTGGTTACTTCATTCGTAGAATGCTTGGCTCTCAGAAGTGCCACACCATTTGTACAAGGACAATAAGACATAATCGAAGTTTTTTTAGGAATCCGAACAAAGAAAAAAACTTTTTGTGGTCCTGGGCATTAGTGAAAACCTCTTGCATTCACACTCTGTTTTTCTTATCGGTCATAGTGTAATGTCTATATTTTGAAGATCTCGTACTAGATTTAGGCTAGTGAAGAAGTAGTCAGTTGTTATGTTCCTCCCGCTTTTTCTTCAAAACCTTTTACCACATCTAAAAGAACGCTGTTTCCTTGATTTCACTAGGTTGGTTTGCTTGGCGACCTGTGTATACTTGAACATTCAAGGACTAACTAGTGATATTGTCATATGCAACCGATAACTTGAAGTTATATTAACCCAGTTTTGAAGGCATATTATATTGCTGAAAAGGGCATTTACACGAAAGTTTACAAGTTAATCATCAACTGTGATGTTGCTGAGTGAAATGTATGCATCTTGAAGTGTATTTGCCCACATTTCAAATATTTCTAATAAGAGCCAACTAATCTGGAACTCCGTTATGGTTCCTATGTTCTGCCTCACATCGAATGCATCCAGTAATTTGTGTGAAACGATTTCTAGCCATTACTTCAGCGAATATAGGCCTACGTTCTTCCTAGTTCCATAAGTGCATTATTGCTTGATTATCGCCTTTGTTTGCACTAGCTAGAATACCAACGCCTACAAAGCAATTCAACTAAATAGTAGTCAACTATAAACATTTTGAACCATACACAAAAGTTCCCTCTTTGTTGGTCCACTTGAAAACTTTATCAATTATATTTTGTTTCATAAATAAGTGGAAAGCTGACTGTACTCGCATTTTTCTTTGCATACTTTGTGGGATCTGGTCTTTTTCGCATAATGTTACGTCTTCGTACTCTTCTATACGATTCTCTTTCCATGTCCTTATACCATACTTATTCCTTATTTTTTATCTACAGATGACAAACAAAACCCCAATAATTTTTCACAGTACCAAGGAAAAAATGCAAACAATTTTGTAAAAACATACTATCCATACAAGTAAAAGCCAGTATCTAATATTCATCCTAAATATGTTTCACTAATTTGGATACAATTATCTAATTCAATCTCAGCCTCTTCAGTTGCATCTATTTCTCCATCACTGTCAAACATGTCTGATAGTCGTAGCGAACCGCACCAATGATATTTCTGAAGAACCAGCTTCTTCAAGTAAAATGCGACGTATTTCGTCATCAGAACGTTGCTCCATATCAGAAATGGTAATACAAAAACAATGTTACTCGAGTAGCATAACCGAAAACAAGGCAGTAATTTCAATTGATTGGCAGTAATTTCAATCCAATCAATCTATGGATGTTAAAAAGGTTGTCAATATTTACTATAGCAACAGAAAAAAATAGCCATCACTTTTAGAAGAATTAGATGTTGGGGTCATATAAGACCCCACTGGTACTCAGTGACGCAAGTACGAACATTAATGAAAGTAACAACAATGTAAAACATTTACATATCCAATATGTGGGTAGACAATGAATCAGGAAAAGTCAAACAATTTTTCAGATTTTTAAAAGTATTGGAAACTGTAAAAAGTATTAGAGAAACATGTCGTGGGATCACCAGAGACCCCATGGTATTAGGAGGGATTAAGACACGGAAATAGTAAAAAAGCATGGTTACAAAATCGGCACGTCAGGTCGTAAATCAAATTCTAGGCATTTGCCGGTGGGAGAACTCAAAAGCATATGAAATTGTCTACATTTTATAAGTAGCACTATCTGAAACTCTTTCGGTAAGTTTAGGAATTAGGTGAATTTTTATAAATAAATTTTTGGTTAACATTTTTATAGAAAAAAATATTTTAATCAATTTATTACGCTATTTATGAACTGAAAAGCATCTACAAGTCAATTTTTTACTCAATTATTACAGTTAAGTTCATATCAGAAGCAAAGAAATAAAATAAATGCCATGAAATGATTATTTTCTTAATTTAAACTAAAAACCGGATTTTTCACTGTATGTACTTACCATGTGAATATTTTAACCTCATATTTTGAAAATAATAATATTTTCTACATCCAAACATGTGAGAAAAATCTGAGTCGAATTGCAAACTAAGGCCGGAAACACCCCTTATCTGGCTAGAGCCTTTCAGAAAGTACAAAGTGCAACACAGATGAAAGCACAGATAAATTTCCTGCTATCACAGATGAAGATCCTTCGACGTCCATTGAAAAATCAGACAATAAAGATTATTAAGAAACATATCAAGACCTTTCACTCAACTGATGACACGACATTGAAAATTCAAATTTTGACAATTATTGAAAGTTGAAGCTACAAGAAAATTAAACGACACTTCGTAGCAACCGAACACATGATAAAAGTGGCTGAAATGTAGGCTGAAGAAACCGGACTTTTGCCCAGACCTGAAATAATTTCAGGATTTCAGGAAATGAAGTTCAGGAATTCTAAGGTAAGTGAGTATATAGATACTAGAAGTGAGTTGTGAGCGATTACAAAATTTAAAAATGTCTGTCAAGACGTGAGTCAAGAATCAGTCATGTAATAACCAAATACAATTGTGACGTTGCACCATCTCAAGAAGTATTTAAATTACTGCTTCATCCAAAGAAACGTATTTCTTAAAGTGACTCAGATCCCACTTTTATTTTTTCTGGAGTTGTAAACAATACTCTAGTTTGTTTATAAATGGTTTAAAAAAATGTTTAGCTCATCGAGTATACTAAAATATTCAATTTTCAAAATTAATTCATTTTTAAATTGAAAATTCAGGATATTAAATATTTTGCAAAATCTCAAAAATTAAACATGTTTTTAAGTTTCGAATGAAATTTGAACGGAGTATCTATAATTAATGTATTCAAATATGTGATATTTTTAAGTTAGTGATACGCATCATTTTAAACAAATTTCATTACGCAATATTTCTGAAAATAATAAAGTTAGAAATAAATCAAAATGCACGTAATAAATAGAAAAAATAGAAAATAATTTAAAATGTGAAAGTCAAATTGTGGTCCTTTTTGTGCGATTTGACGTGGAATGGCTCTTACGTGTAATCGACATTACTCTCTCTCTTTACTACGTAAGAAGAAAGTATTCTAGTCAGGTGCAGGAAATCGGCAAAAACACAGTTATTCCCAGACCCTGGTAACGGAAAAGTCTATAAATCTTTCTACTTCCTCGCGCTTAAGAAGGAACTTTTTAAAAAGAGAAAGTTATGTAATGCTGCGCGAAAAACGACGAATTTTCGAGAGAAAAACTCTTATTATGATTTATGTTATGTTATTATGGTTTATGTTATGTTATGTTATTATGGCCCTGGTTATGAAAAAATTGATAAATCCCGTTGCTAAATTTCGAGAGAAAAAATCCTCTAACACGTGATGTAGTCAGAATCCATGCTTTATGGGCCTTTGATACCAAAAAATCGATTGATGGCAAAACGACTGTCCGTCCATCCGTCAGGCTGTGAACAACGCTAGCGGTAAACTGTTCAACTTATTTTCTCCAAAATCAACATTCCCAGATCGATCTGGCTGATGCCGGAACCCCTTGAAATTGAAAACGGTATTTTAATTTTGGGGGGTACTTTACATGAAGCCCATGGGACCTTTCCAATTTTTTTAAAAAAATGGCACCATTAATTTTCATTAAAAAATGTTTGATAGTCTGAAGGCCGTTTAAAAGAATGGTGCAGGTCTCGTGTCGGTTAAAATCTCTGATTTTTCGAAATTTGAAAAAATTCAAAATTTTTTTGGCGTCTTCCTAGAACTACAATTATGAAGATACAATTGTTTTTATTGAAATATGTTAATCAAAACAGATCATAAAATAATGCCATTTTAACTTTTTTGAAAATATTAGTATGTTTTTTTTATTATTTTGGCAGCAGAAATAGTCGACCGTTCCCAATTTACTGCGGTACCTGGACGTAAAATGAATAGTGTTGCTAAGCAGTTGAATGCTTGTAAGTATATTTTAAGTACAATTTGTATATTATTTCATATTTCTTTGTTCGTTTCTTCTTCCAGTTTTTGTTATAAATTTTAAAATTAATCTTTTAGGAATTATTCAAAATATATTTTAAATTGCGTCCTTTGAGTTAAATGTGAAAAGGAATAGATGATTTCACTTTGCTTAAAAAGATGTGGGAATAAAAGTAATGCATATAAAAAACAAGTAATTTTGATACACATAAAATACATTTAATTATTATATTTTTCTATTTTCATTTTCTTGCTAGTGATGTCAACAATGCTAATTGGCAAAATGTATATCCTATACTAATTAGCGGTCATTTTTGCTTATAACTCAATGTTGTAACGCTGAACAGATAACAGAACGCCATAACGACTACTGCCTGTCTTTCGCATTAATATAAACTAACCGTGTTTAGTTACAGCTAAAATTCGCATAGTGCATGTTGGTATTCATGTAATTGTGCGTGATTTGCGTAAATTCACATACTTTTTGCGCAATTCTGCTTGAAAATACGGGCTAAGTACGAGCTGTTTAGCACCGCTAGTTCCTGTACATAATAAATGACTTCTTAAACGTTACGTTGTAAGAATCCTTATTTTGTGGGTCCTTGACACCGATAAATGGACTGACAGAAAAAGTCTGTCAGTCCGCGAATAACGCTAGCGGCAAAACACTAAGCAGGATTTCACAAAATTGATTTTCCAGAAAATTGAAAATTCAAATTTTTCGGCTTCTTCCTACAACATTGAACATATAGATTTTTTTGTTCCGTAGATAATTTTGAAATAAGTTCGTGCACAATTTTTCGAAAATTTTAGTATTTTCGGGTAATTGCAGGAATTTCGTGAAATAAGGCAATTTTAATTCTGTTTAAACAAATGAAATCTGTGCTAAAATGAGCGTTTTTGGCAAGAATTGATACGAAAATTTTATCCATGCATGAATGCCAAACGAATTGTCCATTGTTGCTCTAATAAAGCCGCACTGGCAGAGAGGTATAATAATGCGATATGTACCAATAAAATTGCGGTATAATTATGTTAAGGAATCGTTACTACGGGTGAGTGAGTACGTGTGCAAAGTGCTGCTTTGGCACCACTAGTTTTATACAAAGTTTGATTAAAAAATATTCATATTTTTCAGAAACTTTTTGATTATAGTCCGAAATATCTTGATCAAATAAGTCTCTCGGATTATGGAAGAGATTTCAGCACATTTCCAATATGGAGATTTCCGAGAAAAATTCACGTTTTTGATAAAATTTGTTTCGAATGTGTTCGAAAATTCGCCATCTTTACTTCATATACACTAAAAAAATCTGAATTTTTGAAAAACCATCATTAAATATTTGGAAGCTTCTGGGAAACAAACGTATTATAAGATTGAAATACATTTATAATGTAGATTTTAATGTAAGGGATAATTTTTAAAAATACATTTTCTGTAATTTTTCAAAAATCAAAAGACTACTTTAAAATGACATTTGGCTATGTTATTCAGTTCATTCAGATCTCTTTTTGAAAATTGAAGAAAAATGTTGGAGCCGTTTTTCAATATTTGAATATTTAACATAATTATTTCACTCAAAATTGCGCAAAAACTACTAACATTTTCAAAGTTCATAAATTTCAGTTTCAATATATTTTGTAAAAAAATGTACATCACGGAATTGAAGAACTAATTGTGGAGAACAAATTTCATTTGAAGAAAAAAATCACTGTCTTAAAAAATTACATATAATTTCGGAGGCAGGAGTACATTAAATCTCATTTTTCGATTGAGGCTAGTTTCTATTAAACGTGGGAGAACATTTTTGGTTACAGTTTTTGTAAGTATCGCTCATTGCTATTCGTTATTCTTAAATCAACTAGTATTGATAAGGGAATGGATGTATGGATTGTCAGAAGAAGAATTAAAAGAACTTGCGCCTATAATATAAAATGCCACAAATCGGTAGTTCAGTTTTTCAGACGACTTTTTTCAACGAATTTGTAAACTCAATCAATCAGTGTTAGAGGGCTTGCCTTCCACCCATAGAACACAATATCTTTGTTAATGTATTTGGTCAAAAAAAGGTAAAAACTGTACTTGACGTATGGGGAGGAGATTCATCTAGTTTTCTAGTACATACATTTACAAGAACTTAAGAATTATTCATGCAATTGTTGGTACTCCTACTAATCTTTTTTCGAGTTCTTGTGATGTTACCAATAGGTCATTGAATGCTATTTTTTTAAATGATGTACTTTCGCACTGCATCAGTCTTCTTACAATTGCCACCATAGCACTACACGGCACTGAACTGCATGACACGGCATGGTAGGCAACATTGAGAAAGTTTACACAAAAGATTTACGTGGTTGGCATGCTGCCACTACGCAAGGAGTAACAGCTGTGTTACTTACCTCCTTACGTGCACGAGAAACTCAACGTCACTCCTACCTCGACTGGATCCACACAACTTCTCGCTACTTGTTTTGTGCATCGACACGTTGTTATCTTGATTTTGTCTTTGCGTCGGATACGATAATTAACTAGGACATCACGTCAGTAGAAGGGGTTCTGACGCCATGCACCGTTGTCGACTGTGGTTGAAGAGTTACCACTCTCATTGTACGTAACACTATTGTTCGGATTCAACGTTGTTCTTGATAGTTCGACATTCCCAATACTTTTTCAAAGAACATCAATTCCATTATGTTGTAAAGGTAAGTATTCGATGTAGAGTTGCAGCAAAGAAGAAATTCTGGCGGATGTCGAGGAACGTTTTCGTTTCAGAGGTTGGTTACACTTGACCTTCATCGGTGCACGTACGCAAGCTTTATGGTTCTCACTTCCACCACTAGATAACACTACTATATGGAGATCTCTGGAGATCTCCAATGCAGCGCGTTGTTCAAAGCTTACCCTTGAAGGGCGAGGAGCGGATTAAAGAACATCGCAAAGTTCGTCAAAAAGTTGTTTTATTTTCTTCTCTTGTTTATTGATAAAGCTAAAAAATAAGACAATTTGTAACAATATTCCAATGTCAAAATGTTGGGTGCTCCAACAATGTATTCAAATGTATAATAAACACTAAAATAAGCGTACATAACTGTTGCAGCTATTTTCAAAGTGTTTTTAAAATCAAGGTGATTTAAAGGCGGGAAATGGCATAAATGGTGTTTATTTTTCTAACCACAGCCCCAGCAGTCGAAAAAAATCTGAAAAAAATCACAACAGTTTTTATTTCGAGAGAAAATTTTGAGATTTTTTCGAGCCTAAAACACAGTACAAATTATTTTTTGTTACTATTATTCAAAAATAGATTTTGCTGTTGAATTTTACTCTGAAAGATATCAAAAAATGTTTTCTGATGGTATAAACCATTTTGTAATTTTCCACATTTTGTCAATCAAGTAAAATAATGTTAACTTGGCGGGAAATTTTTAAAAAAAGGCGTTTTTGGCTGTAGAGGGGTGTGAGTGATGAGAAAGGGCCCAAGAAACCTTTCTAAAATCTTATTTCTATATTAGAGTTACCGTGTAACTACTCGTATGTCATTTGGTTTCAAGGAACTTTTTACCATCTTATCCGGGGGTACCCTTTCACTTCACTTTCCAGACGTTGGATAATCCTATTGTATCATTTTTCATATCATCAATAGACATCGGAGGTTTAGGAAAATGGATATTTTATTTTAATGAAAATATTTAAAGCTAATTAATATATGTATATCAATTATGGGAAACATAACATTCTGACGAATACTTATTTTGTCTTTTTTAGATCTTTTGTGACATAAATGCCTATTTACACCTATTTTTCCTTCTTAAATGCGTTTTTCTTAAAATTTACTGTATGTATATTACTTTTTATTCTCGGTTATAAACAATACGAATTTAAATCATTTTAAGTTCTATTAATCACATAAATTGTCTACAATAAAAATCTCCATTGTTTGTTTCGACTGAAGCTGTCATTTGGGTTTCCATGTCACTGAATTTTTGGGACTGAAAAGCTTGCTTTGTGGCTTCATTGTTTTTAATTTCTTCTCACAAATAAAATAAATAAACTAGTGGTGCTACAACAGCACATACTTTCCCGTATTATTGGAAGCAGCTATGTAGAATTGAAATATTGCACTTTCTGCCCGACTAACAGCTTAGTTTTCATTTGAAAACGTCCAATTCAACCAAGAAGCGATCAACCACGCTGTAAGATATATAGTTGTGTTAACTAGCCGCCTTTGGAGCAAATTTTCTGAAGCCACGTTGAGGCTAGTTCCTCGCTTGTCCGTACGGTGCGTACAATCAGTTTTTGAATTGAATTGAATTGCCTTATTTTACGTGGCGAGACCATAGAGTAAAGATGTAACATCCTTAGTCTATGGCGAGACTCAGACCATGAGGCCTGCTCTTCCGTCTGACCACGTAAATTTCGCTACACTCCTTTCACCAACTAGCGGAGAAAGATGGTATTATCTCGGGCGACGAAACAGGCGATTAGAATTTAGCTCAGAGGCTTCATTTAGGCTTGAGGATCTTTTACATGCAAGTAAATCAACTAACATGGCCGGAATTACTTCCTCTCCGAAAGATTTTTTCGCCCTTAAAAATCCACGGCTTCGATCGGGTTTGAACCCGCAAACTTGGGTACAGCAGTCCGTTACGCTAACCGCTACACAAACCGCACAGCTGTAATAATAAATTTATATTGATGGAATATGCTAATTAAGCCTGCTGCTATTGTTATAGCACCAATCAGTTTGGGTCGCGGTGTAAGATATACATCTTAAGATGACATCTGAAACTGTGGCTGTTACACATTACACAAGCAATCACGACCTTGCCTAAATGAGACCCAAAGAACGCAGCATTTTTATGCTAGAATGTGGGAACTAGCCTCACATGAGCTTCAGTTTTAGACTGGGAGTGAACACACCTAAATATGTAACACAGTGCGAACAACTCACTATTTCCATCGCACTGTTGTCAAAACTACGTGAATTCCACAACCGCATAAAAATATAACACAAAAGTTTTGTAAACTTGTATTGAAAAAAGAAGTCTAATACCATACATCTCTATCAAGTCACAACAATGACACTATTTCACGGAAATTCGCGACAGCGGAACGGAATTAAATTGTTGCGTTCCTGCAGTATTTGAAAAAAAAATATTTTCTTTATAATTTATCACGTAAATGTATAACAAAAGGTCGAATCTAAAAACGAACAAAAATAATATACAAAATTGCAAATTCTAATTTACGCCGCATCTGGCTGTCTGAAGCTCAGTAAATTTGCATCGTGCAATTATGTTTGTCACGAAATTATAGAAAAACTAAAAGAAGTTTCAACAAATTAACTACGACCTTATATGAAGATGTAGTTTTGATAAATATTGAGGAAACCAGCTGCCATCTATCGCCGCTCAAAGTACTTTTTTTGACATTTTCCTAATTTTTCGGTTTCCTAATTGAACAACGGAAATATTAATTTTAGAATATTACAGAGCACAAAAACCTTCATCCTATATAGCAATTTTCTTTTAAAAATTTGTAGCCGTTTTAAAGAAAATGACGTTTAAGCGCTACTAATAATGCGAAATTTGAAGCTCTTTTTCATAGAATAATATTGAGTTTTCAAGAAACTTCATTAGGAAATCATATGAAGCACTTATTACATTGAATAAATATAATAATGTTTGCAAATTGCTGGTAATGTGCATATTAAAGATTTGAGAAACGTTTCAATAACATTACATTGGTGTAATTTTTGAAAAAAAAAATCCAAAATAAACTTAACGTCACAATTAAAGGGTGCAATTAGTACTATCCGCTCCAAAAGTTTGAAGAAAACTAGTGGTGCTACAGAATGGTACAGACTTTCCCGTATTACTTTTCTATTTCTTTGGGACTCCGCTAGCTATTTGGAATTGCCACATATTCTGGCCAGCTCCCATCTATCACTTCCAAAAGTAAATTTTTTTGTCCTTTTCTCAATTTTTCTGTTTCCTATTTGTAGAATGGAAATATTAAATTTTAGAAAATTAAAGAACACAAAAACCTAGCTCTAAATGGCAATTTTCTTTTAAAAATTATGTGCCGTTTTAAAGAAAATAGCGTTTTAACGCTACTAAAAATGCGAAATTTGAAGCTCATTTTCACAGACAATTTTTGAGTTTTCAAAATATTTTATTTGAAGTTATTTTAAGCATTTACATCCACAAAGTTAATAATGTTTACAAATTTTTGGTAATGTGCATACTGAAGATGTGAGAGAACCTTTAAAAAAATTACATATGTGTAATTTTTGAAAAAAAAACAAAAATTTCTCAAAATAAACTTTACGTCATATTAAAGAGTGCAATTAGCACTATTCGTTCGAAAAGTTTGAAGAAAAAATTTGTAGCCATTTATGAGAAAATGGCGTTCGAGCGTTTTTCTGAAAATGCGGAAATTTCAGCTAGTTGTCAGAGCAAACGGTTGTGTTTTCGATAAACTTTCCTTGACATTATTTAAAGCACATGTACTCGTTAATATAATAATGTGAAAAAATCGCCGATAATGTAAATATTAACGACGTGAGAGAAAAGTAAAAAAAATTACATTTTTGCAATTTTTGAAAAAACAAAAGAATACAGCAATATGGCGTTTATGCCATCTCATAGGGTACATTTAGCACTATCCCTAACCAAAAGTTTAAAGAAAAAACTTGAAGTCGTTTTTGAGAAAATCTAGTTTTCGTAATTTTTTAAAATTGCACATATTGCACGCAATATTGCGCGAAAAGTACTAAAATTTTCAGAACAATGTACATGACCTTAAACAAAGAACTCACTTTGGAGAGCACATTTTATTTGAAGGAAAAATCTCTATCTTTAATTTTGTAGTTGGAGAAAGATGCCGAAAAAAAAATCAAACTTTCACAATTTTCGAAAATTCAGTTATCCGTGAAAGTCGGACCTATGCCATGTTAATGTCCGGGGGGCTTCATGTAAATTATCCCAAAATTTTGAAGAATCTTTTTCAAAATCTCTAAGCTTTGACTAGAACCAGATCGACCGAGAAATATCCATTTTGTAAGAAATCGTACGTATGGTTTAGGTGCGCTAGCAGTGTTCACAGACGGACGGACGGACAGACGGACGGATGGACAGACGGACAGACAGACAAACGTTTTCTTTTGAATTGGTTTTTCGATATCAAGGACCCACAAAAGAGGGTTTCTGGCTACACCACGTGTTAGGGGATATTTTTCTTTATTTAGCAACAGGTTTTATCCACTTTTTCGTTATCACGGCTCGGGAATGAATTTTTTTCCGCCGAAAATTGGCCATTTTTTCGCGCAGCATTACATAACGTTTTCTATACTACGTATATCACTCCGTGTATACGTACGTATACGGGAAAGTAAAAAGTGGAACCATTTACGAGAAAATGGGTTTGAGCGTTTCTGATAATGCGGAATGCGATTATGTTTAACAGAAAACGGATGAGTTCTCGAGAAACTTTACTTGACATTATTTGAAGCACATATACTCGTAAATGTAATACTTTGAATCGCCGCTATTAAAAATATTAACGACGTGAGATACAAGTAAAAAATTATATTTTTGTAATGTGTGTAATTAATTAATGTATTTTGTGTAATTTTTGAAAAAAAACAACAAAAAAGAATACAGCAATATGGCGTTTATGTCATCTTACAGAGCACATTTAATACTATCCCTTTCAAAAGTTTAAAGAAAAACCTTGGAGCATTTTGAGAAACGCTCAATCGTCATTTTCTCAAAAATGGCTGCAAATTTTTTCTTCAAAGTTTTCTAACTTTCAACAAAGCACTCTTGAAAATGACGTTAAGTTTATTTGTTTTTGTTTTGTTTTTTTCAAAAATTACTAATGTAATTTTCTTGAAAGATTTCTCACACTGGTAATATGCACGTTTTCAACAAATTTGTAAACACTGTTCTATTTGTGAGTTAAAGTGCTTTAAATGACATAAAAAAAGATTTTCGAAATCACAAAGGATTCTTGTGAAAAAGAGCTTCAAATTTCGCATTTACAGTGGCGATGAAACGCCATTCTCTTAAAAGCGCTCTAAATTTTTCAAAGAAAATTGCCTTTTCGGATGAGGTTTCACTGTTCTTTAATTTTCTTAAAATAATATTTTCGTTCTACTATTAAGAAACGAAGAAATTAATAAAATGTTTAAAAAAAGTAATTCGGGCGGCGATAGATGGCAGCTGCCAAGATTTTGTTTCAATTCCGGATTGCTAGCCGAGACCAAAGGAAATGGAAAACTAATACGGGAAAGTCTGTGCGATTCTGTAGCACCACTAGTTTGAAGAATCTCTCACACCGTTAATATGCTTATTTCCAGCAATTTGTAAACACTAGTGTATTAGTGTGTTTAAGTGCTTAGAATGACTTCAGATGAAGTTTTTCAAAATTCAAAAATTTTCTGTAAAAGAAGCTTCAAATTTCGCATTTTTTAAAACGGACCCAAATGTTTCAAATGAATTGGCATTTAGTGCGAGGTTTTACTGTTCTTTAATATTTTTAAAATAATATTTCCGTTCTACTATTAGAAAACCGAAAAATTAAGAAAATGTCAAAAAATGTACTTTGGGCAGCAATTGACGGCAGCTGTGAAGATTATGTGGCAAGTCCGTTTAGCTAGCCGTGACTAAAGGAAATAAAAAAAAACTAATTCGTGAAAGTCTGTGCCATTCTGTAGCGCCTCTAATTTTTAAGCATGAATTAATGGTAACTTTGAAGGTAATAAGCATGGGATCGGTCTCACTATACGATGCGTCAGCCATGGCAATTCGTGTTTCCCCAATGTGTTGTTTACTTTTCGGTTCTCAATTGTTTTATACGACCCTAACTTCTTTGCGGTACGCGTAAGGCAATGTACATTGAAAATTTTCTGTCAGTGTAAATTTGAATATAAATTGTATTATAATGCAAATAGAAAGTAAATTTACTTGCTAGGGATATTTTTTTGACAAAATTTATTACTTTTGAATCGACATTACAGACAATTCGGTTTTGTAGTTTCCGAGCAAACCGAAAAATAATACGCAAGTCTGATTCTTTTCAGTCCCTTAATCTTACCATATTTTGTTAATTGACTGGGATCTTGTCCTGGCTTTTGGCTTTTCCCTTCTCGACAGTTATCCTTGATGTCCCCTTTTCCTTTTACCCCGACCGCCGCCATCTTCATTTTCCAGCCTTTCCCGGTTCACGGGATTTCCTAACGAGAAACGTCAGTCAGTCTCAAAAATCGATTCAATCCATCAGCGATTCTGCCGCCGATCTTGGGGGATGGAGGAGGCAGGAAAATTAAGATGAAATAAAAAGTGGACATTGTGGCCAATTGGTAGTAGAAGGCCCTGACTCGCTAGATATTGTGATAGGGTTATATTTGCACTTTCTTCAAAGAATGTGAATAGCGTGTTGAAGAAAATGAAATTCATTCAAGATATCCTCGATTTTCAGAAAAATCTTATTTTTATTATTCTCTGATCTTTGGTATCTTATATTTATTGATAATAAATTAGGAGCCCAAATCAATATTGGAATTGTCAGAGACAGAGAAGTACGAAATTAGGTCTTTCAAAGAGGTCGTGTACAATTTTCAGAAAAGAAAAAAAGAAAAAAGGAAAAAAAAGAGAGTAGTTTTTGCGTTATTTGAGCTTCAAATACACGATTTTTTTCTCAAATATTGCTCCCAATTTTTTCTTTAAATTTTCTATACATGTGTAATAAGGGACGGTAAATAAGTAACTAAACTAGTGGTACTATGGAATGGCACAGACTTTCTCGCAGAACTTAGTTTTCTAATCTTTTTAGTCTGAACTAGGTTTTCGGTTATGAACAATGATCTTCCCAGAAACCTTCTTGGGCGCCTTAAGAATATTTCTTTCACATTCTCTGGATTTTTCGGCTTTCTAATGCTAGAAATGAAACCTCCGTACACTTATTACTATTGTATAAGTGTAAATGCTGTGTATTGCCAGGATGCCCGCGGTCGGTAAGTGGGGAACATGGACCCAGCTCTTCGGTGGAGGGGCTTCGCCGGTTCGAGTCTTGGTTGGGGAGTATTTCTTTTTACAATTATCTGTTGTTGCAGGAAATAATTGAGAATTCTAGAAACTTCATTGAAGACCATTTGGAATCAATTCTAATCACAAATATTGATAATTACAATAAATAAACTGGAAGTGCGATATATTATATTACGTTCGATCATTATACGTAGTATACGGAAAGTTATGTAATGCTGCGCGAAAAAACGGCGACTTTTCGGCAGAAAAAACTTCATTGTCCGGCCCTGATAACGAACTAGTGGTGCTACAGAATGTCATAGACTTACCCGTATTTGTTTTCTATTTCCTTAGGTCTGGGCTAGCTATTTGGAATTTGCCACATACTCCTGTCATAAGCCATCTATCGCCGCCCAAAGTAAATTTTTTGATATTTTCTTAATTTTTCGGTTTCCTAATGCTAGAACGGAAATATTATTTTTAAAATATTAAAGAACACAAAAACCTCGTCCTAAATGGAAATTTTCTTTAAAAATTTGTAGCCTTTTTTAAGAAAATGACGTTTCAGCACTACTAAAAATGCGCGATTCACAATGCTCTTATTCACAGAAAATTTTTGGGTTTTCAAAAATCTTCATTTCAAGTAATTTGAAGCACTTATTCTCCCAAATATAATAATGTTTACAAGTTGCATGTAATGTGCATATTTTCAGAAACGCTCAAACGCCATTTTTTCATAAATGACTCCAAATTTGGTCTTCAAACGTTTGGAACGGATAGTGCTAATTGCGCTCTTTAATATGACGGAAAGTTTATTTTGAGGTACTCTTGTTTTTTCAAAAATTACACCAATGTAATTTTTTGAAAGATCTCTCACACATGCACGTTTCGCTCAATTTGTACACACTATTGTATTTTTGAGTTAAAGTGCTATAAATAACTTCAAATAAAGTTTTTCGAAAACACAAAAGATTCCTTCGAAAAAGAGCTTCAAATTTCGCCTTTGAGTATCGCTTAAACCCTATTTTCTTAAAAACGGCTCCAAATATTTCAAAGAAAATTGCCATTAAGGACGAGGTGCCACCGTTCTTTAATCTTCTGGAAATAATATTTTCATTCTACTATTAAGAAACCGAAAAATTAAGAAAATATTAAAAAACGAAATTTTGGCGGCGATAAATGGAAGCTGGTAAGAGTATATGGCACGTCCGAATAGCTAGCCTAGACCAAAGGAAATAGAAAACTAATGCGGCAAAGAGTGTTTCATTCTGTAGCATCACTAATTTTACATGACTTTGGCATATACCCTTCTATGCCTCTGCCCGAGTTCGACCCGTAGAGCGCATGTTTGTTGTAGTGGTCAGGCGCGGATCCAAGGGGGGGTCACGGGGGTCATGACCCCCCCCCAAATGATGAACCGTCACAATTTTGTGAGAAACTCTAACATATCTAAAAAACTCTGAGAAACTAATAACCTTTCCAGTGTCCCTTCAGAATCGGACTGCCCGAGACATTTTCAGATATTTTTAGACAATTCTAAAAATTTCTAAAAATTTAGCAATGCTGAAACTAATGAATTTATATAGAAATTGGAATTTACTTTCAATAAAAACGTAAGTGTTTTCAACATTACTTTAAAAATATTTTTAATACAAATAAATAAATTTAAACAAGTAACATATCTTAAGTCGGAATCAAATACACTGCACGTTGCTAGTGTTGCCCACGTAATGTTTATATTTGTCACTAATTGAACGAGAGAATTGTGGGAAAAATAGACGTCAACACATGGACTCAGCTTAAACGTCACAACTGTTGTTCAAAGGGAATAGAACTAACTAAACTTAGTAATAATAATGTATGTATTAATATAAAATTGGCAACGATCTTGCTTTCAGGGGTTTGTTAGAATTCAGTTTCCATGATACAATCCAATTCAGTATCGGAACTCCTATCGAACGCATGTATATTTAACCTAAAAATACTTAATGTAATCAGTAACGGCGAACCTAGGTTGATCATTGAAGTCTGATGCCGGTTCTGGTTTTGTAAGAACGTAAGAAGCCGCTTTTAGCACAAGTTAAGGTCAACAGGAGTTAGTGGTAAAGATTTGTCGAAAAGAATTAGAGTTAGAGATTTTAGTTTGGCTGATGAGCGAGGATAGTGCCTGACACCTAAAATACAGTGGAGAAGCTAGAGTCATGCAATTGGGTATTCTGAAAATCTGATCTTACATATTTTTGTAAATTAGCTCAACTCATCGTTTTTTCATTCAACAAAAACGTTAAAAATTTGTTCTTTAAAGCTTTCGTCTCTGCACAGTTAATTTCCCATGGAATCTCTCAGGATTGTTTTAACTCTATTAATGTAATCATATTCCTTTCACATAATGCTTTCTATAGAGGGAAAGTTAGACTGAGTTGTATCAACCAAACCGTCTCTTGGTATTTTTTTCTAGATCAATTTGTCTAACAAATACCTTAGCAAAAAAAACCCGTAGGCATTATTAATGAATACATTGTCATTTCATTTCGAGGCTGCTCACTGTCAAGGAATAGATACTGTTTTATTAGAAACGAAAACTTTTCTGAACGAAAGGACGCTTTGTAGATGGAAAACTGCTTTTCGTCAAGAAATTCAATAAAATGAAAGTTTTCGATATCTTGAAACCTGTAGTCCATTTGAGTCACTATTGTATCAATAATTTTAAAATATACAATTTTGTTTCTTTCAAATAATTCTCACCCTGCAAGTTCATTCAATGTCATGTCTACTTTGATAAAGATTTCAATAGTTTCAATTCTTCCTATCTAACACGATATATTACTACGTATCGCTATTATTTCTATCTCCACGGCGTATCATTTGATTCGTGATTCCGCATTTCAAGTATCGAAAACTGCATTTCGATATCGTGAACCGTTTAGAAGTTATGAGATATAGTCAGTGGGAAGTTGTCTGCAACACTATAGCTTTTGAGGCATAGTCAGTGGGACCGTGTCTGCAACACTATATCTTTAGCTTAATTGTTTCGTAAAGAAAACACGAAAAAAACAATCACACAAACGGCACACAAACAACTCTACTTCCCCACGGCAGGTGATGAGTTGAATTTGCCTAATCGAGACGTGGGCGTGCTTCGCTGTACAAGTCCGGGCCTGACGAGAGCCTTGGCTTCTGCTGGGCTCGCTGCCCAGTCAAGGCAAAAGAAAGGGAGACAGCGCACGTTGTCTTGTGCGCATGCGCGGCAGAGCCAGCCGGTGTCTATTCACTGGCAGACTCCTCGCTCAGCTACCGGTCCCAAATAGTATGTTTCTGCAGCCCAGCTAATTCCCTCGTGCGTAAACGGGGAAAAGGAGTCGAACACATTTAATTTTCGACGATTCAGTAACAAAAATATTGAAAAAATTGCACACAACGACAGATTTTATTGAAAATTATTTGAGTAGTATACGTCTCCCAGATTACCCTTCAGTTTCGCCACTGCTAAAATACCATATTGAATACTGTTTTGCTGTCGCTGAGCTCGAATCCGGTTAGAGAATTTTAGTTCGGCTGATGAGCGAGAATAGAGTCTGACGCCTAAAATATGTTATTTGAATGTTTTGCTTTCGCTGAGTTCGAATCCAGTATCAAAAGTATCTTTTGACAGCTCTCGTTCTTGTGGAACAGTATTGCAGTGATGTTGCTTTATTTGGGTTTTAATTATACAAAGCACCATGGTAATGCAACAGGAATCAGATCAGTTATTTGCAATATATTAAATGTTGCATTTAATTAAATTTATAAGATGTTTGCATGGCTTGGTGAAGTTGTCCCCAAAATTCAGGGGCGTGCGGTGATTACTTGGTATACCCCAGCTGCTCGCGGCCAACGAGATTCCCCCACTCCAACGCATACAAAGTAGTCGCGCAACAGGAGATTTTTTAACACAACCGTGAAACAATATTAAAAAAAAAAAAATTCCAACATTCAATACATCACTCTTACACAAGATATATTTTCATGCAAGAAAAAGTAAATTATCGTAACTTACAGAACAGGAAAATGAAGTCTGCTTTCTGCAAATGATACTGCAATCAACGAAATGTAAAATCCATTCTTCTTTCATGACTAGCAAAATGCTGCATAGTTTTTTCGAAAAATGAATGTGAGTGTCTTATGTCCTCCAGTAGAGATGTTTCGATAGAGAGTAAGGCTAAATTGGTCAATCTCTTTTCACTTGTTCTGTTTCGAGCATAAGTTTTTATTCTTTTCAGAGCCGAAAACGATCTTTCTACCGATGCTGTTGATACAGGAATAGAACAAATCAGTGATACAAGGCGCGTAAGTTGTGGAAAGCATGTGGATAGCGACATGGAATTCAAAGTTTTCAGTAGTTCATATGGGCTTTTCTCTTTAAACTCTTCGGTGCAATAAAATACAGTAAGTTCATTGCGTAATCTTACTTCATCAAAATTACTCCCATAAGCTCCAAGCAAGCTAGAAAATTCCTTCTGGGGAAATTGTTTCCTGTATGTGTTATACTTGCTAATATCATTTGATATTAATTCCAAGAACTGCAAATTTCCATAGTCTTGAAATCTAATCTCCAACTGCTTGTCCACATTATCAAAGATTTCGTAATATAGTCGTTTGTAATTTACATTGACTCTCCTAGATTTCTTCGCCAACTTCTCTTATGGTTTCAGAATATACACTTTCATACTCGCTTCTCATATCAGCTATATTTCTTCGTGTTTCTTTAATTTTTTGTCTTCAGTAACCGATGTCATGTCCTTTTGTTTGGAGAATGTTGTACAATATTCCCGAGAACGAAAAGATTTTATCAAAAGTTCTCAACAAAAAGCAAAACAAAAAGTCAGATAAAATTGACAAATAACCACTAACAGGAGCCAATATATCATTTTCAACCTCGTCTTGGTTATTGAGCATAGTAGTGAATACATTCTGAAGATCATTTCTGTGCATATACACAGTGTTAACAAGTCGGTCTGTATAGTTCCATCTAGTTGGGCAAACAGATGGCAATCGTCTTTGTAGAAAATTGTCAAGAAATTTTGCTCGTTTTGGTGACCGCGAGAAGAAGGCAGCAATGCCACTCAAAATTACTAAAAGAAAATTTTACATTCTCTGATGTTATTAACACTAAGTGAAAGTACTACATTCAATACATGTGCGTAGCAATGAATATAAACTGCCTGAGGATGAGTCTGTTTTATGAGGGCCTGGACGCCGTTCACATTTCCAGACATGGACGCTGCGCCGTCGTAAGCTATAAGCTTGTTATTGCAGTCAAATTCTGTCAAGTACTCTCTTATAAGCTCTGCTATCGCCGCGGCGCTTCGATTCGCACTTACATATCCTATAAACCGTTCTTTTGTTTCACCACCGTAAACATATCGGAACACAATTGAAAAGTGAGCAGTGTTGGAAACATCTGTTGTTTCATCTACCAACACAGAGACAAAATTAGCATTCGCTATTTCAGATTTAATTTCTTGCAACAGCGAATGAGATATGGAATCTATGAGATCATTTTGTATCCGATTGGATAACCCGCGGAATACTGTCGAAGTTTCCAAATGAGTCCTCAGGAGAGAATCATACTCTGCTGTGTAGTGCAGTAGTTCCACATAATTACCACGATTAAGTGACAATCTAGATTCGTCCATGTCCTCTGAATGCTAATTCCTGTTTACTTAAGAAACATACGGCGTTTATGAACCTTTTGAGAAGCTCGCGATTTTGTTGCACTTTCTTATTGTGAAGAGATATTTCAGTTTGAAGTTGCTGGTCCAATTGCGTTTCAATACGAGCATGCCCGAATGATACTAAAAGATACGAAGCTCTGATGTGTCCTACTGACAGTTCGTGTGCAGTTGCTGCTTTTGTGAAACTTCCTAAATTTTTATATCCCGATTTTGTCCATGAGGTATTCTGATCTTGACCAAAGAGCAAACAAGACCAACAAAACAAACAATTCAGTCTTTCACTGCCAGCTAGCCATTGATATTTTTCGTAGACAGAACAAGTGAAATGTCTCGTGAATTTTTTTGTTATCTGCTGTAATTGTGCTAAGGCTGGTGTTGGCCTACCGTTTCAATCATCTGCTTCTTCTCATGGAACTGCCTCGTTGAAAATGGTCTCCTCAAAATATCATCAATTACACACTCACTGGACGACATACTACACACAATAGTTCCAGAATACCTGTTAGATTACACAAATCACGTATTAATACAGAGCGTAATTAAACAAATCTTCACGAAATACGTCACTGCAATGGAACACCACTACGTCACACACTGCTCTGCCACGCACACTGATTCTCTAAGAAGAGTAACCTGGGATACTCAAAAATTCGGGGATCTTTGGGTTTTGATCACGTGTGTAAGAACTACCTTACTCAGAAATATTAATAAAATCTCTACTTAAATTTTTGTTCACTGTTATTAACGCAAGAGAGAAATATATGCTCTATAATAATTTTATAAGTTACAAACTTCTCGACAAAGGGTACGGTAATTTATATTAATGAAATATGTCATTTAAAATAATTTTGCTTCGTGGTAGCACTGGCAGTAATGTGACTGGGTTGCTCTCATCTGGCCTCTAGCGGGGAATACTGCAATCACGTTCGCCAGGAGACGTCTGGCCACGAAGCAAAGGGAAGGGGAGAAACGTCATCAATCCCCAGCTAGCTGAACAGGAGCATAGTATCTGCACTGTTCCCCCTTGCCCAACGCGTGCCCCGGGCCCAGTGAAGTAGATGCGCGCGCAGCAGTCTTTCCCAGCGACGATGACAGAGCTGGGGCAGAGCCGAGAGGGCCCTTACAGCGCTCTTGAGGAAGAGCAATGGGCCGACTGAAAGATCGCAGTAGAGTATACAGTGGGTGCAATATTTTGATCACATGACATAGGGTACATTGTTCTCAAGATTCATTTAATTCTCATTATTGCTTACCCCAGCAGTGCTGGGGTTGCTGGGGTTGAATGCACGCCACTGCCAAAATTATAATGAAGTTTACAACATTGTTATAAAAGAATCGCCATTGAAGGAGATTCAAATGTGGTGTACATTTATTAATACATGAAAGAGCACTGTAAACAAAAACATTTAAAAAAAGAAAAAAAGTAAATTGAGAAAAATAATTGTAAGATAAAATAAAAGTATAATTTTGTTTATTTATTTATTATATACATGTATTTTTAATTATAATAATTTATTAAAAATACATTCTTTCCATTACACTAATTTACATGTTTCTCTCATATACGTTTCTTCACAAATTGTTTCATATTGCATGAAATAAAAGTTATTTTGCTAATTTGAAAGTTATAGTTCATAACTTTATAAATTTTCATTTTTTAAAGCAAATGTACCGAATAAAATTGACATATTTTTGTAGGCAGAATTCGAATTTGCAACAAAAATGGGGGTTACCGTTTAAAATTTCAAAGTTACACCCGCCACTCCCCCAGGGGGATAAGGGTGAGGATCGTAACATCAGTAAGCTGATATGTGATTATTGGTATATTGAATTTCTAAATATTTTAATAGTAATTCTACAAATATTTATTGAATAATAAAGTCAATTTGATATACGTATAACATACGTCAAAAATATGTTATTACATTCTGTACCCTCCCCCCTTTCCGAAATAAATGCACTTGAGTCTTAACGTGACCCCTCCCAAAAGAGAAGTCTGGATCCGCGCCCGGAAGTGGTTTGAGTGCCGGCATGTTGACTCAGGATTTGAGTTTGGGTCGCGGAGCGGAAAAAGAATTTGCTGTTAGAAAACACCTTTCTGGTTTACTCGTATGTAGTAGTGTAATAATATTTAAGACCATTTAGAAACGGTGCGAGAAAGTATTTGGTAACACCACTAGTTTTTACTTTCCCGTATACGTACGTATACACGGAGTGATATTTTGCGTTGCGTAATAAGTATGGGACGGATGGGATTTTGGAAGAAAATCTAAAATCGTCGCCAAAAGATATTCTCAACATACGGAAGAGATTTTCACGAAGCATTTGCCCCAGTGACTCGTTTAGGTTCTATTAGAATTGCGATTGCACAACCTGACAGATTATGCATTGCAAAGGTAGAATACGGTGATCAGCAAATGTCAAAGGAGGCAAGAAATAAGAAAAAATCAGGCTGGTCTAAAAGATAGTGAAACCTGTTGTTACGATGTAGGCTGTGCTTCTCTGAAAACTTTGAGTGCCATTTTCTCAGAAGTTAAAATTTTCAAACGTTTGACCCATTATCTCCGAAACTATTGAAGATATCTGAATGAAATTTTTACTGATAATAAACCATGTTATACTAAGAATGTGGATTCTCAATCATGATTATTGCTTTTCTAGTTCATGTATTAGGAATTATTTTGCGCATTTGTTTGAGAAAAAAAATTGTGTTTTGGAAAAAAAAATATAAATCGCTTCGGAAAAGAGGTAACAATTTAAATGAGGATAAGTAACCTCTTCATGCATCGCTTAATAAGTAGAGCAAAATTCATTGAAATTTATTCAGAGAGAGATTTCCTGAGAAAATGGGTCACCAAGTGGCTTGTTTTAACACTGTTGGGATGGGCCAGTCTCACCTTAAATTGTATTTCAATTTAACGTTGAAAAACTCATAATTTTATTAAATCAGTTCATACAGATGCACACAAGACAACGATTGATATGACATGACACACATTTCAGAAATCGAATGACAGGGTTAAAAAATGTTTAAAAGATGCAATTTGTGAAAACATAGACAAGTCCTGTATATTTATCTGCATAGATTCTATTAGAAAGTGAAAGTACTGGAAATAATTTCAATAAAGTTTCTACACTCTTTAATAGTTTTTTTCTGCAACTACACATTTATCAAATTAAAATCCATGACTGGCATTCGAACCTGACATCTTTCGAAATGTAGCGCGCAGATCCAGAGCGCCTTAGCTAGCTTGGCCATTGCAGCGAGTTGCGGAGGGAAGACATATATCAGTCAAAATGTAATTCTATCAGCTCTAGCATTAGGAAGCCGGTAACTGTAAACATGCGAAAAACATGTCTTTTGGGCGAAAAAAGAAAGGCAGCGGTGAAGGGAGTGTAAGCTTCAAATTCCATGTCCGACAAACGACATCAAAAAAATAACTACTGCGAGAAAGTCTGTGCCATTCTTTAGCACCACTAGTTTCCTTATTTATTTACTGTCCCTTATTACACTCGTGGAGAAAATTTAAAGAAAACAATAGGAGCGGATTTCGAGAAATGTTTTTATTTGTAAATTTGAAGCGAAGATTACCCAAAAACGACTAGTTTTTTTCAGAAAATTCTACATAACCTTTTTTAAAGGGCTAGCTTTGTACAAGAGACTTTGTCTGAGGTAAAAAATCGCTATCTACAATTTTGTAGTTTTAAACATTTTATGCAATTTTCAAAAAAACAAGTATTTCCCAGAAGTAGGACTAACATCTTATATTTTATCGTCCCTCATTATATAAGTAAAGAAAATTTTAAGAAAAAATTTGAAGCGGTTCTTGAGAAACATTTTTTTGTAAATTTGAAGCGCAATTTACACAAAAACTATTCGTTTTTCCAAAAAAATGGTACATAACCTTATTTAAAGTGCTAATTTTCTACAACCAACTTTGAAGCAAAAATCTCTATCTTCAATTTTGCAGCATTTAAATAGTTGTTTCTGCAATTTTCGAAAAATTAGGGATATCAAGGAATATGATACCTACATCATTCCCTTAAACGTCGTTCGTACTATTCAACAACAAAATTTAATCAAAAAATTTGGAGCCATTTCTTTTAACTTTGAAAAACTTCGACGAGCGTCATGTAAAGTACCCCCAAAAATAAAATATCAGTTTCAAATTCCAGGAGTCTTGAGACCAGTAAAAATGATTGGGGAATATCAATTTTGAAGAAAATCGGCTGAACGGTTTAGGAGCCAGGGTTGACCACAGACGGACGGACGTTTTGCGTAAGTCGATTTTACAGTATCAAGAAACAACAAAACATGGATTTTGACTACACCACGAGGTAGAGGATCTTTTCCCCTAAATTTAGCAAAAGGATTTATCGACGTTTTCCTCACCAGACTCCAGCTATAAGAGATTTTCTGGCGAAAATTAGCCGTTTTCCTGCGCACGATTACATAACTTTCTCTCCTTAGGAAGTATTCGTAAGGTGAGAAAGTAAAATTCATTGCCGGCATTGATAATGAAAAATTGGATAAAAGCGGATGCTAAATTATGAAAAATATCCCCTAACACGTGGTGTAGCCAGAATCCTTATTTTGTGGGTCGTAGATACCGAAAAAACAATTGAAAACAAAACCGCTCTGTCCGTCTATGAACACCACTAGCGTCTAAACCACGCGGAGGATCTTTTCCAAATTGAAGAAACTCCTGTCTATCTGGCTATAGTCGAACTTTTGTGATTTTGAAAAAAAATTTAAATTTCGGGGTGCTTTACTTGGTGCCCCATTTTCAAAATTTTCTCAAAATCAGCTTCAAATTTTTTCTTTCAATTTTTGTAAGAATAAAGGAAATTAGATTTATTAAGATGACGTAGGTCCGATTTTCACAGTTAACCCTAAATTTTGAAATATTGCAAAATATTGACATTTTTCGGCATTATTTTTCAACTAGAAAATTGGAGATTTTGAAAAATTACAAAAACAAGATTTTCTCAAGAACGGCTTCAAATTTTTTCAAAGTTTTGATAAGGATAGTTCTTGGTTTCAAAGTTTTGATAAGGATGTACTCTACGAGTTGATACAAAAGTAATGTTGCTCTGATCTTTTGTTTTTTCAAAAAGTAAAAAAAAAAGATTTTTACTTTATTATTTGTCTCTCGCGTCGTTAATATTTACATTCGTGGCGATTTGTTCACATTATTATATTTGTGAGTACATTTGGTTGAAATTATATCAAATAAAGTTTCTGGAAAACTCATCCGTTTTCTGTGAACACTAGCTCAAAATTCCGAATTTTCAGAAACACTCAAACGCCATTTTCTCATAAATTATTCCATTTTTTCTTCAAAATTTTCGAACGGGCAGTGCTAATTACACTCTTTAATATGACGCAAAGTTCATTTTGGGATACTATTTGTTTTTCCAAAAATTACACAAATGTAATTTTTTTGAAAGGTCTCTCACACCGTGAATATGCATATTTCCGGCTTATTGATTATCGTTATGTTTCCCTGCCGAAGGAGAGATTTTACCTGCGCCTACGCCAGTACGAACTAGTGGTCCTACAGAATGGCACAGACTTTCCCGTATGAGTTTCCTATTTCCTTGGGTCTTTGCTAGCTATTCGGAATTGACACATGGGTCATTCCATGTCAAATCGGCCAAAATTTCCCGACCATCGACCGATTCGACTGAAACTTTTAAAATCGTTTTAGAATGACGAAAAAAACACTGAATATTGACTTTTTGGCATTAAATTTTACTTCCTTTTGAAAATATGGAAATGTGATATTTTGCATGAATTTCAGGGGGTATTATCTAAAAACTAGTAAAATATCTACAAATTTGATTTTACTTTGCAACTTGCTTTATATTTCTAATGAGTACATTCCACTCTAAAGATTTGGTATGATAAACTTAATTTTAACGGCATTAATAAGGCCGAATTAAGGCCAAAGTAAAAATTTACGACTTTTTTTCAAAATTCATTTTCTCAAATACTCCATCTCAGATCTTCTTCTTTTTGTCGTCAAATTGAAGAGGAGACATTGAAGTTTATAGTAGTTAAAGAATCTCGATGGTATATTTGAATTTACCAAAGTTATTACCAGTTAAAGTTACATTTTCATTTTTGCTTTTTATGGACTTAGTAGAACAATACATATATAAACGCTTATCATTTGTAAATCTTACTTTCGTTATTTAGTGATTAATTTTCATTCATTTTAAATGTATCTGAAGCATATTTTCGAAGGCAGAATCTTCTAATTATACCGGGTGACCCACCAATTGTGAGCCACCCTCATATCTTATTACCGGTTCCCAACATCGAAAATCAGTTTTCGCTCATCAATGCGGAATCATGGGACAAGTAATGCGCTTTATAGATATTGTTTGTAATATTTTAGTTTTGTGCGGTTGTAGTAGCTGACTTTTCAAAGAACTACGCATTCACAATTCAAGGCAGTGTACAAAAAGTACATTGAAACAATGCTCAATCTATACATGCTCTTTTCGGCCAAGCGAAGAAGCCATTGTTCCAATCAAGGCACCACCCAAGTCGGGATAAGCACTAAGCCCACCGATCTGTCTCCCGACATGTGTGGTAGTGTAACCGCTTTCTCTACTTGGTTACAAAAGTCACGTCATATACATCATACGTCAGTCGTCATACGTCATATACAGTTTTTACTGTTTTTTGACTAAATAAATAAAAAAAAAAGTAAATCTTTAATTTACTTATTCCGTGACAAGCTTCTGCACCGTCACGCAAACCTGGGATTATTTCTAATGAAAGGTAAAATTCCCTGTCAGGGGTGGGTTCGTCATGGTTCAACTAATTACCAATTAGCAGTAAACACAGTTCATTAGTTTGAAACAACATTGAACGTATATTCTAATGAATGAAATATGATCTACAACTGTATTTACAAATTTTACCTATGTTCTCAATATTTTTCCCATTAAATCCTGGTAGCTACCTTTCCTACCTAAACTGCAGTTATGATTTTCTAATGTAATTTTAACTTTGATCCCTTATTTTCTAATAATAACTTATACACACAGATATACACTTTACATAACAAAAATCACTAATAAAACACACGAAATACAATTCAAATAATGATCCTGAAAAAAGAAATACATGCACACATAATGTTCCAAATTTTTTAACACCTTTGAATTAATTAATAATATAACACTTAATTCTTACAATTGAAATTTGGCTCATCCTTAGCCTTTCAGTATAAAAAAAATTTCGTTTAACAAAGTCTTTAGCCAGTCCTTCAAATGCTATTATGAAATAAATAATCGGACGGCTTTCCTCCCATTCAGTATTTCATACAGCTCACTTTTGCTAAGTGTTATTTATACTCTTAAATCAATTATACGTGAATTCAGTTAAATAGTTTTACGTAAGAACACAATTTTTACATTATTCACAAGAAATATCTGAATCTGATTCTAATTACGACTTTATGAGAAAAAGAAGTGACTCGACTAATTACCAAGACAACTGTTCTGTGGAATTCTAATTTGAAATTTCGTGAAAGTTCTTTCGGTATTTGTTTAACTCACGACCGGTGACCTCCCGAAGAATACTCTGCGCTGCGTAGCCGGCTGCAAAACGGCGTCCACGCCTCCAAGGTCGCTGGATTTCTGCACCGCTCTGTGTTGCCTGCCGCGTTGAAAAGTGGGATGCCTCCGATCGCCGCCTCTCATTGCTTAGCGACGTTTTACCATCGATCACTCCAAGATGATGGTCGCATAAGAATGCAAGTTGAGAGCTTCCAATTATGACTTCGTAATGGTAATGAGCCAAACTAGTTGTAATATCAAACAGAGTTCTTATAATTCTTGAGATTCAATAAGTACATTTCAAGAATGAGATTTCCGAAAATAATACAGACTTTCTTATACGTCGTAGCCTACTACGTGTCGCTCGTCGTCTACGCCGTGCACAAAAAAAAATTAACTGTTCACCTCGGCGGCTCAAACACGATAAGAAGCGAATTTTTTTGACTGCTCACCTCGGCGACTCGAACGAACCTCGGCGACTCGAATAGGGATGAATTCTCTCTACATCAGTTCATGCCGTTTCCGTTTGTTCCCCAAAAGTTTCTGATTGGTTACTATCAGAGTGCGTTCTGGAATGAATCTCCTGGCTGTCGCCATCTCTACGCCACTAGAGAAACTATTAGTTAATAATATGGTGTCGAGTTTTCTCTTCTATTTTTCTCTTTGGTTTAAAAATGTAATCGACAATTAGCGGTTACAATTAGCGGTGTGTAGTGAATTTTAGTGTGTGTGTGTGTGTGTGTGTGTGTAAGGGGCGAGGATGTGACAAGAGGAAAGAAAGATCGCGTGCGGTCCATGGCAAGATTGTTGGGGTATTGCTCCGGCATTCTCCTGAGGTTGATTGCAGAAACTACGGAAAACTAACGATCAGAGCAACTGTTACAGATTAAAAAAGGACGTTATAAAGCAATCTAACTTCAGACTTGTTGCCAAGATAGAAATTATTCCGTATAAGTGTGTTTTTAATTTCGGGGTGATATAATTAATAACGATGTATACACATAGACGTTTCTGTTTTCGAAAATATGATTCAGATGTATTTAAAACGTATGAGAATTAATCACTAAATAATTGTCAGCTAGGTCGAATTCAGTCGCTGTCTGGAGAATTCTAGCGACCACTGGGAAAAAATATTGAGAACATAGGTAAAAATTTGTAAATACAGTTGTAGATCATATTTCATTCATTAGAATATACGTTCAATGTTGTTTCAAACTAATGAACTGTGTTTACTTGCTAATTGGTAATTAGTTGAACCATGACGAACCCACCCCTGACAGGGAATTTTACCTTTCATTAGAATAATCCCAGGTTTGCGTGACGGTGCAGAAGCATGTCACGGAATAAGTAAATTAAAGATTTACTTTTGTAACCAAGTAGAGAAAGCGGTTACACTACCACACATGTCGGGAGACAGATCGGTGGGCTTAGTGCTTATCCCGACTTGGGTGGTGCCTTGATTGGAACAATGGCTTCTTCGCTTGGCCGAAAAGAGCATGTATAGATTGAGCATTGTTTCAATGTACTTTTTGTACACTGCCTTGAATTGTGAATGCGTAGTTCTTTGAAAAGTCAGCTACTACAACCGCACAAAACTAAAAATATTACAAACAATATCTATAAAGCGCATTACTTGTCCCATGATTCCGCATTGATGAGCGAAAACTGATTTTCGATGTTGGGAACCGGTAATAAGATATGAGGGTGGCTCACAATTGGTGGGTCACCCGGTATAATTAGAAGATTCTGCCTTCGAAAATATGCTTCAGATACATTTAAAATGAATGAAAATTAATCACTAAATAACGAAAGTAAGATTTACAATGATAAGCGTTTATATATGTATTGTTCTACTAAGTCCATAAAAAGCAAAAATGAAAATGTAACTTTAACTGGTAATAACTTTGGTAAATTCAAATATACCATCGAGATTCTTTAACTACTATAAACTTCAATGTCTCCTCTTCAATTTGACGACAAAAAGAAGAAGATCTGAGATGGAGTATTTGAGAAAATGAATTTTGAAAAAAAGTCGTAAATTTTTACTTTGGCCTTAATTCGGCCTTATTAATGCCGTTAAAATTAAGTTTATCATACCAAATCTTTAGAGTGGAATGTACTCATTAGAAATATAAAGCAAGTTGCAAAGTAAAATCAAATTTGTAGATATTTTACTAGTTTTTAGATAATACCCCCTGAAATTCATGCAAAATATCACATTTCCATATTTTCAAAAGGAAGTAAAATTTAATGCCAAAAAGTCAATATTCAGTGTTTTTTCGTCATTCTAAAACGATTTTAAAAGTTTCAGTCGAATCGGTCGATGGTCGGGAAATTTTGGCCGATTTGACATGGAATGACCCATTTTCTTGCCAGCTACCATCTATCACGCCCAAAGGACATTTTTTTTGTCATTTTCTTAATTTTTCGGTTTCCTATTGGTAGAACGGAAATATTAATTTTAGAATATTAAAGAACATAAAAAATTAGCCCTAAATAGCAACTTTCATTTAAAAATTATGTGCCATTTTAATGAAAATTGTGTTTTAGCGCTACTAAAAATGCAAAATTTGAAGCTTATTTTCACAGAAAATTTTTGAGTTTTCAAAATTCTTTATTTGAAGTTAATTGAAGCACGTACACTCAAAATATAATAATCATTACAAATTGCTGGTAATGTGCATATTAAGATGTGAGAGATCTTTAAAAAAAATACAATTATGTAATTTTTGAAAAAAAAAACAAATAAACTTTACGCTATACTAAAGAGTGTAAATTATCACTATCCGTTACAAAAGTTTGAAGAAAAAAATTTGCAGCCATATATGAGAAAATGGCGTTTAAGCGTTTCTGAAAATGCGAAATTTTGAGCTATTTTTCACAGAAAACGGTTGTGTTTTCGAGAAACTTTACTGGACATTATTTAATGCTCATGTACTCTTTAATATAATAATGTCAACAAAACAAGGCTAATGTAAATATTAACGATGTGAGAGACAAGTCAAAAAAAGTACATTTTTCCAATTTTTGGAAAAACAAAAGAATAGAGCCATATGGCGTTTTTGTCATCTCATAAAATACATTAGGCACTACATCTACCAAAAGTTTAAAGAAAAAATTTGGAGCCGTTTTTCAGAAAATCTTGTTTTTGTAATTTTTTAAAATTTCACATATTGCACGCAATATTGTGCGAAAACTACTAAAATTTCAAAAAAATGTAAATGATCTTAAAAAAATCACTGTGAAGAACAACTTTTATTTGAAAGAATTTGGAATTTTGTAGTTGGAGGAAAACACAGAATAAAATTCAAACTTTTGCGATTTTCGAAAATTCAGAGATATACGTGAAAATATGACCTATGCCACCTTAATGAGTGTATTTTACTCTAGTCTAGAAATTGAAAGAAAAAATTTCTAGCCGTTTTTGAGAAAATTTTGAAAATGTCGGGGGGGGGCTTCATGTAAAGTAGCCCCACATTTTGAAGAAAGTTTTTCAAAATCTCAAAGTTTTGACTGGAACCAGATCGACATGGGTTTTTGAAAAAAAATTGAAAAAAATCGTATTTATGCTTAAGGCACTAGTGGTGTTCACAGACGGACGGAAGGACAGGCGGATGTTTTGCTTTCAATTAATTTTTCGGTATAAAGGACCCACAACACGAATTCTGCCTAACCCCGTGCTAGGGGATTTTTTTCTTTATTTAGCAACTGGATTTATCCACTTTTTCATTATCACGGCCCAACAACGAATTTTTTCCTGCCGAAAATTCGCCAGTTTTTCGCGCAGCATTACATAACTTTCCCTATACGTATACGGGAAAGTAAAAATCGTATCCGGACCAAAGACCACAAAACCAAGACTACAGTAAGTTGGTCACATCTACTATAATATGTTCAAATTTCATGTTGGTAGATTCATTAGGTTTTGAGTTTAATTGTTTCGTTCAGACAGACGTGCAAACAATTTATTTCAGTTAAGATTCCTTTTAGTAATAGAATAAAAAGTTAAAGAAATACTTAAAGCCGAAAATTCGAAAATCACAAGCAAACACTTCGAATTTATTTTTAGAGAAAATGCAGATTAATTAAATACAATATTATCTTTTGGACTATTGATTACTTGGATATTAAAAAGAGAAAAATATTTTAATTTTGCATAAAAAAATCAATCTTTCTCAATTTTTAAAATGATAAATCAATGCTTTTAAATTAGCTAAGGAATTAGGAAGCTCTAACACACACATTAGGAAGCTCGAACAATAACAAACCAATGCTTTAAATTAGTAAAATATTGAATCAATAAACGTTTTTTTTGTAAATTTTATCCCGAATTCTCAGAACATAGAAAATAAACTTTGTGTCCTGCTCTGAAATTTCTAGACCAAAAATTAAAACAAAATATATTCGACAGTTATTTGTTCGAGAATTGCTCTGATTAAGAACCAGATATAAAGTACACTATCTGATGAACGAAATATATGAATGTGCTTTTTTTGATTGATTAAAAGCAAACATGTATCTAGATTTTGTTTGTTACTATGGAAATGTTCTCCTTTTTCTTTGAAATAGTCTAGTTCACGAGCAAATCGTTTTTAGGACCTCATTAATCGTCCAGTACGATGCGAGGAATGTTGAGGCGCTTGGTTATAGAGATGATGTCGCTTTCGTTTTATGAAGGTCATGTATATTGTTTTCATCATATAGATCTGAAGACCTGGAATTTTAGATAGAACACGACTTGCATTCCGAAATGGAAAGAAATATTTCATGTGAACGGAATTTTATTACCTTCTCCCGAACCTTTGTATCTATGCTATCTTTCCATCTGGTACATCGATTTCGTATCCAGAAACCGAGTTCACTACATTTTTAGAGCAAGCCATGTCATCTTTGGCAGGTCTCAGCACGGGAGTGACGTCAGCTCTAATCGATTGCAGAGAATAAATATGGTGCCTAATCAGTTCAGAAGGGAACGCAATATAACAAGAGCATGGGTTGCGAAAAAGCATATGCTAATGATATCATTGAAAAGTATTTATGGTAATTACGTGCCCCCTTATCTATTTACGTTTTTTTATTTACATATGACATACAAGTATGTATATCAAGTATACATACAGGTATGTATTTCTCGTTTAAAAAGCCCTTTTCTGCTCTATGAACAGAGAGGATCCAATACATTTGTCTGGGGTAGGACATTAGATTCCGCCAGGCTGTGTGAACCAGGCTCTTGTAAGCATGCATTACAATTGCAGTCAAAAAAATTTAATTTTGAAATTTTTTTAGTTGGTGTGTTGCAATGAATGGCAATCCGCCTCTGACAGTCTCCCGCCCACTTTAAAACATCCATTAGAATGAATAGAGGCGTGAGAAGAGGGGAGCTTGCTTGCCTCAGGGAAATCATTGTCTCTAGACTATGACCTGAATTCGGAAGGGAAAGCACCTTGATGTGTGATGCTGATGCATCTCGATTCAGCCCTATCCAATTCTGACTCACAAATTGCTCTATGGGAGGCGATGCATGGTCGCACCCCTAATCTTAAGAGGAGTCTACATCAGTAGGCAACACACGGTCGCACCCCCTAGTCGTTGAAGGGAAGATTAAATCAGAAAACGAGCTTAAATTTGATGTGTTAACGGAGGCACAAGAAATACTGGGTGAATTCGATTGCTCAGACACAGGTGAACATGACAACAATTACTTAAATAAGTCTAAATTGGATCGAGGGGTGTCATTGTTTACAGAATGTAAATTTGACAAGTGGATAAATCAATGCAATTTTCCAATAGAGGAGTTGGTTGCATGCGACTTAAATTAGCAGAGTCATTAACGAATTTGCTATTTGAAACATTGTCACATGAGTCAGCCAATAAGCCATTGTCATGAGACGTTGATAATTTAGCAGGTTCAATTAAATTTATTGGAGTAATTGCCTCAGAGCTGCCTGGGTTTGGAGCAACACAATTAATTGTGAAAGAGGATTGTGAGGCAGTGATTTCTACCTGTTCAATCCTGCTCTGTAGATCGTGGGTTTTTCCCCAGTTTTGTGCCTTTGAATCACCTAACGTGGGCGTTCTGACCAAAAAGGAGCGAACCACATACCTTCCGGTATCATCCTTATAGTGAGTAGTACTTTGAAAAGCAGCCTTAAACCCTGGCTTTTCCCAAAGATCTTTATATAACTTTAGACGTTTTACCGTTAGCAAGTTAAATATATTTGCACTAGAGGCCTTTGATGCATTTAAGGATATAGGCAAAGGAGGACGGAATTCTGGATTTAATTGCTTATGTTGCTTTATGGCAAATTTTGCTTTTGCACTAACATGATTATATTTGTCAAACACTTCCTCAGAAGAAATAAATAATTCAGAGTCTGGTTCTAACTCTTCGAAAAGGTCTTGTGCCTTGTCGTGTAATTTATCTAAATTATCAGATTTCACAAACAGCTCTTGGTACAATGGACAGTCTGGGTCATTGAAATTATTCATAAATGATTCAAGAGCAATAACCTGGCAGTAGGCGCGCGGGGTGCCAAAGTCACCACTGCATTGTTTTGGAGCTCACTGTACTTTTAGTTTTATCTATAATCTTGCGAGCTTCTCAATACCCTTGGTGAGGAAAGCTTTGTGCATATATCTCAACTCTTCTCTTTCAATTGCTTCCTGTCATTTCCTGGAAATTTCGTCGCAAAACGATGGCGCGCTACATGGGGGCCACCGAGTCACCTCGCGCAACATTTGTTATCGCTTCCTGGCACGCTGTTCACACTAGTACTCAGCAGGACAGCATAGAGAGAGGTTTTATTTTCAAATATACACCATGGTAAGCGCTTTTGTTCTAGAATATTTTTTCATAACAAATATTTTAATGACATAATTATAATATATTTATATTATTATCATATATTTGTATGTATATTTGTATGTATTTATTTGTATTGTAATTAATGTTATATTCTGAAATATGTTTACATCATATTTTATATCATACTAGCTGACCAGACAAACGTTGTTTTCCCATATAAATTATTCCTAGGATTATTTTAGTAGAAAAAAATTACTAACTTATTGTCAGCGTTTGAGGATGTGGTATAAACGAGTTGAAGAGGCATGGAGCGCTGTGAACGATGATGGAATATAAAAATAACACAATACCCAACATTTATTTTTTTAATTTATTGTAATTTATTTTTTGAATTGATATACATTGTTAATTACAATAATTTTACTAAAATAACCATATCAATCCGTCAACTCAATAGAGTGTACAATATTTTTTGTTATCCCATCTTTAGCTCACACAAATAAACTGGATGGTTAGCCCACTCCAGAGCATGCCACGTGTAATTGACCGTGTCAAAAACATGGTGTGCTAAAAAATAAGCCACAAACAGACATCGTTTGGCCTTGAGACTTCTTGATAGTCATCGTAAATGCCAATCTTAACGGAAATTGAAGACGTTTAAATTGAATTGGCACATCTGTGGGTATAATAGGGATCCGTGGCAGTAATATTCTCACCTCCATATTTGCCATTTAAAATGATGGCTTCGATAACGTTTTTCATTACGGCCCTGCAAATTAATAATAAATTATTTAAAAATTATACCGAAATAGAAAAATGATAATTGTAAAATTACGATTAACGCCCAACAATAAAATAATGGCCGAAAACTGTAGTGAGTGAGAAACGGCTTATTGTGTGAGAGATCTCATCCATATTCCGTGCTGCTTTTTGAGTCAGAAGCAATGTAACCAGATGTGAAACTTCCGATAACGAAGTTTTAAGTTCGAAAATGTGGATTTCTTCTAATGAATGCGGATTTACTAATATAATTTAAAATTAGCGGAAAATATCAATATTTCATATATCGACGTAGAATTCCGTTATAAATGCGATATTGTCTCACTATATTTGTTCTATGTTTGTTCTCACTATGTATAATGTTCTCGATTCACCCAAGAAATTAAAAATATAAAATATCAGTATTTTTGTGACAAATGCACGTTCAATTTATTTTTAATCTCAGTTTAATATGAAGCCGAGAAACGTAATTTCAACATTTTTAATTTCAATATCCCGCGAAGTGCATAATTTCTCCGGCTTGAATAAACGCAGTAAGAATCTGAACGACGATCCGTATTCTTATTTGGCGTATTCGACAACGACTAACCAACATGTTGTTACCTATTTGTCCTCGGAATCTCTAACAGAACGACAATAAAGGACGGAGTTCACGACAACACCTTGGTGTTTGGTCATCAATTTTCGAATACAGCAATTGGATAAAGCCCTAATGATTGGTAGACGATTGGTGTTTTATTGCTTTCTACTTTAATCGAATAGAGAGAGACAGCATTTTGAACATTCAAACTTTATCAACCATAGTTAGCGGGACATCTAACGATCGTTGTAATAACTGAGGAAATGATAAAAAATTGATTTTAATCCACTATCATGGAAATGCAGATTTTTTTGGCATCCTCATCGCTTAATGTGGTGATGTGGTAATTAGGTGATAATAATGCGGTATAAAATGCGGAAATGCGGTACATCTGGCAACACTGGTCAGAAGTGACGCCGGTAGACGCCTTGCAGAGATACTGATCAAGTGATAATTGCATCATTATATCATGTAAATCAATCAGGGTTTTCTTTACCTATTGTTGCACTAAATGGCAGTAAAAACGAAAATCTATATATTAAAAGACGGCAGGAGAAAATAATTAACGATAATAAATAAACCTCTAAAGAACAATCATTTAAAATATTGTTATAAAATGGATGTACACATTTTTAACTGTTCAACAATGAATCTGTTCCCCATTTTGTACATTCGAGAATTTAATATCAACTTGCGAAGGCTAACTAAACATTAATTAACTAAGGCTAATTAAACAATTTGCAGGAACAAATATCACAAATTATTAAAACAAAGTTCCTAGTCATATCTACCTATAGTCTAATAGTAATTGCTGCGCTTTTTTCCCTGCTAATTAGAGTGTTATTGATATATTAGTCTCTACTATGCTTAAGACTCCTCAAACCTAACGCAACAATGTATCGCGGAGACAAACATGTTTCTAGTTGAGCCCGGCAGACGTTGTTCTGCCCCTATATCTCTCTTTCTCCTTCCCTCTCTCTCTTTCCCCGTCTCTCTTTCCCCGTCTCTCTTTCTCCGTCTCTCTTTCTTTCCCCGTCTCTATCTTTCTCTGTCTCTGTCTTTCTCCGTCTCTCTCTCTTTCTCCGTGTCTCTCTCTTTCTTCGTGTCTCTCCCTTTCTCCGTGTCTCTCTCTTTCTCCGTGTCTCTCTTTCTCCGTCTCTCTATCTCTTTCTCCGTCTCTCTTTCTCCTTCTCTCTCTCTTTTTCTCCGTTTCTCTCTTTTTCTCCGTCTCTCTCTTTCTCCGTTCTTCTCTTTGTCCGTCTCTCTCTTTCTCCGTCTCTCTCTTTCTGCGTCTCTCTTTCTCCGTCTCTCTCTCTTTCTCCGTCTCTCTCCGTGTTATTCACATTTAATAACAGATTCTGCACATCGCTGAGCAGGTGCGTAATATGGAGAAACACCATGTAGCGGGTGAAATACCGCAGTGTGAAATACCTACCGTGTGTAGCGGGTTGCCTGAAACGTTTAGTGCGAAAAATAAAAAAAATTGGGGTGGACCACCCTTATCACTAAGGGGTATAAAAATAGAGCTCCTGAGCTCCTGCTTTGTAAAAGATGTTTGCAAAAAGAACATTCTTAAAAATTAAAATTTTATTTGTACTTGTTTCCAAGTTAAATATAAGTACTTGGAAATAAACACGTATTTATTAAAGAAACAAAATTTTTTGTTATTAATTGTGTTCTTAACTTTTTTTTACTGTGGGGTGACTGAGGCACTCCGCGCGCCTCAATTTGTCGCAAAACTTGGCACGCATACTGCCGGGTTAATTGCATTACTTAGTTTAGTGAGCTGAGATTTCTCCGCTCTGTCTGATGGTTGATAAGCCATTATGATGAATTAATAGGATCATCACACAAAGCAGAAACTAGTGGTGCTATAAAATGGCAATGGTCTTACACAGAGCTCTGTGGACACGAATCACGTGCGTCAAATCCGCTTGAGATCCACTACAGAACAAATTTTTGATCTCGGCGACTGAAGCGTCGCGAGATCTGTTGCGCAGGGCGCTTTAGAGAGGGGTAGACGATTGGCCTATCACAGATTTTATTTGAACTAGTTGACGAATGTTCTGGAAGTTTCGTCCGTTAAGGACGATTGAGATCGCTAGGGTGGCGTGTTAGCACGCAGAAATTCAGCGGAGCGCCGATCGCTCGCCTGGCGGAGCCGTGGGAGAGCTATCTATAGCTAGCAGCGCCCAAAAACGAATCTCAACTGTGATGGAACTGCTCACAAAATGGAGGCGCCGACACACTTATGGTGTGACAGTCGTCCCAAGTCGCAGGAGGGGACACGCGCTGAATTTATTTAATAAGGGCGCCAAGCGCATGCCCACTTACCTGCTTAATGTCGCCGGCGTTGAGCGTCTCAGGGGTGAGCGCCCTGGGTCGAAGGGTTGCATTTGGTGGTTTCTTAAGATTTAGAATAATAACACTTTGCTATGGTATTAATTGGTTCACCCGACCAAATGGCGGGGACTAATTTATTCAAAAAATTAAACGAAGAGAAACTGTTCAGGTTGATGCTGGGTTATTGTCACTTTAGTAGCCGATTAATGAATGATGGTGATGACAACTTACAATCTGTGATGTTAGATGGTAATGTCACCGCGACTGGATTGCTCGCCGAGCGACGGAGAAGTGTAGTCGGACCCTCAGGAGGCGACGCCGGAACGTTGCAAGGTTGGCCTCCGATTGCCTCCGGGGTGATGACTCCGGCGCACGGGACGTCGGCGGTGGATGACCGGGCGGTCGCGACGTGATGCTCGCGCGCGTCTCAGGCCGTCACACGACACCTGGACCGCGTATGACGCTCGAAGCCAAACTTTGGCTATTCGGAATTAATTCCGTGAAGACCGGGCAAGTTTCGCAGTGGTCGGCTCAGTGTGTGCCTTACCCACTGCTGCTGTTCCCTTTCTACCGCAGGTTTCATTAACTGACTAATATTCGGTGGCTTTCTTAACTACCACTGTTAATCTACTCAAAACTTTACTTGTTGGTTTCTATCTCCATACGACTTCTCCTGCACCACCGTCCTCTCTAGCGTCTGTCGCCCGTCCTCTCTCTGGCCTCGCTCGCCCGTCTGTCCCTTTCGTTTTTTCGAAAAAATCTCAAAGTGCTCACGTGCTTCCTGCCTAGTGATTTTATTGGTCGGATTTGAACTTCTCGAACCTTCTATTTCATCAACGGTGCCTTCTGGTTGTTCATTGGCCGGCATTGTTAGGCCGGAGGAGCGCGCACGTGTCCCTTCTGCTTTGGCATGTGATGATTTTATAGGCTTTTAGAGGATTATTGAGCCGGGTGCGATCGCCAAGTCGCTAAAATGGTTGTTCCGGCTGTCGATCATCCAGTATTGTTGGACAAAGGGTAAGATTTATTGTTAGGGGCTTCTGGAGAACTTGGGCCGTTGGGCGGAACTAAATCGGGTCGCGGTGGACGCGTGGCCCTTTCCAACTTCCGGTAATTTGGCGTGACGCGGGGGTGAGAGGGTGCGATGGTCACCCGACGCATCGCGGTATTGTCAGAAAAAGGGTATAATTGATAGTTGAAAGTTTATGGGGGGCTTGAGCGGCTGGGCGTATCTAATTCGAGGGCGCGTAGTTCTTTCCTGCCGTCCGGTAATTTGGCGTGACGCAAGGGTGGAGGACTGCGATGGTCCCCGACACATCGCACAACCAAACCATATCCAACATTTTAGGCTAATTTAATGCTCTGCTCCCGAATTTTAGACTCCTTTGGATTTCCCAAAATCGTGAGCGCTGCTAGTTTTAGACTTAGCTTTAAACTAGCAGCGTCCACCCGCAATCAATTTCAAAATGAATTCAAAAATCTGAAACCCTTCCTAAACTTTAAGAATAATTTTAGGCTCCTACATATTTCTGAAATCAATCACATGGTGTATACAAGTGAATCTCTGGTATCTTTGATAACATATGTCTACAAAAATATTTCTATAACAAGATCAAAACACACTGTTTCTGGAAAATAATTTGTCTCTCAATCCAGATCTAATCCCAGAACGAGATTCAGGGATGCATCATGAAAGGATGCAAAACCTCATTGACAATATCTGATAATTTGGTTCTTCCCCAAACCATCTTTTTCACAATTTCTGAATTAATTTGATACCACAATCGCGAGCCAGGAAAGAAATATGGCGTTTGATCCCATGGGAAGTTTCAGACATTTCAGTCACTTTCTCTCTGAAAGAGGAGTATTTAAAAATGAAAAACGAATTGATTTGCTTGTTGATGGAAGCTATTTTCTCCGTATCTAAATGATTTTTTGTGCTTGCATGCTGTGACAGCTTTTATACCATTATATTCAATTGTGAATTATTTCTGTTACAATTAGGTTGTCGTATTTCTCTGTCAATTTTGTTGTTGGTAATCCATGCAAAAGTTGCTTCTTCTGTTTAGCTATCAGGCGCGGATCCAGACTTCTCTTTTGGGAGGGATTACGTTAAGACTCAAGTGCATTTATTTCGGAAAGGGGGAAGGGTACGGAATGTAATAACATATATTTGACGAATGTTATACGTATATCAGATTGACTTTATTATACTATAAATATATTAGAAATTCAATATTCCCATAATCACACATCAGATATCAGCTTACTATTGTCACGATCCTCACCCTATCCCTTGGGGGTGAGGCAGGTGTAACTTTTGAATTTTAAATGGTAACCCCCAATTTTTGTTGCAGATTCGAATTCTGCATACAAAAATATTTCAATTTTATTCGGTACATTTATTTTTAAAAAATTATAAAGTTATCAACAATAACTTTCAAATTAGCAAAAAAAGAACTTTCATATGATGCAACATGATACAATTTGTGAAGAAACTTATATGAGAGAAACATGTACATGTGTGTAATGAAAAAATATTTTAAATAAATTATTATAATTAATAAATACATGCATATAATAAATAAATAAACTAAATTATACTTTTATTTTTTCTCATAATTGTTTTTCTCATTTTCATTTTTCCTTTTTTTTTACATTTTTCCGTTTATAGTGCTCTTTTGTATATTAATAAAATTATTCAAAAATATCGCTAATTCTGTCAGCGAGGATTGCCTGCAGAGCGCATTGCTTCTTGGCGTAGGAAGAGCGCTTCCCCGCATCCTACTACCCTTTAGTAATCTGTTCCCTCAGCTCCTGTGGTTTCAGCTGCCGGCCGCGTCGGCGATTGCCCCTAGAGATGTGCGGCGCGAGGAGCGAGCCCAGGCCGTCCCGCTCCCGCTCCCTGGGCGCGCACTGGGCCGAAACGGACAGGCACCGCGCATTAGAAGGGAAATTAAACTTCGTTTTTTTACCTGGCTGATGATATTTGGTCATTGTTACACCTTCTGCCTTATAAAGCGAGTCTTTTTAACTGTGGTAAGAACATATCTGAGTCCGTGAACCCTGTTGAGAAGGACGTTCACGAATTAACTAAAAAGATTAATTTTATTAGGCAGGAGGTGTAAAAATGATCTAATGTCATCTAATGTCACGTTAAAAAAAGTACAAAAGAGTAAAAATACAATAGCACAGGCCGCGAGAGCGTCAAGCAGTTTCGAGATCTCAAGCGTCTCGAAACTTCGTTACCTGAGAGGTCGCAAATTCGAGTTTCGTTTGGGACAGGATTTGCATCACCAGCTAAATCAGTTGGTTCAAGAACGGCCGCTCTAATATGCCATTTCCGTAGTTTCCTTGAATCGATTTGCAGATGCTTGCCGGAGCAGCACCACAGTCAACGGGTCACAGACGGCGAGTGATCCTTCCTTTGCCAATCCGTCTTGATTTCCATCCTTAAAGCCGAGGGATCTCCCGATCTCCTATGTCGCAACTGCCATAACATAAATTCAAGAAAACCTCGGCTCGAAGGGTCACGGGATTGAATCTCACATCGGACATCGAATTTTTGTGAGTAATATGTGTATGAAATTTCGGGCTACCAACCCGACCCGACTACTTGAAAATATTTGACAATAGCAAAAAGTTCTTTCCTCGACATAAATTCTGATTTCTTGGAAAATCGACGCTGGAATTAGGCTTCTTCCTCTTTGACCAATTGAGATTTTAAAAAATCAATAAAATAAGTGATATAACTAGTGATCTACAGAATTGCACACACTTTCTCGTATTAGTATTCTATTTCCTTTGGTCTTGGCTAGCTATGCGGACATGCCACATACTCTTGCCAGCTGCCATCTACCGCCGCCCAAAGTACATTTCTTTCAGTACAAAGTCGCTACCGTTGTTCACAGACAGACGGACGGACGGACAGACATTTTGCTTTCAATTGGTTTTTCGGTATCAAGTACCCACAAAATAGGGATTCTGTCTGCACCACGTATTAGGAGATTTTTTTTCTTAATTTAGCATCTGTATTTGTCCACTTTTTCGTTACTAGGGCTTTGTAATAAGAGTTTTTCTGCCGAAAATCCGCCGTTTTTACGTGCAGCATTACATAACTTTCCATATACTATACGTACGTACGGATAGTAAACGGGAAAGTAAAAATAAACAGAAAGGCAGACAGTATGTATTTTTTAGTAAAACACTGTCTTTGAATGTCTTTGAAAATTAAACGGTTGTAATCAGAACAAAATCTTTCTTCTACAAAATGACAATTTTTGAAATGCATTGCAAATTTTCTGCTGTAACCACATGTTATATGTTTCTTTAATAACTTTTTTGTATACTGGCATTATAAACGACTTTTCTGTTGCAAGAAATTGTTCATAATGTGGCAATTTGCGGCAGAAATGATGCCGTATTAGCATTTTATGGCACGAATGATTGCGTCATCACATGTTCAGCCAAACCTAGCGAGAGAATCGTGGGGTAAAGGTAAAGGTAGACGGAACAGCCAACTACCGTTTTGTCACACAGATGTCAAATACCCGAGACGTTCCAAGAAAGTTTTTTCGCAAAATGGAGTTTGATTCTTTTATACATTTATAATGCTGTTATATAAAAAATAGCGGATGCAACTCATTTATAACCTTGCTTTATTGCATTCGTAGAAATATGAAAACTCGCTCCTAATGTTGCTCGTTTTCAAAACATGTACTCTTGCAATAAAGCTTAACATTATAACATAAACATAACATAACATAACACTAACATAACACATTATAACATAATTACATAAACTACTATTGTTGCGGAAATTGCTTTCATTGAAATTGCAGAATATAAGCTACTCTACCATTGGGCGTCACTAGACCCACTGTGCGGCTCCCCTAATGAAAATAATTCTCGGTTTGTGTGCGCCACGATGACGCAAATCACGCGTCGCTCCGCACCATAAAATTTATGCCCCGGTTCGAGCAATATGGGGAAACTCGTCGAGGACGCGGCATTACCTGCGTTTTTAAAACTGTTCGATGCGCACGGTTGTAATTGCCCGCTTTAAATCTGCGGAGGAGCGATGAACGCGACCTGTGACCTTACACGGAGAGGTTCGAGTGTCCTCGGTGAGAGGGTGGAACAGGGATGGGTTGGGGGGCGGAGAGGGCGAGGAGGACGGGGGTGGCGAGGCTGCTCTTGCATTCGCTGAAGAGGTCTGGGAGGGCGCTGGCGCCGTCTGGGATGAAGGTGACGTGCAAGAGACGTGCCTTCGTCTGTTCCTACACTAGTTTTTAATCTTCAAGAAGACTCGGAGCTCATATGATCGCTGCCCAAGATCGAGATAGATGGGAATCTGTTGTTGGGAAGGCCAAAGCTCACCCCGGGCTGTTGTGCTGGAAGAAGATATCAATGGCACACTTCACGTGCGGATAGCAATACACAGAATCCGCCTTTTTTATACAGTTGTAGAAAAAAGAAATTTTGAAAACAATAGATTCATCTCGCTCATAAATCGTCAGAGATACGTGAAAAAGTGTCAATAAAAGCTTTTTTTTAAATCGTATTTCATTCCATTAGTAGGTTGAACTATCATCATTCTAATGAATCAAGTCCTAAGGATTGTCGTTGAGCCGGGAAGACAGAGTAGTGTTCCAATAAGTTGCAGCACTGTAGATGCTCCAAAAACTTGTTTTTCTAGAATTCTTCCAAAATATTCTAGAATCATAAAAAATAGAGCTAATAGATTCCTCTTGTCAAAAATAATCAAATTTGAACACATTCTTGGTGGACTCCTCCAAAACGTGTTTTAAGTGCTTCACCTTCTCGAATGTTTTGAAATTTATTAGATTTCAACAGGATTGCATGGTTCAGTTATTACAACAACTTTGTCACATGCATTGGTGGCTTAAGAACTAACTTATAAGTATTGCTTACAGCCAGTCACGGCTCGTGGTTTTCTAAATGGAGAAGGCTGCAAACGTTTGATTGCTTGGGAAAGGGGGGTTCAATGCAGCGAGACAATGTTAACGTTCCCTTAATCTATACTAATATATAAAGACAAAAGTACGCTGGCTTACAGCGCGATAATCTCTGAATCTACTGAACCAATGCCAATGAAACCTTTGTGCTAGCCAATGAAACCTTTGTGCGTTCCTTTAAAGGTCTGGAGTACTATAGGCTATGATTTATAACCAAAAATCTTAATATATTTACAAAAAAATTACTTTTCCGGACATTTTTCGCCTGGCTTTACATCACAGAATCAATAGTGGATAAATGTCAATAGTTTAGCTGCGCACCACCAGAGAATGACGTCTGAGATCTTCTACTGATTTCATCAATGTCCACAAATATTACGAAATTCATTGGGGTTTGAATAACACTATGTAAAGTCCGTGAGTGAACGTTGGTGATTTGTTAGTTCTAAAAGTTGGTGGAACATTTGAACGAAAGCCGTTCTGAAAGTAGTAAAGAACGTCAATGTATATACATTGTCCTTAGTCCGTGTTGCATACAAATTGTGGCAAGAAAACATGTGAGTTTGAAAGTATTTAGAGAGTTAAAAGTACAATAATGTACAGTACAAAATATACAGTAATGTACAATGTACAATATATAGTTATCGTATAGAGGTATCGTATATTTTCTAAATAACCTCTTCTTTTACAGAAATCTGTGAACATTGAATTGCTTGAAACAATGCCGAAACGAAAGTCACAGTTGTCAAAATAGAATGCAAGTGCTAAGAGATGGACAACCTATTAAAATTCTAAATCAGCTACTCAGAGGCAAGAGCGACTTGCTGAATAGCACGCACCATTGAAAATAATACTGTAAAGAAGGAAGCAAATGTAAATAATTCTCTAGGAAGTAGAGCAGCTTTTCAGTATGACTTTAGATATGACTATTTACACATCTCTCATGTTCAAATTGGTAAAACGGAAAATATTTGTATATTTTGGTTGGTATATAACACAGTTGAACGTTTTTCTTCAATATGTGCAGGGGACAAATTCAGTGGCATGCAATTAAGCAATGGTCCTTTATTCAGAGTGTCCAGAAGCTCCCGTTACAAAAAATACCCCAATTCAGTGTTCGACGTCGTGAAGAATGACAGGTCAAGTTTTTCCGAAAAAAATTTGTCTTCGAGAAAATTTAATTTAAAAATCACTTCCGGGCGCGAAATTCAAACCGGCCGCTACGACATCACGCGGCGTCTCCTTTGCGGAGCATTTCCTCATTTCTCCGCGTAAACGGTGAAATTGTCGAGTAATATTCTCTAAGGTAAAGCATCGCGTGGCTTTCACTACATACGTTAATAGTATCAAATGTTTGTAGGTTCTGTTCAATAAATATTTCAAATGAACTAATTGACAATTCAGTTTTGTTCAAAATGATAGTCACGGTACATGACAGCGTAAACATAAATCATGAACACATCCAACATTTATGAAAAACATTGAATCTCCTGGAATGCTTGAATTGTTATTTTTAGCACATATTCATATGAACTAGTGCCTTGGGCTTGCCACATACGTAAAAATTATTCTAAATACCCTGATGCGTTTCGTAAATGAAATATTTATGATGAAAATACTAAGTTTATTGATTATCTCTGGAATTTGAATTGATTCTCCCAGCTGTCATTTTCTGAATTCTCAGACTAACAATAGCTAAATATATACTTCTTGATAAATGACTGCACGATTTATCTCAGATGAAATTGATAGATGTCAATATTTCCCCCTCAAAAAGATTGTATATTTTCGAAATAAAAGTATCTAAATGTACGAAATAAAAGATACATGAACGTCCTTAATACTACCCGTCGAATTATTCTCTCTTAAGTAATACGCACTATAGGCCCCACCCAGCCTTGAAGGCTGCCAGGCTGCAGCCTTCGTTCGCCCGTAAGCCCGTGCAGTGAATGCATGACGTCACGCCTCCTCGTTTTACACAGGCCTTATGGCGGAACGAAGTGGGAGCCAAACGCTTTTGTTTTCCCTGTCAACAGCTTCAAATGCGTTACGACCGGCCGTTAAAGAACAGGCAAAGTACCGGTTACAAAGTAACTAACCGGCATTTTGATATGATGTTATATAACATAACTCAGAAATCCATTATTAATAATTAAATTCATTTATATGTATATTTGTACATTTCTTTTGGGTGGCGATTTTTACAGGGGAGGTTCCACCTTACACTTTTAATGACGAGCCGCGTCTGCTTAAAGCTAATTCATTGGCTGAGGAAACCTATTAAGTCACCTCTGTTTATTCCATTTCGGAGATCAATATGAGGAATACATGGAATGGATACTTGTTTTTGACTCTTGTGTTGTGGGTTGGGTTTCTGTACAGTGCGAATTCGTATAGTGATGGTATTTGCATGAGGTTTCAAGGCTTGCCCAATTTGACCCAGTTAGGTGGCTCAGTGTATCAACTGAGGTCACTGCAGTGCTTCTGACCGGAAGGTCCTAGCTTCGAGTCCCAACGGCGGCAGGACTTTCGACACTAACTTCTCAGCTACGACGAATGTAGTCTCTCTCTGGCGTGTATATTTATGTCATCTCATAGAGTACATTGGGCCACTAACCCTTCCGAAATTTTAAAGAAAACAAATTGGAGCCATTTTTGAGAAAATCTTGTTCTTGTAATTTTTTTAAAATTGCACATATTTCACGCAATTTTGAACGAAAACTACTAAGATTTTCAAACACAAATTACAAGCAAAATGAACTTCGGCTCAGAGGTATCTTCAATTTGTCTTGAAGATCGTCAGAGGTATCTTCAATTTGGAAAAATCGTACACATTGTTTAGGCGCTAGTGTTGTTACATACATTGGACAGACGGAGAGACGGACGGAGGGACGGTTTGCTTTCAGTCGGTTTTTCGGTATCAAGGACCCACAAAACAGGGCTTCTGGCTACCCCACAAGTTAGGATATTTTTTCCTTAATTTAGCCACTACATTGATTCACTTTTTTGTTATCACGGAACGGCAACGAATATTTTTCTGTCGAAAATTCGCCATTTTTTTGCGCAGCATTACATAACCTTATCCATACTGCGTATATTACTCCGTATATACGTACGTATACGGGAAAGTAAAAATAAAGATGAAAAATATGTTCTAATTATATTTATGTTTTTTTTAAATTGATGCCAACAGGCTTTGTTTCCGCACGAGGAATCCTATCCTACTTTTGGATATTACCCCCGACTCATTTGGGGTACAGACCTATCTGTATTTGATACACTCTTCTTAGTATTATAGAAGTGCAAAAAACGAAAAAAAATATTCCGTTTTCGTTTCGATGCCATTTCAAGATTCAAAAGGACATTAGCATTTCGAAGAGACAGCGTCATGGGTAAAAACAATTCGTTTTCATCATACTGGTTGGTGATGTGGGATCAAAATTACAAAAATATTGTTTCCTTACAATTAATTGCTAATTCATATTTTAGAATAAGAATAAAAATGTGAATCGTTTTCTATGACTGATTTTTTACAAAAATTTTTAAAATGTAATTTTTCATTTTTACATACGTTTTTCACCCTTACTATCGCCAGAATAAATATCTTTTCCGCATGCCTTTTTTAGTAAAAAAATATTTTTTGCTACCTATTTTAGGTCAATCCATGCCCAAACTTTCGGGCTCTAATCATTATCAGATTTTCCCCCAACCCCGTCTGGCGCTCCCTAGGGAGTATGGTCGTGTCCTTCCCCTTCACAACCGACATTCGCTGGGGGGAAGTGGTCTTTGCGCTTGAAGGGGTATGCCTATAAAATAATAAGACTAGTGAATGTGTCGTTTAATAATTTCCTGAATAAGCGCTCATCCAGTAGAGAGCGTTCAAAAGAAGAGCTATTCTTATTTCCCATTGTCAGAACAAGACTGGATAATTAGCTTAAGTGGCCGGCACTTGACCGTCTCGAATGCTTGCAACGCTCCTCACATGGATGGTACCAGTGGCCAGAATGGAGAGTTCGTTCTCGGACGCCTTGCTAGCTGAGGGCATCTATTTCTAAAACCGTCGTTCAATGCACGTTCTAGCTACTGTTCTGCGATTCTTTTCAGCTACTGCGTTTTAGTTCCTTCTCTCTGCATAGTAGGGGCAATTGCGTGGCACTGTGGAAGTAAGGTCTCATTTCTCACTAGAAATGAATTTCGAAGAAAAGTTATTCTTCCTTGAGGATTAGACCACGTCGTCCCGTTGCGGCTTGGAGTAATATCTTAATGTAAAACGGTGAGTCAAAAATATGTTATTGTCTTTTGGATTTGTAAACTGCATCAAAACATTATATTACTATGTGAAGTATTGGATGGTTAGTCATTTATTATAAATAAAATATTAACGTAACCACTCTTTACTATGAAAGAAATGCGTGTTAGGTATCACTTCAGGAAATAATGGCAATGACTGTTTTCGAATTGTGTGTTTTCCAAGGTGCGAAATATAAATATTATTCCTTACTATAGCGCTGTTTCTTCGCTTGTCAATTGGGATACCGTATTATGGATTTAATGGTTTCCGTTTACAATATTTTAGTTAAATTGATACCATTGTGCATTTTAAAAGGCGTACACGAAATATAAAACATTTTTCCTCATTACACTTATTTTATTAGATTATTTGCCGTTAATGACGATATATAACCAACGTAAAACTTTTGATGTACACTTCATATACATGGATGAAAAATCCCAGTGGGAATAGCGATGAATGCTTATGATGAAGCGAGGAGATTATTTACTGCCTGTAATTAGTAACCGGAGAGCCGTATCACACGAGTGCAAGTTTCTATGTTTGTTTCCACTTTGTTCTTGTTTACGCTATCGTCAATGAATTTTCAATGGACCAGAACAAGTGGCAATGGGCTCTTTGGAACGTTTTCAAATTCTTAGACCGAAACATTTATTATTATACAATTTAATTAAGTATATTCGGATGACTATGTAACCAACAATAACAATTAATAAAAAACATTTTCTAAATTTTCAATTAAGATAATAGCTCAATAACATTATTTATGTTTTACAAATGTGTTCTATAAATTATATTTATAAATTACGTGTCATTGTTGTGCTTGATATAGCTATATGAAAAGGAGTTTAACTGTCAAATTTAAGTTGATATTTGAATGAAATATTTATTGTTTCACATAAAATACTCTACCATTGGTCATGAGTAGAGTCTTTTTTCGCATGGTTTTAGAATACTTTTCTCTAATACTGGTCCATGAATGCATTTCTATATTTTCCAGGGTATCAGGCTTCCTTTTCCAATACAAGTTTTCAAAACTTTTGTATTACATTTTTATGCCATTGTAGAAAAAACGTTTATATATTTTATGTGTGAATTTCCGTTTCTCTCGGCCGTCAAACTAACGGACACTTTCCATACGTAATAAGAATACTACTATTTTATTACACGCGTTTTGTACTAGGGCGCAAAACCTGTTGCTAACTCTTTTTGTTTAATGCATATTCTTAGTTTTAAGATGGTTTATTGCTATTTCACGTTTTTAAGCTTATATATTGCCCATTTTAAGTGCATGGTTGCATGCACATTTTCAACTTTTTTAGTGCATAAAGTTCCGTGTTTAGTTATATAGCATTTAATATTAATCTATCCTTAAATAAATTTACTGCATGTTGAATAAAAGAAAACGATGAAATGATGTCGGAAGTTTTATTTTACGACGAAGGTAATTCACGAGTGAGCAGCCAGAATTTGATATTATTTTGATGTCAATTGCAAATATTCTAATTACTGTATAACTTATTAGCCAAGCGAAATCAAACATATTTTTGACAACACTGTGATGGAAACAGTGAGTTACTCGCTTCTTGGTAGAATAGGACGTTTTCAAATATAGCTAATGTTAGTAGCGCAGAAATGCAACTTTTAATATGACGTAGCTGTTTTCCAATAACCTGAAGAGGTTTTCTTTTACATTGATCGTCATTATTGTTTAAAATATTTTGCAACGTGATATGATAACTTTTTGTTGCTAAATCTGATTGTACAAATATGAATGTTAGATACTGTATTTATTTTAGTACAGTTGAGGAGCAACTTAGGTAATTTGCGACACCACTATTATATTAAGCATTAATAGTTCGTTACTCATTAGGTACAACGCGCATAGTAATGAATTATTATAATTTTTTTCAAAAAAATCTCCATTTTCCAGCGCACGATTACAAACTTTCTCTAGGAGGAACTTAAGGCGAGAAAGTAATAATGAATATAATCTGTCGTGCTTAATTAATATGTTTTAACATTCGAGTACAGCCTTCAACTGAATTAAGATTTTCATTTAGCTTATTTATAAGACTAGTTTTTCTGATATATTTTAAGCATTTGAACATTGAAGGATAATGAGACTTTTTGACAGAATTCCTCCATGTTTCGGGCAGTTTCCTGGTCCTTTCCTCCTAAAGATTGGTGCGGGTATGAGAGGATTCTTAATAATTTTTAAATCTTGTGATAATTATTTGTTCCCTTCTTTCTATATTTGAATATTGGGAGATTCTTGAATTTGTAATTTATTTTCTTACCAGAGGAAGTTTAGTAGTATGGGGAAGGTCGGGTGGTATCGGCCACCTTAGCTTAAATAACATTTCTTAATTGAGGTTATTTAAAATTGTTCGTAAAAATACAGAATATGAAACTTAAATCTCTCACTTATACACACTATCAAAGCTGTTTGGTTTGACAGTAAAATAATATGATTATTTGGGAATAGTAAAAATTGTGAAAATTTACATGCCTCAAAGTGAAGGATGGTTTCAGACAACTAAATAATAATGGTAAAATGATTTAAATGGCGTTTTTACAGCAATTTTACCAAAGATACGCTCACTATTGAGAGAAATATTTCATTGCTTAACCAAAGAAAAAAATGATATTTGGTTACATGGAAAGAACAGTTCTTGAATTAAAAAAACAAAAACTAAACTATTATGTTCAATTTGAAGCTTCACAACTATCATTTTTTGAAGGGTTTTTCTTTTCAAATGACTTCGTAATGGCTATCTTCACATTATTTCCTCCGATGGCCCACGAATTTTTCCTATAGTTTCCTGAAACACGGACAAAATCCACATTAGTATTCGAATATTAACCTCCTAACACCCTACACACAAGAAATACGGAAATGTGAAAGAAAGTCGAAGAAAAACTGTCGGGTACCACCCGATTCTACTTTGTCCGATACCACCCGAACGACGCTCATCTTTCAGAACATACAACACAGATATAAATTTTACAAACAACCTTGTACTGCTGTACGTAACAAGTACACCTAAGTAACACTAGTTACAGTGGAGTGTATTTAAACTTGTCCTAAGAAAAGTTTCAAAGCTCCAAAGTTATCTTCGTACACTGGTCAACATAAAAAAACATAATGACTGTCGCAATAACCATACTGATTGATGTACTCACCAAATACGGCGTTTGCATAGCTAATTCGTTTCTACCAGGAACACACTGGCAGTGTGGCACGGGCTATCACTAGTGCCCAGTGTCTTAAAACTACTATTGTCCGATACCATCCGCTGTCCGATATCACCCGACCTTCCCCTAAAGCTTTCCACTGACGATCCCTATTTAATAGAGTACTTTTTTACTTTCTCGCACTTACGAATGTAAGAAGAACTACTTTTGTAAGAGAATGGCACAGCTTTCTTGTACTAGTTAGCTTTCTATTGTCTTAGTTAAGTCTTAAGTCGCTAGAGTTTTGGTTTTGCCCATCCACTTACTAGCTCTGCCCATTTATCGCCGCCACTTAAGTACACATTTCTCAAATTTTGAAATTTTCGATTCCTACTTCGAACCGAAATATTGTTACGTTAGATAATTATAGAAGATTAAAATCTCCTCCTTTAGGGAAATTTTCGTTGAAAATTTGTCTCTAGCCGTTTTTTTTTAAAAAAAAAAGAGTCGTTTTAAGCGTTAGTTGTAAACGCGAAATTTGAAGCTCTTTTTCACAGAAACTTTCTGTGAAATTTTTTCTGTGTTTTCTGTGTTTCACTGAAACTTTTTTGACAACTTACTTGCCATTATTTAAAGCACATATAGTCAATATAATAATGTGAACAAAATCGCCGCTATTGTAAATATTAACGACTGAGTAAGGAATTGCGTTGGTAAGGATAGGGCCTAATGAACTGAAAGAGATGACATAAGCGCTATACTGCTCAATTAATTTTTTTTCAAAAATCCAATTTAATTTTTTTACTTGTCTATCACGTCAGTAATATTAAATTAGCGGCGATTTGTTCACATTATTGTATTTACGTGCACATGTGCTTTAAATAAGGTCAAGTAAAGTTTCTCGAGAACTCAACCGTTTCAGTGAAAACTAGCTCCAAATTCCGCATCAGGAACGCTCAACGCCATTATTCTCATAAAATGGCTCCAAACTTTTTCTTCAAACTTTTCGAACGGACAGTGCTTTGCACTCTTTAATACGATTGTAAGTTCATTTTGGGGTATTTTTTGTTTTTTTTGAAAAATTACACAATATAATCTTTTTGAATGATTTCTCACTCCCTTATATGCGCATTTCCAGCAATTTGCAAACACTATTCAATTTGTGAGTGTAAGCGCTTCAGATGACTTCAATAAGTTCTTCGAAAACTCAAAAATTTCTCTGTGAATAAGAGCTTCAAAGTTCGCATTTTTTAGAAACGCTTAAACGGCATTTTCTTAAAAACGGCTACAAAATTTTTAAATGAAAATTGCCCACTTTGGACGAGATTTTCCTGTCTTTTAATATTCTTAAACAATATTCCTTTCTACAATTAGGAAACCGCGAAAAATTAAGAAAATGTCAAAAAAAATGTTCTTTGGTCGGCGATAGATGGCAGCTGCAAAGAGTTGGCAATTCCGAATAGCTAGCCGAGACAAAGGAAACCAATACGGGAAAGTGTCTCATTCTGTAGCAGCACTACTATTTAAATTTTGAAAATGTCCCAGGGGCTTGATGTAATACCCCCAAAAATTGAGACAGAAATCGGTTTCAAACGCAAGGGGCCACGCATCTTGCCAAATCGATTGAGAAATATCAATTAAAAAAAATCAGATGAACGGGTTTGCTGCTAGCGTTTATTATTCACAGACTGACGGACGGGCGAATGAACCGACAGACAGACTTTTTGCCTTCAATCGATTTTTCGATGTGAAGGACCCGAAAAACTTGGATTTTGGCTACACCACGTGTTGGGGGATTTTTCTTTCTAAAGTTACAACTGGATTTATTCACTTTTTCGTTACCAGCGACCTGAAATAAAGAATTTTTTCTGTCGAAACTTTGCGGGTTTTTCCCATAGCATTACATAACTTTTTCTTTATTCCGAAGCGAGAAAGTACAAATGTTCCAAAGGTGTATGGTCATACTTCAAGATATGTATAATCCATGTACGACTGCCGGCAGTGTGCGTGTGGAAAACCGAAGAGTTGACAGTCCAAGTGGGAGTTTACAGGTGTTCAGAAATAAGCTCCTTGGACAATGCTGTTCGCAGATGATATCGTGCTGGTGAGTGAAAACGAAGAGGAACTGCAAGAAAATTAGATACTGGAGAGGAGCACTGGAGAGAATGGCGAAAAGTAAGAAGAAACAAGACGGGGTACTTGCATTGTCAGTTCAGTACAAAGCGAGCGGAAACACAAGATATGGCTGTTCAGAGAAGAGGTGTTAACAACCCAGGGATTCAAATGCCTGGAAAGTAATATTGAAGGAATATGCAAGAATAAATGAAGACGTAAATAACAGGATAAGCAGTAGTTGGACAAAGTGGAGAGAAGCAGCAGGATATTGTGTGACCGCAGATACTAATACGCCTGAAAGGGAAGATCTTCAAACGGTATTGCACTCTGCCACATTGTTCGGAGCAGAATGTTGGTCAACGATGAGACAAGAAGAAGAAGCAGAAGGAGAAGAACACTGCCTGCAGCGGAGATGATGCTGATGTGGATATGTAAGTGACGCGAATGGACAAATGAGGAATATGGTGATCCGAGGAAACCATGAAGTGAGGTCGATAGTAGAAGAATTTCAGAAAGGCGACTGTCGAATGGGGGTG
>JAHLJT010009436.1:112392662-112603094 GCA_031308135.1 Acheta domesticus
TTAAACGGGGGAATTGAAATGTTTATATTTCTGTTAAATGATTTCCAATTTATATTAAGTGTGTTTAGAGATATCGAGAAGAGAGGAGTTGGAGGGGGAACTGGGAGTCGGGTAGAGATAATGACTGGGATGTGATCAGAGTCCAATTCATGGTACGTAAGTGACTTTAATTGGGAACTGAAATTTGTGAGTGCTATTTCGAGGATGTCTGGATTTTTCTGTGAATCAAAGGGATAGTGGGTAGGATCTGGGGGGCAATAATATAGAAGGGTATTTGTGATTGTAATTTATGTAAGAAGTTGCCTGCCGAGTTGGAGACTCGGCATCCCCATGAGTGATGTTTAGCATTGAGGTCTCCTATGATGATTGTTGGGGTGGGTAATTGCAACAATGTGGACATATTGTTATTGTTTATTTTGGGAGGTTTGTATGCTGTTATTATGTTAAGGTCAATCTTATTATTTAATGGAATTTTAATTGCTATTGTTTCGAGGCCGGGGGTGTGTGGTGGCATGAACTGATAATGTGGGACGTTTTGTTTGATTAATATTAGGACACCTCCTCCTTGATCATTTTCTCTGTCAGATCTATATGTATTGAAACCTGGAATTGAAAAGTTCATTCAACTATTGAGGCGAGTTTCTGTTATGCAAGCTATATCTACTGATTTCTGTTGGATGAAATGATTTAGTTCGTTTTTTTTGTTTGAGATACTGTTTGAGTTCCAATTGAGAATGATAAAGTTTTTAAGGGGAAGATTCCTGGGCCGATTGTGTAAGACCTCTGAAATTGACTAGCTATCGAGCCTGGGGACGCCGACGGCATGGCGCCTGATGGGGAGACAAGAGGATATACAACGCAGCGTCTGCGCTCGCGAGAGATTCGTTGTGAGTGGGGTCTTCAGTGTCAGAAGGACTGAGTGGGATCTTCAGTGTTCTAGCACGCGATTTGCAGGGCAGAGACCGGTTCGGCGTCACACCATGTAGGAACGGTGGTTGCCGGGGACGTAACGTCCGACAGCATCACATCACGCGTTGTTACCTACTTTAGGTCAGTGTCACTGGGCAGTAGGCCTAGGGACGGTTGCGGGGTTTTCGCGGCTAAGGGGAAGAAAAAGGTTGCCGGGTTTTAATCAATATTTGTATTTTTTAATTATGTTTTGCTATGATAATAAATGTAAATATTTTATCTTCAAAGCAGTTGTCTGTGTTATTGACTTCAGTACGTCACTCCCCTTCAAAAGATCCTGACTACTTACAGGAGTACCTTGTGGGTACGTTTTGTTTTTGGGTTAATGAGTGAATTGTGTTCTCTATAATCCAGTTGAATGGTAATTGTTTATAGATTCTTCAACATCTCGTTTCAAAGCATTCCACGTATGAGTAAATCAAAATCGAAGGAAGGTATTTTTTTCGACTTGCAAATCATAATGTTAAATAAAAAATTGGAAGAAAAATTGCGAGACAAAGAGTTAGCAGTTTCGCAATCATGGAAGAGAGATGTGCATGCATTTCTAGGGAAAAAGAAAAACAACAATTATAAAACATTGGTCACCGAATGGTTGGAAGCTACAAAAATATGATGTACAGAATGTCTCTGAAAATGCATTTTCTTCACTCGCATCTCAATTTGGGTGATATTAGTAACAAAGATGGTGAATAGTTGCATCACGATATTGCTAAAATGGAGAAGATATATCATGGGCGTGAGGATCACGAAAAGATTGAAGATTACGGGTTTCTTGTCAGAGAGCGTAAACAGGAATACAAGAGGAATTGACTAGGTCCAGAGCACTTTTAAGCAATGCAACAGGAATTTCTCGCGGATAGCTCATTGGTCAGTGTGCTTGCTTTCCATGACGCGACCCCGTGTTCGATTCTCGGTCAGGTAAGATTATAGTGTACGATTTCCTTGCACTGTCCTATGTTGATGTGTGACGAGTAGAAAACTCACTTCTCAGGTTGAGAAGACAAGAATACGGCGTAGAGATACCTACGTGCTAACCACATGTACCCCGTAACCCATGCCTGCAAGGCCTGGGACGCCGCTGGTAGGCCCAAACTTCGTCAGAGGATGTTGCGCTGCAAGACAGACAGACAACAGGAATTTCTCCTTCCAATATGTTTCAATATTATTGGCCGATCCTCGGAGGCCGAGATTGCTGAGGCAGTAGTGTCGTAGCCACTAAAACCTATGCAAGTTTTAAAATGAGAAAGTGCAAATTTATTTTCGAATCTATCATATACCTCCAGTATTCAGGTCAGAGATTTCATTATCAATGCAATTTACGTTTTTCTCAGTTTATATCTTGATGTCGTATACCTTTTTTTAAAGTTTGAGTAGTTGTTGGGTAATAAATAATGATAGTAAGACAAGGAAATATTCTGGTTTGCCGCGCATTCCCACTATTTTGTTTTGTCCTTGTCTCATTTGTTAAAGACACTTCTAACAAATACTTGATGTTTCTTGTTCTTCTTCATCTTTTTCCGTCCACCCACGAAACGTTATTTCAATAGTTTTCCATCTCAGATTTCAATATCTCAGTAGATATATATTATTACAATTGTTTCATTTATCCAAAAGATTCCTAAACACATAAAAAATAACGTGGCAAGATTTTTTCAGAAGCAATCCAACTTTTTTCAGTAACAACGTAATGTTTCAGTAACATTAGAGTGCAATACAATGGATTATACGGCTCAAGTTTTATTTTATTTGTCACTTCAGAATATCCAAATATCTACGCATATTTTTAATCTCCCGCGCTTAGTTTACTTAAGAGAGTTTCTCAAGAAATGGCTGGAATTTTAGTGGGAAACAAGTTGCAATATTGTAATATTAGGTATATGATTTTTAAAAATAATACGAGAAAGTATGTGCGCATTGTTGATTTATCTTCTCGTTCGTTTGTTATTAATTATTATACATCATTTAAAAGATTATTCGAATAAAAAAAACAATAATTAATTTTCAACATTCTTATCTCTTTCACATTTGGTGAGAAGAGTCAGTCACAGTACGTGAGTACTTTATGTTAATATAATTCTGCTTTCACTAACAAGATAATCTAATATTCCGAATGTGGTAATATATTCATCATTCGCTCCATGCTCTGTTTAACGTATGCAGTGGCATGGTGCACATCTTGGGTTAGAATGAGTTTTTTGTACTTCCAATAATTTTGTATTCTGGCTCGTTGCAGGAACTGTTAAAAATCAGGTGATGACCTGTCTCGTTTATTTCGTGTCAGGTGGATCATGGATCTTGATTTTTTCTCCAGAATTTTTTGGGAAGTCTTTTGACTCGTAATCGTCTAGGATTAAAAATATATGCTCCGATTTATCCCGAATTAAATATTAAATTCATGTCGGTACTTCGATAGACTTTTTTAAATTTTGCAAATTTTCTTTTACCTTTCTGGCATCAATGCTGCGACTTAAAAAGTATTTACCTGTCATGAACAATATAAGGAACTGTGAATAAACACAACTCGCTAGTAAAGCAATGCGTAGTACTTAAGAGTAAAATTTATTGTCGTGAAACGTATCTCAAACTTTTTGATGCTATTAAGACTTTAGACTTTAGTAGCAACTACATGACTTTAGTAGTAGACTAAAAGTAAAGTCTAAAGGCAAAAATGACTATTGGACAAATATTTGGTGTCCTTAAGTTCTTATTACCTGACACTGACATTTTCCTTCACAAGGACTCGTCGAAAAGTACGCAAACAAATCGTATAACGCAAAAAAAAATGAACACAATGTATTTTTTCTTACCCCACTATATTATGTACGTCCAGTAATCAGGCTTACTGGACATTTTGCTTTATAACGTACCGACCAATTCAATGGTTGCCAAACTCAGTGAGTATGAATCAGAGTTCCTTTTCACTAATGGGAAGTCCGTAACCAGGTTTCCCAGTGACCGCTTCCAAACTTCATTATATGTCTTTATCATATATTTGCTAATGATGGACGAGTTCGTCCGTACCTAGTAATGCCACTAACATGACCGAGCCTACCATACTTTATAATTACGTCGAGACAATGCACTGAAGGTTTACCCTTGCATTGTGTATTTTTGTTAGAAGACCTCCATTATAAAATTGAATAACGTTCTAAAGTGAAATATGTATAACAAGTATATATAACAAGTTGTAGAATATGTACATTTTTACATTTAGTTCTTTTAGTTCATAGTGCTGCAAGTTAGTTTCTTGAAGATCCAGTCCGTTGCATATGAAGACCTTATAATAAGAAGTGTATCACAGAACAATTTCAGCCATCTGCCCATGCCCCTGGCCACGATAAATTCACCAATAATATTCTAAAAAATCTCCTATCACCAACTATAGTCCATATAAACATATATCGCCTCCTGTATTATTTCAGTAGTATACCTTTGAGTTACGGCTCTCACACGCAACCAATCTTTATAAATGAGGGCTCTAAAGAAAGAGAATTTCAGGGACACTTGACAAATTCCATTTTGACTTTAAAAATATGGATGATTTCTTTAAAAAAACGCATCGAAATATTCATGTAAATGCAACCCTCATCACATGTCAACCTATATCGGCAAATATCTCGTGAACAAAGCGTTTTAGAGCGTTAAAAAGTAAAATTTTGAGGCCAAAGGCCTCAAAGCAGTGTTTTTCACACCATAATCTACAAGATAAAATATTCTCCGATCCATTCAATTAACTTTTCGGTTTCACAATTCAATACTATCAAGGCCACCTCAATATTTCAATCCTTCCTACTGGTAGCAATTTTTGTGGCGACACGCTTAGAAAGCTTAGATTCAACAATCTTTATTTACGCTTTCTGTTAACACCATAGTTTGTGCAGTCTGACGAGGTTTATTTGCAAAATCATTAATTCAAGATTTGCTCTCCAGCAACAACAAGAAGTACTATTATAGTTGCTTGATACCTATACATATGAAGATTGTTTCTTATGCGTGTAGTGAAACTATTCAATTAACGTTTTTTCATGGTCTATAAGTGCTGTGTACTTAATTGTGGAAGGATGTGGGTGTTCAGTGAAGAGTGAAGACTGTGTGTTTTACCTGTACCAATATTTTCGTTATCATTCGATGAAAGTTTCAAGTCAACGGGTTCAGACACGTAGCTTTCTCAAAAGTAAAAAGCTAATATTTTTGTGACTATCACGAAAAACTAAAACCTAATTGACAAAGAATATTGAATAATTACTTCAAATGTCTTTAAGTAAGTGTTGGGAATTGTTCCAAGCAAATTCTCCATGATATTGAATAAATATTTATTGAAAATTTCTTTTACACATTAATTGCATTGTTTTTTATTTTTATTTGTAATTGTGTTAGTATATTGCAAGTTGCCTTTATAGATGCAAATAAAAGTATAGTAGTATAGATAGTAGTAAGTAGTATAGATACAAATAAACATGTTTCGTTAACTACTTTCCCTCTTAGAACGAAAATAGAAGGATAGGGATGAATGTGGGGTCTAACATGCGAGAGTTCTCGCACGGTTACGCAGAGGTTGTGGGGGAAACCTTGTGCTATGGCACAACACAAAGAACAAACTTTTTTAAGTAGCTAAAGTAAATAGCTTGAAATAAATGGAAAACAAAAATCAAAACGTGCTAGCCTACAATACTATGTGAATCAATTAAAAAACAACTAAATTTAAAATTATAGAAAGAATAGTGCAAGTCACCCGACAACTGCCAACGATCGCAGTCCAAACGCATGATGTAAATGTTGGCGGTATCTGGAAGTATGAATGCACAGCTGCAAACTCAAATTGTAAATAAAATACCGTTTGATATTAAACTCAAGGTGTCGGTTCGTTAAGACATTAAAAATGCAAACATAGTTTGAGCAACATTCCCATGTACCGAAGTGGCTTACTAATGGCTACTAAATTGTTTCTAATGCTAACAAATGGTATTTAGTACTCAAAGGTGAACATATTAGTTTGATTATTTTTTGGCTCGTAATTGTTTTCTTGAGGTACGTAAGGACGCAGAAAATAATTCAATACTTTTTAGTAAACAAATAATTTTTCAATTTTCGCACCCCAGCAAGCTGGCACCCTGACTCTCCAAAACCCACTCGGTTCTTCATAACAAATCAAGGAAAGTTAAATAATATTGCAATGAGTAGGTGTGTTCTTGCCCGATCCGGTATTTCGCACTATTTAATTGGCTTTCTCAAGAGTGACTATCAAGGAAAGCGAAAAGCTAACTCTCAAGGAAGATTGAAAATTTCTTCAAATGTTTTTAAAGAAGTATGAATTTGTTCCAAGAACATCTCTCTATAATGTTGAATAAACTTTAATTGAAAATTTGTTTCAAACATCAATTGCATTGTTATTTTGTTTGATATTCTGTAAGTACATTAGTAGTTCCTCTCCTTTATGGAACGGATAGACAAATGGATAGGGAAAGGGTGGGATTTAACATGCGAGAGTTCTCGCACGGGTACGCTAGTAACTCAATTATAAGAATGGGATATTACCCTGTATTATGGAAAAACTCAATTCCAAAACCTTATAAAATCATATCAATGTAGAAAACTACACACCGATAAGTTTACTAACCACTCTTTCAAAAATTCTTGAGAAACCAATTCTAAAAAGGTTAGCCAAACTGGTGCTATTCCATTACACCAGTTTAGCTTTATAAATCACGTATTAACAATACACCAACTACTCAGTCTCTGAGAAAATATACACACAGCCTTTAAAAACAAACATCATACAATAGTTTCATTTCTGACATTTCACAGGTGTTTGACCGCGTATGGCACGAAGGACATACAAACTCCGAACAATGGAAACATCAACCTACTTAGTACACATCATCAAAAATGTTCATACTGATTATGATGTAGAATTCATCTTTTACAGTTTCTGTAGAAAATCACATTTCCAATTCCCGCAGAATGTTAACAGTTCTTCCCCAAGGATCACCATTCACACCCACACTATTCAACATATACACAACTGACATACTCACTAGAATACACACCCAATTAGTACAATTCTCTGACGATACCTCAATCTACACGTCCAGCCACTCACTTAAGATCATAACCGACAGAATACAACCTCACCTAAATAAAATATACATCTGGTCAACATTGTAGAAAACCAAACTTAACCCAACTAAATCAACCTCTAAAATATTCTAAGATCACCCACCGACATTACAAATAAATAAACACACAATTCCATGGACAAAACCAAACAGTAAAATACGTCGGGATAAACTTCGACACAAGTCTCAACTGGAAATCACTCGTTACACTGAAACAACAACGAACAAAAATAAAAATAGCTCAATTAAAACCCTTATCAACTTCAAAAGCTATCTATCTCTAACAAACATCTCTCTGTTTTTTCTGAACTTAACAGTACGCATGTCCAATCTGGACCAATGCATCTTTTTCCGACATCAATAAACTTCAAATTGTACAAAATAGATACCTTAGATTAGCAACATGCTGGATGGTTAATCTGAAACTCCCAATTTCATAAAGAACTGAATATATCACCGATCATCAAAAATATCGCCCGCTTTTCCAATAATGTTTACTCCAACCTAAATACAATAAACCGAGCAGTCCACTACATCCTGGCCTCTTTAATTGACTACCCAACTAGAGTCAAAAACACATTGCCTTTCGAAGCATTCTTAAAAATTGTTTCCATTAATTGTTCAAAGTAGGGGGTCTTGTAGTTTCCTACACCACGAGTAATGTAGTTTAGTGTTAAGTTCAGTATGAGTTATAAATTAAGCCATCACAACACATGAAAGAGTACTATGTTACTGATACGTATAATTTTCAAATGTTCAATAAAACAAGCCATCTGCCTCATTTCTCATCTATAAATAATTCAAATTGCTTCGAACAAAGCACTCACTGCGCAGTTTAAAACTTTTTTAGTCTGAACGAATGAAGGTATGCTCGTATATTAATTACCCCTTCTTTGCAAATTCAGCCGCGGTTCCCTATACATAGTGCTGCACTTTTTTAAAAATTAACACAGCAAGCAGACATTACATGATCCATTTATCATCGTACTTTATATGTAATAGGGTTAATATTTCCTTAAATCACCATTCTTCCTCCTGAGAAAGTAGATACAGCTAATAACCTTGGGTCTCAGCGGCATCTATGCCGCAGTGTAAATTTCTTTATTGTTATTCAACAAAAATAATGTGGTAAATGTCATAAGTTTCTGGAACTCAATGCGGCGAATCACGCATGTAATATGCTTATAGGAATTAGAGCTTTCGTTTTTTCGTAGTCAAAAGTTTCATTTTTCAATTACACTTTTCTTCTGATATAATTATCAATTATTGTAATTATCAATATGTAAAATCTGTATAGATTCATACTTACCTTTCCTTATTTTACTTTCTGTTGTATACACATCATGCATTAACTATAACTTATTGTTTAAGAGCTATAAAATAAATTTAAATTCCATAATCTTTTGTCTATTTTTTTCCTCATTCGCGGCCTTAAACACATTTACTAATGACTGTCTAGGATTATTGTAGTTTAAAGGTTTTGTGTAGAAAAATTTTAAACACACTGTCATAGAGCAGCTTTGTGAGAAAAGTTTGAAACTTAGTTATTTGCTTTATTTATGTTTCTCGCTAAATTATTATATACCATGCAAATTCGCAGATCGCTGAGTTTACACTGATCAATCTGCTTTCTCACATAAGTTGATTAACATTATAACTATCTTAACAAAGGGTGAACAATTTTTTGTGACAAAACAGGACATTTCTGAAATACAAAAAAAATGGTACAAAACAGGTCATGAGCCTAGAAAATGTAGAATTCCATACAGGTCAGGTCCTGAATTTTTTTCATCAATCAAAGTTTTTTTTCATCAATCCAAAAGGAGTTCACAACTGAAAATACTCTTTCCATCACAGCATTTGTGCCTGGTACAGCCAGATCTAAACTCACGACCACCTCTATGTTTTTACATTGCCTCAGATTTTAAGTGTCTGAAAGACATCACACCATTCTTACTTTCCCGTATACGTACCTATACATGCAGTGATATACGTAGTATAGGGAACGTTAAGAAATGCTGCGCGAAAAAATGGCCAATTTTCGCCAGAAAAAAATTCGTTGTCGGGCGCTGATAACGAAAAGGGGGATAAAACCATTGCTAAATTAAGAAAAAAATCCCCAAACACGTGGTGTAGCCAGAAACCCTCTTTTGTGGGTCCTTGATACCGTAAAACCAATTGAAAGGAAAACGTCCGTTTGTCCGTCTGTCCGTTCGTCTGTGAACACTGCTAGCGCCTAAACCATACGTACGATTTCTTCCAAAATTAATACTCCCCAGTCGATCTGGTTCCAACGAAAGTTTTGAGATTTTGAAAAAGATTATGTAAACTTTTTGGGTACATTATATGAAGCCCTCCGGACATTTTCAAAATTTCCTCAAAAATGGCTCCAAATTTTTCCTTTAAATTTCTTGTATGAATAGAGTAAAATACACTTATTAACATGGCATAGGTCCGATTTTCACGAATAACTCTGAATTTTCGAAAACTGTGAAAGTTTGAATTTCTTTCGGCGTCTTTCTCCAACTACAAAATTGAAGATAGAGATTTTTCCTTCAAATAAAATTTGTCCTCCAAAGTGAGTTCTTTGTTTAAGGTCATATACATTGTTTTGAAAATTTTAGTAGTTTTCGCGCAATATTGCGTGCAATATGTGCAGTTTTAAAAAATTACAAAAACAGGATTTTCTCAAAAAGGCTCCAAATGTTTTCTTTAAACTTTTGCTAGGGATAGTGGTAAATGTACTCTCTGAGATGACATAAAAGCCATATTGCTGTATTCTGTTGTTTTTTCAAAAATTGCAAAAATAGAATATTTTTGTCTTGTTTCTCACATCGATAATATTTACATTGGTAACGCTTTGTTTACATTATTATATTTATGAATACATGTGCTTTAAATAATGTCAAGTAAAGTTTCCCGAAAACATGACCGTTTTCTGTGAAAAGTAGCTCAAAATTCCGCATTTTCAGAAACTCCCAAACGCCATTTTTTCATACATGCTGCCAATTTTTTCTTCAAACTTTTGTAACGGATAATGCTAATTACCCTCTTTAATATGACGTAAGGTTTATTTTGAGTTTTTTTTTGTTTTTTTCAAAAACTACACAAATGTAATTTTTTGAAAGATATCTCACATCTTTAATATGCACATTACCAACAATTTGTGAACATTATTATGTTTGTGAGTGTAAGTTCTTCAAATGACTTCAAAGGAAGTATTTTGAAAACTGAAAAATTTTCTGTGAAAATGAGCTTCAAATTTTGCATTTTTAGTAGCGCTAAAACGCCATTTTCTTTAAAACGGCACGCACTTTTTAAGAGAAAATTGCCATTTAGGACTAGGTTTTTGTGTTCTTTAATATTCTAAAATTAATATTTCCGTTCTACCATTAGGAAACCGAAAAATTTAAAAACTGTCAGAGAGGAGAATGTAGTTTGTGGGGTGATAGATGGCAGCGGGCAAGAGTATGTTGCAATTCCGAATAGCTAGCCGAGACCGAAGGAAATAGAAAACTAATACGGGAAAGTCTGTGCCACCGCTAGTTTATCAATCTGTACATTATATTTTTCTCATTCGTCAAATTTTCTGGAAAACAATTTGTTCACATCTACTTCATTAAATAATTCATCTTCATCTTCTTCCATTGTTGAACATGAATCTACTCTTTTAAGAATTTTAAGACTTTTTAAATCCTCATCCGAAGAGTCAGGATTTTGTTGTTATCCTATTACATAATTTCAGAGGTTGATAAGGAGAAGCCCACTTGTTTACGTAACTGAAAAATGTGTCATAAAATAAATTGGCAATCATTTCATATTTGATAGAGTGAAAATACTTTCGTTTTCTAAGTTGAGGAAATATGCACATTACCAGCAATTTGTGAACATCATTATATTTGTGAGTGTAAGTTCTTCAAATGACTTCAAATGAAGTATTTTGAAAACTCAAAAATTTTCTGTGAAAAAGATCTAAAATTGAAGAAACAAATGAAAATTTAATGTTACTACATTTCCTGTTATTGACTTTTTCTGCAAGTAACTCTAATTCTCCAGCTACTTCAGTTGCTGAAATATTGGTTCTTTCCACCTCTGGATTCAATGGGAAAATATTTTCAGCTGGCTTTGTATGAAATGAAGCCAAAGAAGTGACTGTGGGTTATCAAAAAAAAGATTGAGTAATGTGGGATCCTATCCTGAGACATGAAATAAGATTTGAGAGGTTCATACATATCAATATACCTTGTAATGTCTGACAACAATGATTACACTCTTGTTTTAACAGTACCTTGCAACCTGTTTATATTCAGTATCAACAAAATCACAAAATAATTTCAATTCTTCCACAAGCACAGTGCAAATGTGAAAATATTGAAGTATTTTATTCACTATTGTTTCTATGTCGTTTGGAAGATTGTCTGCACTTGTTTGCACACCACGTGAGATGCACAACCAATATCCTTCTATATTAATTTTCAGCACACTGTTCAATTTAAGAAAAATGTTTGTTCCGGTCCTCTTGCACCTACCAAAGTTAGTGTTAGTTGCAAAACACACATTATCGACTGGCACATCCCTGGAACATCCGAATTTCTTCTCAAATACTTCTCTGATGATAAGAGCTGTGTAGACCATTGAATGGAAAGATTGTATTTTGCAGTATGAAATGACAACAACCCATTCTTCGCAGCGATAGGTTTATCTTCTTCACTTTGTAGTCCATTCCTACTTACAAAGGAAGTTATTCTATTGGAAGTTCTCGCTGAAACTGCTAACTTATACTTCTTAATGTGCTATGTAAAATCGGCACGTTCTCCACGTTCAGTGGAAACTAGTAGTGTCAAAACAGCACATACTTTCTCGCTGTTAGTAACGGTTACGTAAGAATATTTTCACCCCAATTTCTGTCTGAATTAACACATCTCAGCTTTTTTGTAAAGCTCATTACAAATCGTAGAATATTAGGTGCGAAAACCAAATATTTTCAAGAAGAAATTCACGGAAGTAAATAAAACCCACTTATCTCACCTTGTCGCCGTTCAACAATGAACTTCCCTAATATTCCTGCCCTAATATTTCAAGGCAGCGTACGGTGGTAAAATTAAATTAAAGTTAAATAAAATTTCGTACAAATTTATGGTTCTCAATTGTTTCAATTTTTCTTTCATGTTTCTTTTAAATCGTATTTTTAAGAAAGAAAACTTAGTTAGGCTCGTTTCAATTAAGGTTTGCGGATTACTTGAAAGGAAAATACATCAAAACATTGAGAATACAAATACATTCCTCGAAACACGGACAAAAAATATGGATTATGGAATTATCAAATAGGTTTTAAATCATTCCTAGAAGTTTAAATTGTAAAAGTATAATAAAAGGTCGAATGTAAGAAAGGAACAAAGATTTATATATTTGAAATAATATACATATTCTAACTTAGCTCATCCAGCTGCCTCCAAGCACTTCTCAAAACGCGGGAAATTCGAAGCGGGCTTCTGTATTTACGAAAACAGCGAAACCTGCACCATTAAGGGTTTTTAACGCTATTCAAGGTCAAAATTTAATTAAAAAATGTGCCATTTTAAAGGAAAAAACTTGAAATTTATGGAAGTTGTAGGTTTTCAAAATATTTATTGGTATTGTTATGTTCATATTGAATATGTATTATATTAAACATTAGGAATGACTAATCCAAAACTGAAGTTAAAAGGGTATCAGTAGATTTAAATATAAATTAAATAAATGTATTTTTTATTGAATTAAAGATGAAATATAAATTAATATCACAGATAAAATAGACGAAAAATATATGAACTGGGCGACCGTTGAAAATCAAATTTCAGAGATTCAAAGCAGTGAATGAAATGGTTCATATTTGCACTCGTAGTTAACTGTTAATGAAGCAGTTGTGGGTTTATGTTTGATTGCAAAAGAAAATATTACAAGATATCTGATATCTACCTCAGCGTTTAAATTTCTTAAAGTGTAACCGCTAAGGGGTGAGTAGTTGAGAAATATATTATGTGGCAGATTCACAGTGAATGATAAACCTATATTTCAATTCCATCATTTTAAATTATTCGTGGGTAAAAGTTTATGTTTAGTAAAGGTCTTTTCCTGGTTTTAAAAGGTCGATGCTTGTGTCTCGTAAAATATCAAAATTTGTGAACGATGTCTAATCTGGTGGTTTTATCACACCAGTCGAGAGATTATCTGGTAACACTATAATATAAGAATATACTGTGAAGAACTTAACAGGAAATGAACACAGAGATGAGGGGAATTGAACAAAGTCGTATGAAGAACATATCAGAGCAAATTTTGAACATTTTGTCACAATACATGAACTTATAAACTCTTGAACCTTGTAGCAAGTTATGAAAGAAAACAATGTTATTTTTATTAAAATATGAGATATTGACTACAGCTCTCTTAACATACATCAGTATTAAAATTAACAATGAGGTAAATGTGTGGTTTTAATAGGCTATGTCATTCTGCAATAACAGTTTCATGGATCTTTAAATGCCAGGGAAGCAGTTATACGAAATGTGACAGTTGAAGCAAACGGGACAATTTAGTAAGTCACTTTGTGTTCTTAACTTAATCAGTCCTAAAATTGAATCGTCAAATAAGGTCATGTACTGTTGTTTGGAAAAAAAAGAGTAGTTTTCGCGAAATTCTTTCTTGTGGTAAAGGCAATTTTTTTTTCAAAAATGATTCCAAATGTTTTTCTTTAATTTTTTTCTTGGATAGAGCGAAGGGTGCTCAAAAAATTACAAAGAGAAAAAGTATGTGGTGTTGAACTTTGCTAGTTTTCTACATATCTTTCCATTCACATTTAAACCTGTTGGATTAACTCGACCTTCAGGGAAGCGCTCATGTTTTGTTTCTACTGAGGTATTTAACACGCATGATTCAGTGCGTTTGTTTCTTGCTACGTTGCATTTTTCACCGCCCAGGACGTCGCTGGCCGCTTCTGAAGGTCAGGAAACGCTCCACGAAACCCATTGCCAACGTTGCGGTCTTCTTGCGGATTGCAAGAGAACTGCCCAGTAACTTTATTCGCCTTTAGAATACGAATCTTTAAAACGTTTTGGCCTTTTAATGTCTAGGATGTTGTAAGAGTGGCATTTAGCATAACGGTTAACAGTTCATTCTATCAATAGAATAAAATTAATACATTACACCTTTTTTTGGCCACATTTTTTTTTATTCATCAATGAACACAATTTATGGGGAAGCATTACCCGAGTCAGCTTCTCTAACCTCTGAGATGGTCCAGTAAGCAACGGCGACGCCAGAGCTTTTGCTCTATTGTTCTCTCGCAGGCATCCGTCCCGTTGATTTTTTGGGCTTCTCCGCTTTGGTGCGAGCTGGCTAAGCAAAGTATCTAAGCGATCGAGATCTTTCTTCCTGGATTCTTGCTGGACTTCAGGCTCTTCTTCCTTCCTGGGATTCTTCGGACCTTCCTGGTTTTTTTAACTTCGTTTTTTGAAGTTTCACCCGATATACCATTTCATTTAACTACTTTGATGTGTTTTCACTAATGTACATTTATAAATTTCTTCAATATACACGCGACGAAGCACTCCCCAAATCCTTTCCATTGCGATCTTATGACTGATTTATCCGTCGCCGCAAAGTGAATTTCGAGACCTCTATCCGAACCCACCCCGCACGATGACGTCGACGTACAACTCTGCCACTTCTGCACGATTAGTAGCCAAATATTGTACATTTTTACAAGTTTCTAGGGCCCTTAACCATTGGCCCATGAAATAAAAATAAATATTTGCAGACAACAAGAGCGTTTCATCCCTGACTGGCGGAATCCCGTTTGATAGTAATTTTAAAGGCGTATTTTCACAGTAAAATATGATAACTCTTTAGTACACAAGGTCCCTAGCAGCTGCAAAACGTTCTATATCTTTTCCTTATTGTTTTTTACCACAATTTCTTTTGCTTTCTCTACCTCTGTGCTAAAGGTTTGTCAGTCTTTGCGAATTTGAGAATATTTATTGATTTATGACGTGAATAAAAAAAAAATAAAACTAAACGAAATAGAGGGATTTTTAAAGGGATTTGCCTCTTGGTGATACTACGGTAATTAATTGATATTCTGATGTTGTGGGTCCAAGTATCATAAATGATAATGAAGTAATGGAACACTTCAACCGTGTAAACAACATTAGCGCCTAAATCGTAGGCAGAATGATTTTTTTTTCAAAATTGATATTCTCCAATAAATCAAGTATAACTTTACACGAAGCGAATTTGAATCGGTAATTGTGAATTCGGGGGATACTTTATATGAAGCTCATATTACATACTAGAGCCGGACTAAAACACCCTCAGTTCCGTTCGTTCTCGGCGGCGATACCAGGCGTGCCGATACTACTGTGTCCGAGAATGCCAGTTCCGGAACTACCATTATCGAGAACGAACGATACCGAAACTTGTCCTGTTATCGGTGTACGCCGACCGCGTCGAATAAATGCTGGAGGCGTCACCGGAGCTCTCGCCACGGTTTAGTACAGCTCAAACTCGAGGCGGTATGTCTTATTGAATAAGGCAAAATATTTTTGCGATTTGCGAGATTTGTGCATTGACCAATGCACAAGCAATCTAGCGGCACCTGAAATTTTTGTAAATAATCTTCGGCAGTTGACATGTATATAATAAAAATAATGAAAACATAACAATCAAGACGAATATTTATTTCGCCTTTTCACGTAAATATATTTTAAGATATATTTAACTTTCTAAGCTTTTTTTCTTGAAATCTATTTCTATTTTCTTCTAGTTTGGTTAAAAACGTACGTTTAAATCATTTCCACTTTCACCAATTTCAGCCGTTTCGCATACAACCTCTATTTTTATCTAGATCTAGACCGAGGATGTCATTTGTTTTTGAATTTGACATTCTGTATCTTTAGATGCCACAAGCTCGCTTTCCTCTTAATTCTTTACACAAAGAAAAGAACTATGACTCATGGGGGGGAGCGCTGGCCTCAGATTCGCATTGCAAACATCACTGGCGTCTCAGGGGGTAAGTCGATTACCCCGACTTCCAACGTTGATATCTCACCGTCCTACACGTTCTTCCAGGAAGGTAAAGGAAATGGAAGGAAGGTTCTGTTTTGCCGTCAATCGTCTTTTCGCTATCAAGAACCAACAACACATGGATTCTGGTTACACCACGTGTTATAGGATTTTTTCTTAATTTAGCAACAGGATTTATCCACTTTTTTATGGTCAGTGCCCGGCAATAAGTTTTTTTTTGGCGGAAATTCTCAGTTTTCCGGCGTACGATTACATAACTTTCTCTTCTTACTAAGAACTTAGTAAGGTGAGAAAGTAAAATCACTGGAAAGTGGCAAGTGGCTCCGTTTTCTTTTAACATTTAATACATTTTTTGCACTGAATCAGGTGGCACAAGTGTTACCTATACTGAAATCTTTGAATTTTCAAAAATTATACAGAGTTATATTTTTTTCGCGAATGGCTATTTTGCATTCCGTGGTGAGCTAATCCCCTGCTCATCCCCTTTCACTTTTGGCCTTCCAAGAAGACAGCTCGATTGCATTCCGATTGTACTGACAGAAGCAAATATCTTTCTTGCCCCTAACGGGGAAAACCATTTCAATAGATATTCAGATAGACACGGAAGATTTAAATACCTAACCGATTTTAATAAATTAAGAAATATTAATATAATATAGTTCAAATTCAAAATAACGAACGATTATTGTCTTATTATTTCTCCCGAATCCTTGTAGTATTAAATGAGGGATATCTTAATTTTATACAGGTTGTAGCTCATTTGCATCTGTCAGGTATATTCTTGATATTAGCTCAAAAAAAGCAAAATTATGTGAGAAAAGAGACGGCGGAGGCGGAATAGTCAGCCAGTTGAAGTTGATCAGTAACATAGCTAGTGTGAAGCCGAGATCGATGTACTGCACTTTACGAGATTCTGGTGCAATATAGGGGCCCTTAGTAAAATACGTTGCGCAAGAATGGTAGAAGGGATGGTTTGCCATGTCAGAGTATAATTTACAAAAATGGATTCAGCAGTTTTCCCCTAGGGAAAGAACCATTCCTAAACATGTCGGATGCGGCTACCTCCTTCCGTGCGCATACCTCCGCCGCCTTAGACATGCAAGATGCGTTCCGTGCATTCCCCTGCAAAGAATAACGGGCGATACACTTCGTGGGAACATTCTCGTGGGTTTCTCCGATCGATATCAGAAACTAAAAAACGGCTTAGTTTTCTCAGGACAACAACTGTTGCCACTGCGACGACTCTGACCGGGAGGTTCGAGTCTCGATGGTGTGTCTTTTCGACATTAGATAGATCGCTGTTTGGAGGGGAATTCTATTGGCCAGCAGCTCTAAATGGTAGCTTTCCGTTGTTTCTCCGATCAATAGCGGACAAATACTCGAGCAATACCTTACATATGGGACATGGACCTGCGCGATCTTTCCTTCCTCATCCGAGTCCCCCTCTTCTCCCATTACTCACTCTTACTTACGTGCACTATACACTACCACATATGTCTGAAGATCAGTCAGGAACATTGAGCTTAGGCGAGTGGGAGTGTGCCTCACTAATGGAGATACCTGGGAGCAGGAAACCCTTACAAGGCGACGTGTAATTCGTCGTCGGATATCACGTTCTAGCAGGGGGAAAAACACCACAACCTCCCGCAATATAACATTCACCACTTTACAGGACTAAACACAACAGTTGACACCCTCGGAAACCAAATATCGGTCAAATCAAAACAACTAAAATGTGCGCTTTGCTGGTGACATAGTTAAACTTATGCAGATGGAAACATCTGACGTGTGCATACGTCCATTTGTCGAAGTGCAGTGAAATTATATTGTTCATTGATTTTAGCACTCATACATGAAAATTATTGTGTTCAACAATTATTGTGTTCATTTCTTCGACTGTTTTTTATATTTATACTACTGTTTTTTTCCTCTTCCCGTTCTTCTTCTAATTATTATTTACTCTAATTCATTTACTTTTTTTCACTACATCAATTCTTAGTTCTCAGGTATTCGTACAGAATACTATTATGCAACGCGCTTCAAAATACAGATAGCACTAGTGTTAAATATGCCAGAAGTACTTTGTCCCAAAAATGCGTTAGAAAGTATACGTTGCCCAGACTAAAGAATGTATGTAAATCACATATTCGGAGATCCCTTTAAATCAGGGGTTCTCATCGTGGACGGTATCGATCCCGCAGGGGGTCCATGAAATTTTGAAGAGGATTAATGATGACCAAGGCCTCGATTGGGGGGTGGGTTAATTGCCTAATAAGAACTGACGACCGATTGTTATAATCAAGATCAAGATGAAACTGATTACAAAGAAGTATTAATGAACGTTATAATTAAATGTTTTATGATATAAAATATCAAAAAGTAAAATGATGACTTAAAAATTCGTTTCTCTTCTTTCCTAGCTAAAAGGACATTTTTTTATTTCACCAACAAACAGGTGTTTGCTCGAATGAGTTATCTAATAAAGCAACATTCTGCCTTTTAACCTCCTGTACACATTTGTGATAATGAATATTTAATAAATATTTATTACCATACACACCTTCTGCATAGCTAATGTAGTTGCATAGACGAAAATGAAGCATCAATGACAGCGAAATCCAGTATTAAAATAAACTACAGGAATAAAAGCACTGTATACAAAAAAATAAGAATTGCTACAAATTACTTTAAAAGAACAAAAAAATAAATTTAGTGCAATCAAATATTTAACGTAATTTAGTGTAAACAATCAAACGTCATGTCGGATGGATTATACTCCTATTGATAAGCCCCTCCTCCCCACTCATACACATACAAATAAAGAAAAAAATCCTAATTGGGCCACTGAATATGAATTACAGGGTGGAGAAGTACAACTTTCTCAATAGTGAGACATTCAAAACTCCACGGGGCGCCGAATCGACGAGTGAATGGGAAGTGGTTTTCACCTACGCTGCACAGTCTCAGTGAATCTAAAGAATGTTCATGGGAAAGATTGTTTTATTCCATAAGCCCTTCCGCTGAACATTTAAAAATGTGGATATCACCAGTTGGGCACCTAGATACAGATCAATTGGATCTCTGGCAGGGATAGTGCAGTTCTTTTCCAGAAGGGACATCCAAATCTTTAGGCGTGGACACCTGCCGCATTAATGATTTTATTCTAGACCTTCTAGAAAGTGACGCCTACTTACTCAGCATTCGGACATGAAAGTTCAATTTTTGTCAATTCAAGTCTCTTTAAGTAGTAGTATTGAAAGATGAACAATTAGAACATAAATTACGTACCAAATCCTGAACGTAGAAGCACATAGTACTTTCTCATGATCGTCAATTAAATTTGTATATCCCACGGACAAATTATCATAAAATTAAGATTTCGAATAAAATATTGTATAAAACAAAGCAAAAAGGACTTTCCGTGTCACGACGGGATTCATAGACTTTTCCTATCGGCCTCGGGTTCTTCCCGACTAGTCATAGAATCATACCCTTTCTTGACTTGAATTGTAATTTACTTATGTGTACATTAGTATCATACAATTCTATATTACATTGATATTTCCGATTGTAGTTGCAAATAATTCATGTTTTCAAATTTCTCAGTAAGTTGAAAGTGACACCCATCAGCTGAAAATAACGTGACTACCGCTGCGAGAGACGAAGGTATTTGCAGCTATTAGAAGGGGAAGGTTGAGAGAAATGGTGATTTTCACGCGTCAATCTGACGTAACTGACATCACCGTTTCACGCGGCGACATTTCTAGCAAAGAACTCAAGGTAAAGACGTAAAAATTGTATTTTATCACGGGGCTTACGTCGCAAGAGTTGCCATAAAATCTGTATTCGAAAAGGAAAAATAACTCCAACTATAATAAGGAAAATACATGAAAATATAACAATCACGAAAACTGGACAATTTTAAGCAAACACAAGAAAAATTCCGAGCGTAAATGGCCCTCTTGGTCAATGTTTCTTTCCTTGTCAGGAATATAGACAATTATGTGAGTAATGAATGTAGTTAAAAAGGCAATGTAATGGATGTTGTAACTGACATGTCGAATTTCTGAAAGGCATGGAAAACACCCGCGACACAGGTACTCACAACGCTCTTTTGCTACTACTGTCTTCGGCTGTATAATATTTTGGAAATTGTACTTTTAAGAGTGTTAAGAGAAGTAAATTCCAATTTTTATTACACGTGTTCATGAAAATACAATCATCATCTTTTAAACCAAACTATTTTGATAAAAACGGGGCGTATGGTTATCCCGATATGCAGAGTCAGCGATTTCTTCTATGTTATGCTTCTATGCAGTAGCCTTAAATTACAAATCGCAGGTCAATCGAAGGAGTTGGCTAGATATTTCTCATCCCGAGCATTTATGGGCATGAGTAAGAGTGAATGTTCTTCTTATGAAGGGAACATGGCCGGGTGTGTGTTTTCTAAGATTTAGTTTAATCGAATTTGACTAATTATTTACCACAGAATTTATTTATTTTTGATTTACTTACTTCTTGTTCGGCCGTGAGGCCTTTCAAGAGTTTCAATACAACAGTCTTTTCATTATTAGGAATGGTCATCCTTGGCTTTTTGAGCTTTATATCGCTGCTCCATTGTTAGGTATTGGTTTGGGATGGACCTGGTTTAGAAATTGCTTAACATTTACATGCTTTAATATTAGGATAACTGTTGATTTGGTTTTATCATGTACTTACGGGGGGCGAAATTTATCTTTTGGGAATTTTGATTTGATTCGGCAAGGGTGCACAGCATTACGTCCCAGGATGAATTTATTTCTTATGTAGGTGAGAAATGTTGAGTGTAGTACAAAACAATTCGAAATTGTGGAAATGTGATTTTTTATTAAATCAATACGAAGCTCCCTATGGATTTGAGAATTCGGTTTAAACAAGGGTGCTTGTATTATTTTTCTAAGACATTTGTTTTGTATTTCCTGAAGTTTTTCTATTGATGAGGGTGCTGCCTTTCTCCTTACAGGACAAGCATATGTTAGGGAACGTAAAATGATTGATTTTAATATCAAAAGCTGACATTCAATTATTAGTGAGGATTTACTATTTATTAATGGCTATAGTTTTGACATTTCTCTGGGCTTTATTTACTAATGCAAAGATATGGGGTTTCCATGTTATTCTTTTATCGAAATCACACCAAAATATTTAATTGGGCCACTATTCCATTGAATCGGGTTGCAATTGATTTTTAGTTTATGAGGAGGTTTTGTTCTAAAAAGAATGAATATTTTGGCTTGGCATTTTTCTGGGTTAATTTTTATTCTACAGTGATCTGTCCATGATATTTGTTCTTTCAGATTATTTTGTATCCGATCTTGGACTATGAGAATTTCTTCATGAGCAGTGAGCAGAATTTATAAGAAGGGTAGGATAAAACGTGTTGCTGTTTTTTGTACCATTAGGGCAACTGCCTTGCTCTTCCTTGATCATGACAGTTACAAACTACTGTATTTTTTGTACTGAAAGAAACAACGTATGCACTGGTGTTTCTACAACAATCTTGTTACATTGGCTAAAATATCCTTATTAATTCATCTTTTTCTTTCTATTAAATGATATTGGTATTTAAATCATTGTATGAAAACTATTTTTCTATATAGAAAGTTCATCGACTCTACCTAATTATTGATTCAGAAATGATCGTTAAAATACAGAAATAATAGTATTTCCAATGTATCAAGACCATTTTATTGAACATCTATTCAATTTTATTCTTCTTGGCATATTTCTAGTGTGAGCGCGAGTAAGAAGCTGATTCTCCACAGATAACTGAAAATTGAACACCGTTGACAATTATATTACTGCACTAGCCAAAAACGTCTCTAATATCCCATTTTTTCCTCGTACGAATTAATTTGTCCTCTGTAAACCCAAAACGAACAAATGGATATGTTCCTACCAAGAAATCGTTTAAACTAAAATATAGGTATGTTGACCAGGAAGCATAAATATTTTCAAAATGAAACATGCAAAGGCAGAATGGGTGGTGTCGACAGCGAGTAGCGAGGGATGAACGAATGACGGCTAGCGGAGCGGCGGCGGTGGTGGCGGTGGCGGGGCGACGATGGCGGGGTGGCGCTGGTGCGGCGGCGGGGCAGCGGGGGCGGGGCAGCGCTGGCCGCCAGGGAATCGTGGTGCGGGGCGGCGAGCGAGTGAACGGCGCGTGGAGAGCAGGCGGGTCGGGTCCTTTATCAGTGGAGTGCTAGTGACCGCGGTGGCCTCAAACACCAGAACTGGATATCTCCGGAAAAGAAGCTGCTCTGGACTTATCACTCCGCCGAACAGCCGCCTCTTACTCAATCTCCCCGACGCAACAACAACATATTCCACTTCTTTTGTTGTCATAGGGGAGCGTGTGAACCGTGACCGGCAGTAAGCGGTTGGAGACAATTCTTTCCCAATGAACGGGCGACCACATACGGTCATAGTTCGGGCATATTCATGTGGTACAAACAATGGTGGGAGGCGACTGTGCTTCCTGTCGATGTTCATAAATTGTAAACCCTAAAAATTCATTATGCTTCAAAATTGTTTGTATGTGTTTGATATACATGAAATACTATTTCATAATAAATATTTTGCATAAGCATCCTAGTGGTGAAATAGAACGGCACAAACTTTCTCGAACTCGTTACTTTCATAATCTGTTTAGTCTGGGCCAGCTTTCCGGTTTTGCCCTACCTCTATATCCCAGCCTCTCTCCCACCCCTCAACTCCTAAATCTCTCTTTCACATTTTTTTCAATTTAATTGAAACATTTGGAGCCGTGTTTCAGAAAAAGGCTTTCTTAATGACGTTTGAATGTTTTGACAATGTTTTGAAATTGTGCTATTATGAGCTCATTTCCACAGAAAGGAGTTTTCAAGAAACTTGATGAGAAACCATTTGCAGCTCACAAATCCAATAATAAAGAAAGCCTATAATGTAAGTTGACGACGGGAGAGATATTAAAAAGTACACTTGTGTATTTTTTTAAAAATCAAAGGAATAGGCCTACATCAAAATGTGATTGGTGCGCTATATTATTCTATCCACTTAGCTCTATCCGTAAAAAATGTCTAAATTCAAAATTTGGAGCAGTTTTTGAGAACATGGCATTTGAGCGTTTCGGAAAATGCCCAGTTTTAAGAACATTTTTACCCAAAACGTGATTTTTCGATCGTCTGTTTGACTTGTTGGTCCGTCCGTCTGTGAACAACAGTAGGGCCTTAACTATTCCTGGGATTTTTGTTTTTCGAAATTAATGTTTCTCGAATGATCTGGCCCTACTCGATGCCTTACGAATTTGAAATGATTTCTGTGCATTTTGAGGGATACTTTTCAAATAGTTTTCAAAAATGGTTTCAGACTTTTCCTTCATTTCCTCCAAGAATAGAGCGTAGTTCATCGATAAAAAGAGCGCAGATTCTAATTTCATGGCCCTCTTTCAATATTCGAAAATTTCACAAGCTGTAATTTTTGTTGGCGTCTTCCTATGTACTACTCCAGTATTGAAGAAGGAGATTCAATTCTTAATAAAATCTATTCTTCATAATTTGATCTTTAAATAAGTTCGTGATAATCTTTTTCAAAACGTGAGTAATTTCATTTTTATTTTGTATAAAAAGAAAATAAAACAAGATTTTGTCAAAGCGTGTCCAATTTTGTCTTTTTTTACTTTCACGTGTCTAAGAAGGAACTTCTTAAGAATATAGATATGTAATGCTGCCCGAAAAAACGGCGAATTTTCGACAGAAAAACCATTCTTACAGGGCCCTGGTAACGAAAAAGTGAATAAATCCAGTTGCCAAATGTAGAAAAAAAATCATATAACAAGTGGTGTAGCCAGAATCCATCTTTTTGGCTCCTTAATACTGAAAAATCGATTGATGGCAAAACGTCTGTCCGTTCATCTGTCTGTGAGCGGTTAGCTTGCATGTTGTAACCCATTGTTGTAACGCCCGCACTGATTAGGCGACAATGCCGGCTGTGTTTTGTTCCCGGAAATATAAACTAATATATATATATATATATATATATATATATATATATATATATATTGTTTATTTTATTTATTTTCTTTTGGATAGACAAATACAAAGATCAGTGTTTTTTGGTACACTATACATTTGTTATAATTGCTTATATCTACTTACAATTAACTTACACTATTCTTAAAATACAACTTATATCACTAATAGGGTGGTAGAGGTATCTTTATATAAATATCTCTACTTTGGGTCAAGATCTGAGAATTTTTCAAGAAATATGTGGAAAGGAAATTTAATCTTTATGCGGGTTCTGTGTACTGGATTTCGGCAGTCTTAGAGGAGTTAGATTGGGTATGTTTGGGATGTTTTGGAAGAAGTGGGTGGATAAAAATATAATGCGGTCGGTTATTGGTTCTAGCTGGAATTCTTTATGGAGTTGTGCGTTGGAGATGTACCAGGGGGCATTCGTGATGGTGCGGAGGAACTGATTTTGAATTACTTGGAATTTTTTGGTATTAGATTTGGCTGCGCTGATCCATACTGGGCATGCATATAGTATTAGTGGTCGTATGATCATTTTGTATAGCAGTATGGCAGTATTGTACTGTAGCTTCGCTGATCTATTTATTATTGGTTTTAGTTAGTGTAATTTAATTTTTGCTTGTATAACTTTATTGTCAATATGTTTTTTCCAGTTGAGACGGGTGTCTAATAAAAGGCCTAGGTATTTTATAGGTTGTTATGAGGATGCCATGGTACCGATTCTTGCTTTAATTGTACGGGGGTGGAGGGACGAAAGGACTAATATATAAACTAGCGTACCCCTGCGAGAACTCTCGCGTGTAAAATCCCACCCTTTCGCTATCCATTTGTCTATCCTTTCCATAAAGGAGAGGAACTACTAATGTACTAACAGAATATCAAAAAAAATAACAATGCAATTGATGTTTGAAACAAATTTTCAACAAAAGTTTATTCAGCATTATAGAGAGATGTTCTTGGAACAATTTATACTTCTTTAAAAATAACATTTGAAGAAATTATTCAATCTTCCTTGAGAGTTAGCTTTTCGCTTTCCTTGATAGTCACAAAAATAATAGAAAAGATTTTGCTCTTGAGAAAGCCAAGTAAAATAGTGCGAAAATACGGGATCGGGCAAGTACAGACCTACTCATTGCAATATTACGTATTTAACTTTCCTTGATTTGTTATGAAGAACCGAGCGGGTTTTGGAGAGTCAGGATGCCAGCTTGCTGGGGTGCGAAAATTGAAAAATTATTTGTGTACTAAAAAGTATTGGATTATTTTCTGCGTCCTTACGTACCTCAAGAAAAATTATTCCGAGCCAAAAAATAATCAAACTAATATGTTCACCTTTGAGTACTAAATACCATTTGTTAGCATTAGAAACAATTTAGTAGGCATTAGTAGGCCCACTTCCGTAGGTGGGAATGTTGCTCAAACGATGTTTGCATTTTTAATATCTTAACGAACCGACACCTTGAGTTTAATATCAAACGGTGTTTTATTTACAATATGAGTTTGAAGCTGGGCGTTGATGTACATGTACTTCCAGATACCGCCAACATTTAAATCGTGCGTTTGGACTGCGATTGTTGGCAGTTGTCGCTTGACTTGCGCTATTCTTTCTATAATTTTAAATTTAGTTGTTTTTTAATTGATTCACGTAATATTGTAGGCTAGCGCGTTTTGATTTTTGTTTTCCATTTACTTCTACACACTGTTACACATTACATTACTACACACTGTTATAGAGCAGAAATACTAACAATTAACTTGGTGTGAATATTCTTCTTGTAGTTGTCAATCGCAATAAAAATGCGAAGCAGATGAGTGGTAGAAAAAATTCTGACCTTTCAGAATAAAAATTCCTTACTGTCCTGAACAAATCAAGACCTGCAATCAACGATTGTGGCTTAGATTATCAGCCCTGCCATCCTATGAATGCCATCCAGTGGAAAAGCCAGGAAAAACGTCCCACCAACATTTAAAAGCATGGACCACTTAACCTAACCGGTCCAGTTAACCTAACCCTCCCCTACTAATGGCGAGAAAGTACGTGCTGTTTCACAACCACTAGTTTTATCTCGGATAATGTGAAGTACGTTAATTAAAATGGCCCAGGAACCGTTTTCGTTGAACTCTCAGAATTTTCAAAAAGGTGCAGAAGTAACTACGAGTAATAACGCGAGATGTGCTGTTGCAGTACCACTAGTTTCTCTTGATATTTTTTAATATTATGCTGATGTGTGTATGTAATGGATTTATGTATACATGAATGTGTTATTAACTCTATAGATGTACTATTACAGAGATGTACAAGTTCTAATATATAATTATTGTTATAGAGATCAATTTGGTTAAGCTCCATCCAATTCTCAAAAACCGTATTTCTGAACATGTTCTTTTCTGTCTACTTCATTGGTTGGCCCCTTGCAAACAGTTGGTAGATTTTCAACCTTGACAATTGTTTGGGCTCATGTTTCCAAATACATTGTGCATTATGTATCAGTAATTTAATTCTTGCATACAGCTCCATTTACATATTTGCAAAATTATTTTAATCATGTTCGATGCCTTTCATGTTATCAAACTCTTTAGATGTGTGAAAATCAGGTATTCTAGCACTGCCGTTTTAACCATTTTTTCCCCCAAAGAATATTTTCGCGGAAAAAAGTGTTTTTTACTTTTGTATTACATCAATTGTATTTTCTCAAAGAGTGAATAACTCAGATTATAACTCAGATATTTGCTTTGGGTTCAATGATTATTTGATTATTCTAAAAACGTATTTTTCTTGTATTGCTGTTGGATTAGAATACAACCTCAGAAATAAAGAAATACATTATAAACAATTTCTATGAGATACGATAGTAGATAATCTGTTATACTGTTACACCGATGCGGTTTGGAGGTTCAGCTTCTCAGAAAACGTTGTTTGTTGAATTGTCGAGATAACTCTCCCAATAATATTAATGAAGCCCAATGATAGTTTCGTATATCGGCGGGCCGTGTACTACATTCAAGTATACTGCCCCAAAAGACCGCGGTTAGTGCACCCTTTGTTCAGAAGGTCCTGAATTTTAATTTCTCCGTTGAATTTGTTGTGTTGTGTGTCGTACGTATCCCAAAGAGAGGAGTTCGCATATGTGTCAATCGCCTAGTTAGTGTATGGCTTGAGGAATGCTTTGTAGAAAGTGATAACGGAAACCGACGTAAGCAGGAAATACCCTTGGAAAAGAATAAAAGAAAATAAGAAAGTGAATAGTAATATATTTTACATTTTCAAGATACAATACTTTCATTGCAAATTTTCTATCATAAAATGTAAATCCACTTTATATTATTAAATTGTCAAATTTATAAACCATAGTTGCAATAAAATAAATATTACGTTCTATGTTTCAAAATATTTTGAGAGTGACTTGTTATATTTTACATGTCAATTGTTTCTCTGACATTTTTTCAGTCAGGTTAAGTAATACACTGATATGAAAATCAGACGTCATTATTGCAGAATTTCCGTCGAGAGACCTGCGTGAACATGCTAATGCAAAATATGATTTAAAAAATGCTAATGGACTACTCTTGGTAGATGGTGGGAGACAAGTAACATAAATAGTGAAGGAACAATCTGCAGGTCGTAAATGGTGTTCAACGTCTCAGACATGCCGGGATTTATTTCTCCTGTCAGACAGATAACCAGATACTCTAGTAACGCATTGCTTTTGATTTTGCCTCAGCACTCATGAAAATGCTGCGTAATTTTGTTCCGTTTCGACTGCCTTCAAGAAACGATAAATAAAGGAGACAGAACATGCTCAAGGTAGACGACAGTATTACCCACCCTTGTTCGCATGTCTCGTGTTACAGTCTTCCAAAGACACACATGGATGCCAAATTTTGACTGAATCTCATGTTTACTGCTCGGCGGACGACTGAATGTGCCTTCCCTCACCTTTCCCCTCGACAAATCATCTGCTTCGCTTTGATACGGGGAAGGCGGTTCTTTTCTCTGAGCGAGGGCTCGCTTCTAATGAACCTTGTAGACGACTGCATCCCAAACGGACATTCAGGGAACCGACGAACAAGAACGTGTATCCAGAAGAAAAGCTTAAGCTCGCGGATTTCGTTCATGACAGTTTAACTCGTCGAATTGTCACTCGCGGACGGATAAAACTACCCTGAACATGTGTTCACCACACATGTGTACGGCCAGGGAAGTCATGAGACTATAGTTCGCAGCGTAATGCGGCGAGAGCGAGAACGATAAAAACATTGACGCGTTGATGAAGGACTACGATACGGCGAGAACGGGAACGACAACCGACACGGATGAGTGGCGAACTAGAATTTCTCCCGAAAGAGGCGCACGCAAGCCTAATTACAATTAAAACAGAAGGTTGTGAATGCTGTTCACAACAATTGCTCAAAACAAAGAAATAATAAAAATTATTCTTCGACACAGGGAAATAAAATATTGTCATAAAGGTCCTTTCTATAGGAGTCGATCATAAACTGAAGACTGGCTTAGGTGGCTCAGACCATCAACCGGTGCCACTGCAGTGCCTCTGACCGGAAGGTCCTAGGGTGCGAGTCCCGACGGTGGTAGGAGTTTCGACAATAGATATATTTAGCTAGGTCGAATTCAGCCACAAACTGGAGGAGAAATCTAAAGACCGGGTGGTCTGGTCGGTAGTTTTCCGTAGTTCTTTCCATCAAGGCCAGGCGAATGCTGAAGCAGTACCTAACAAACGAGCCATGGAACGCGCCCTATGTTCCCTTCCTCCTCCTTGTCTTATCCTCACCACTTACTTGCCCACAATCACACTTATGTGCACAACACGCATGTAGAAAGCTTATACCTTGTCGCGGCTGGGCTGTGGAGAAAATTCAATGAGCCAACGCGACGTCCAGGCCGGCGCCGGATCTCGCCATCCAGCGGAAGATTTCCGCCACATCCCGCGAAAAGAACGTGCACTACACTTACGGGACAAATGAGCTTAGCTGTTGACGCCCACGGAGTCACTAGTGAATTAATGAACTTAGGGTTTACCAGTCCAATTGCTTCTTTTATAATATATACCCTGTAATACTTTCGCTGCTGACTGAGCCATGAAGATTTTTGTCAGTCGCCAAGAAAATGTATAGGTCTTTCTTTGAGAGAAGACCTGCATTCTACTTATTGACATAGGTAGTAGCGAAATAGAGTGCATTATAGTCAGGAATCTCCGCTGATACTTCGGCGATACCCAGATCCGAAATCTAAAAGTTTTGAATGAAGTATATAAAATAAATCTTTCAAGCAGTGGTGAATCCATTGGGGAGTAGAGTCCCCTTGTCATACATTTCCGGTATTTTACCCAATTTATTGTTACCAAATTCAGATCACACTCAAACCAGCACTCCCGTTGTGAATACTCGTACATTTTTACATTCTCGCTGCCACTACGGCGAATTTTCGGCAGAAAAACTCTTATGACAAGGCTCTGATAACGAAAAAGTACATAAATCCAGTTGATATATTTCGAAAAAAATAACAACACGTGGTGTAGCCAGAATTCCTATTTTGTGCGTCCTTGATACTTAAAAATCGATTGACGGCAAAACGTCTGTCTGTCCATCTGTCCGTCCGTCTGTCCATCTGTCTGTCCGTCTGTCCATCTAATTTTGTTTGAAAACTCTGATTTTTCGAAAATTTAAAAAAAATCATAATTTGTTTGGCATCTTCCTACAACTACAATTATGAAGATACCATTTTTTAATGAAATGTGTTCATTAAAAACAGATCTTTAAATTAGGTCATGTTAACATTTTTATGAAAATAAGAGTACTTTTTGAGTAATTTGGCGATAAAAATATCGACCGCTCCCAATTTACTGCGTATCCTGAAAGTAAAATGAATAATGCTGCTAAGCAGTTGGATGCATCGTAAGTTAGAATTTGTATATTATGTCATATTTCTTTGTTCCTTTGTTCTTCGAACTTTTGTTATATGTTTTAAAATTAATCTTTTAGAAATGATTTAAAACGTATTTTAAATTGCGTCCTTTAATTGAGTTAAATGTGAAAAGGAATAGATGATTTCGCTTTGCTTAATAAGGTAGGGTATTAAAAAGTAATGCATGTAAAAACAGAGTAATTTTTATGTATATAAAAATATGTTATTTAGTTATGTTTTTTTCTATTTCCATTTTCTTGCTAGCGGTAATCAACAATGCTAATTGGCCTAATGTGTATCCCATACAAATTAGCAGTCATTGTTGCTTGAAACCCATTGTTGTAACGCTGCACTGAAACAGAAGGACATACTGCTGCCTTTTTTTCGCATTAATATAAACTAATGGTTTTATTTGTGGCTAAAATACGCATGGTGCATCGTTAGTATTCGTAAAATTTTACGTGACTTGCGTACATTGTCGTACTTTTCACGCAATTGGTAAATACGGTAAATACGGCAATTGGTAAATACGGGTACAAGAAAACAGTGCTGTTTTAGCACCACTATCTCATTTCATTCTAACAAAAAATATGTAAGGGGACAAAACTGAAATTGCCCCACGGATCCGCCACTAACTGTACATACTCTCAAAAGGCTTCCATTGTTTAGAAAATAATATGCAACGTAAACAAATTGAGACATACTACGTCAAATGTATTAGAAGCAAAATACAACTTTCATGTTGGTTTATAGGAGTAATTAACATTATAGTGTGCCTTGTGTCATTCGGGAGATCATGACTGATCAATCTATGCTTCGCATAAGGAAAGCTGCGGAACTGTTTAACCTAAGTTTCATTTGATTTTTCTTCTTTGGCCTTTGGGCAGTCTTGTCAAAACGTAATGCGCGTCGGAAGATGAAGATGAATCAGTTGAATATTCCGCATTAGGACGTCGTTTCCAGTAGTGCCCATTGCTCCCATCCTCTATTTTCCTGAGTCAATGTACCAAATCGCAGGATCGTCGATGCACAAGAGAAGTGACACATAAAAAAAAATAATTTTCGAAGAAAAGTTTAGAAAGTTGTCAATTGTTAATAGTAAAAATTGCACATAGTTCAAGATGACGTATGTAGAGAAAAAAATCGTCTTTGTCCTCGAAGTAAACGGCCCCGCTTAGATTAAAACCGTTTTCCTGTATAATGAGACTGTTTTAATGTCACCATCGTTGTACTCCACGCGGCTCGGGCGAGATGGCCGGAGCAAAGGAATGCGGCCCATTTGCACTCGCCCCCGGGTGCCCGGCCGTGGCTGCAGGTGCGCTGCGCTTCGGTCGAGGGAAGGGGGCGGGGAGGGGGGGGGCGTGCTCGTTGAATTGAATGGGCGGATGGCGAAGGTGAGAACGAGGCCGGCGCGCGGCGCGGCGCAGCGGGGCGTTGGCAGGGCGCGAGCGCGGGGCCTGCCAGTCACGGTGACGTCCGCCGCCGCGGTTGCTATGCGCGAGGGCGCGCGCCCCGGGGATGGCGCCCTCGCGCAACCTTTGCAGCGCAGCGTAATTCATTCCACTGGGGCACCTTTGCTCAAGGCCACTCATCTGCAATATCAAGAGGATTCTTTTCGGTTTATCCATCGCACGTGGCTTAAAACGTGATACAATGAATTTCGAGAGGAAGTAATCTTCCAAACTTGCAGTAGGTCTATGTGATACGTATGCCTTGTATTTGAGGACCCTTGTCCAAGGAAATGTTACAGCTAATGACCGAATCTGCCTAATTCACGAATTGGCCAATTCAGAATCTGCTTAATTCACGAATTGGCCAATGTATCCTCAAAAATAGGTGTATAAATCCCGAAGTAGGGAACGCGTCGAAGCGTACTTCGAAATGAAACTGAAGGAAATGCACATTAGCCAAAGGAGATGGCTATGAAATATATGAAATACGTTACTGTAACGACTGTAACGAGGAGTAACAGATATGGGATAAACAGGAATCGGACTGCTTGTGGGAGGATTGTAAGGAAACTGAGAGACGAGATACGTATGTAGTTTCCATTTGCACCGCAACTTTCGTTCACTCGTAAATTTCTATTTACACGATATCACCTTACCCCAACTTCACTGCACTCCTCATCTGACGCTGTGCGACGCATTCCCGAGATAGGGAGACGAGGCTTTGGTCTTCGTGATTTACTTAAAACAACTTTGAATCTGTGCTAGGCGTCATTTCCCATGCTTTTTCATGCCGAAACACTTTTCGCGAACACCTGAGACTTTTCACATTCACCTTATGTTCGCCAGGGCGCTATGGCTAATGCAAATATTAGCCGGATACTGTCCGAAACAATGCGTTCATAGTCATTCATACAGATTTATCCTAATAATCTGAAAGAAATGAGAATTAACCATCTAATTCAATTTCCATTTCTGCATCAAAAATCCTACCTAGCTTCTCCGCCGCTTCCACTTGCTGATCACCTAATACGTTAAAGGAAAATGCCAACACTACTCACATATTTGTGCCCTTTCTTTGAGAACAATACTACAACACATTCAAACATAAACATATAAAGAAAATTCATTTACACGTGAGTGTCATCCTCCTTTGTGGCCATTTTACTTTTGAAAATTAATATCTCTATCAACTTATAGAAACATTCTTGGCCTTGTCATATTACTATGTTGAATAGATTTAAATGTTCACTTCCCTGATGTCGGTCACCGCCAGTTCCTCCAAAAAACAGCACGTACTTCTCCGACCTCCGGAATTACCATCTTTCCATTTTAAAAAAATTACTTCCATATCCATATTCGTACTTCCGCATATTTAAACGTATTGTCTTTCAACGTAACACTTCAAAAAACACATGACATTTGTGAATGCACAATCAAATAAGGTTTCCATCTGCGATGCAGCCCACACCGAATCTAACATCATTCTGTGTTCTGTTTCTGTCCCGTTGCTCAAGTTCAAAAAGCAATTGCCGTTTCCCTCGTTCGTCAATAACTTTTGGAACGTAATTGCATTTTCCCTTCACATTTTGCTAGAAGTCGATCCCGCTCACTTTCGTAATTAATTTAACTATTCTTTGGGTTATTTTTTCTATATTTTATTATTTTTTGGTTGCGTTCAGCTTGTTTGACACTGTGACTTACATCAGGAGTTTCGCTTTGTGATGTTCGATTGTTTACCGAAAATTGTGATTCCTTTCTGATTTTTTTAAATTAATGTCGGTATGAATATTCGCCACCCTAACCCCACTTCTTTATTTATTCCTGTGTGTCGTGCCAAAGTTCCTCAGCTCCAGAGGAATAAATGAATAAACACTATTCCTTCCGAATTTCGTAATGTGTTTATGCAAATATGTCGCCTTTAGAGTTATTAAAATAACTGTTTTAACATTACTGTTTTTGACGAGTCCGTATGGATCGTCACAATTTTGTTTTAATGTTGAGGAAACAAAACAATTTACTAGCGTTGTAAAGTCCACTGTCCTTGCTATTGTAGATTAGTAAAACTGGAGAATGTTACGGTTTTGGGTACTTTTCATTTAAAAAGTAGCAGATATTTCACCATTATTGCATCCGAATGAATCATATGGATCAGAAGATATGTGCCTGGTGGGGACTGGCATATTGGTCGATCCCACTGTCCCACCTACCGTACATTATGTATAATATTTAAGAATTTTATGAATGTTATGTTTAATTTAAAAAGCAGCATTATTTCCTCATCAATTGTCCCCAGGCAAGGCTCATGGATGAGGAGACGTGTGTGGTGGGGAATGGGAACTTATTCCATTGTTCCATATGCTTGTATGACCTTGGGTTTCAGCCTTCTTGTCGGTTGACTACTAAGATGCGCGCGCAGAATTTCCGGAAAATACTATAACCAGGGAAGGGACCTTGTTCCCGTTAAGCCTGTTTTACACGGTCATTTTTTCACCCTTTTTTCATAATGTTCTGTACAGAAAGTGGATGGCAAAGGGATGATCATTTCTACGCGTTATGTTTCGATGCCGAAACTGGATGAACATGATTCCAGCGTTTTACACTATCATTTCTGGTTTGTGTACGTAATCGTAATGAAAATACTTCCTCCGAACGCCGCAAAAGCGCTGAAGATCAAACAATTGAACATCGCATCTATGGCAACAAACTAAATTAGGTTATGTTCGGGTTGAGTACGGAACGTGACGAGATTCGAACACAGTACATAATTTATTTCTCACTACATAATCACTTCATTTTACAATTCAACACATCAGCACGCTCTCGAAACTGTGCAAAAGGAACAAATCGCACCACACGCGTAACTTACCAGAGAAAGTTTCGAAAAATGACGCCAGGAGCGCGGTAGTGAAACTGGATGAAATCTGCACCAAAAAGTCAAGCATGCTTCACACACACACACACACACACACACACACACACACACACACACACACAAGAAAGAGAATTTCACGGTGACATGACGAATTGCACTTTGACTTTAAAAGTATGAAGGATTTGTTTAAAGAATGCATCTAAATATTCATGTCAAAGCAACCCGCAACACTTGGCAGTGTTTTCGAATCTATTTCGTCAAATAACTCCTAAAAAAGCGTTCTAGGGCCTTAAAAAATAAAATTTTTAGGCCAAAGGCCTCAAAGAAACGTTTTTCACACCAGAATCTACGAGAGGAAACATTCTTGGACATTGATTTAAAATTTTGGTTTGGCGCTTCAATACTACCAATGCCACCTAAATATTTCAGCCCTTGTTGCTGGTAGCCATGTTTGTGACGACACGCTTAAAAGGCTTAGATTCCTGCATCTTATATTTACGCTTTCTGTATACCCCGCGGTTTGTGCAGTACGACGAGGTTTATTTGCATAATCATTAATTCAAGATTTGCTCTCCAGCAACAACTAGAAGTACTATTATAGTTGTTTGATACCAATGAAAATTGTTTCTTATGTGTGAAGTGAGACCACTCAATTAACGTTTAGCTGTGGTCTGTATGTGCGGTGTACATAATCGTGGAGAGATGTGGCTGTACGGTGAAGAGTGAAGTCTATGTTTGTGTTTTACCCGAACCAGTATTTTCATTATCATTCAATGAAATTTTCAAGTCTGCGGGTTCAGACACGTAGCTTTCTCAAAAGTAAAAAGCTAGTTTTTTTTGTGACTATCAAGAAAAGTTAAAAGCTAACTGTCAATGAATATTGAACAATTACTTCAAATGTTGTCTTTAAGAAAGTGTTGTGATATGTTCCAAGAAAATTCTCCATGATACTGAATAAATATTTATTGAAAATTTCTTTTAAAAATAAATTGCCTTGTTTTTATTTTTATTTGATATTGTGTTTGTACATTGCAAGTTATCTTTATATATTTTTAAACAAATAAACAATTTTTGTTAACTGTTTTCTCTCTTAGAACGGAAATAGAAGGATAGGGGTCTAGCATACCAGAATTCTCGCAGGTGTACGCGGAGGTAGTAGGGGAAAACTTGCGCACAACACAAAGAACAAACTTTTTAAATTAACTAAAGTAAAATAGCTGGAAATAAATGAAAAAAATCAAAACGCGCCAGACTACAATACTACGTGAATTAATTTAAAAAAGCAACTAAATTTAAAATTATAGAAAGAATAGCACAGGTCACTCGACAACTGCCAACAATCACGGTCCAAACGCACGATTTAAATGTTGGCGGTATTTGGAAGTATGTACATTAACGCCCAACTGCAAATTCATTTTGTAAATAATACACCGTTTGATATTAAACTCAAGGTGTCGGTTCGTTAAGATATTCAATATGCAAATATCGTTTGAGCAACATTCCCATGTAGCCATGTGAAGTCTAACCTTACTAAATTGTTTCTAATGGTAACAAATGGTAATTAGTACTCAAAGATGAAAATATTAGTTTGATTATTTTTGGCTTGGAATTGCTTCTCTTGAGGTACGTAAGAATACAGAAAATAATTCAATACTTTTTAGTATACAAATAATTTTTCAGAAATCCCCAGCAAGCTGGGATCCTGACTCTCCAAAACCCCCTCTGTTTCTCATAGCAAATCAAGGAAAGTTAAATGATATTGCAAAGAGTAGGGTTGTACTTGCCCGATCCTGTATTTTCGCATTACTTTGCTTTCTCAGGAGTAAAATTCTTTTCTAATATTTTTGTGCCTATCAAGGAAAGCGAAAAGCTAACTCTCAAGGAAGATTGAAAAATTTCTTCAAATGTTGTTAATAAAGAAGTATGAATCGTTCCAAAAACATATCTCTATAATCAGTGGCGGCTCGTGACATTTTTTCTTGGTGGGGCCAGGCGCAAAAGCACGAATATCATCTCATAATCAATCTTATTTAATTAAATAATTGTCATTTAATCAAATATTTAATTAATATTAAATATCAATTAATTAATTAAACCTTTAAATCTATACGTTTTCCACAAAAACGGAAGTAGGAATTTTTATTAAGATGTTTAATCAAATATTGGTATGTCAACGGAAACAAATTATTTTTGTAAAAATTACGCTAATGCCGTACCTTTTCTTTCTAAATGCTGATAGTTCGAATGGGAACGTATCGTAAAATTAAGACAAATTGACTTCGTCGTGTTATGTCAGTTGTTTAATCAGCCTGCAGAGAAACAAAATCTGCTACATCTATGTCTCTCTTCATTTCGTCCAAATTCACTTCATACATAGAATCTAGCAGCTCGTTCTACGTCGTGAGAGTTATATTTATAAACAGAAAAAATGTTTAAATGTTCATTTAACACAATATGTAGATTGCCGAATAACGATAAAAACTTGCACGGTGTTTTGAATCTTCAGATTCATCATGCTCTCTCAATGCTAGTTCATGAGTACCACAGAATTTTAAACACGCAATCTCTCTACCTAAAATAGTTTATTTTTTGCGACATGTTCATTATGTTTCTAGATGGAAATTTTGACCGCTGAACCAATCTGTACAACAATGTTCAAGGTTCGAAAAGTTTTAAATTTACAAGTGTTTTCTAAATGCAACTTCTTCGTGTTGCTTAGTGCGTTTCTTCCTGTTTCTTTATCATTTCCCTCAAATGTTTCAGAGCCTTACAGCCTACTGTCGTCCACAACCCCTCACCACCAAATAATAAACAAAAAAGCGAAATAAACTTTGTTTTTCTTCACTCACAGTGAACCATAGTTTTTTCTGAAATTACAAGATACAGAATGTTCATTTTTTCTTCCCATCAACTTGTGTAAATGAAAAGTCACTCGGTTGATGTTTTCTTAACAGTTTAATATCATTTTTTTCTTCAAGTCTCAATGAAGAAAACAGAAAACGGTGTAACGAATACACTGTGTTCATTTTATAGCGCGCAGAACTTTCACGTGCACTTTGGAAACCGCGCGCTCAGCCTGCCGTTCCTCTGAGAAGGGCCCGCTGGTGCGGGCCCCACGGAGAGCTAAAATTAGCAAGCAGTGGTCGCGTCCAGTAAGAAAGGGCGCTGACCTTGTAAAGGGAGTGAAGTTACTGCTTTGGGGCCCACGCAAGACGGGCCCCTTAAGCGCTACTAACGCTATCTTGGAGGGCGGCAAGTAACTATGATCTCCAATTCTTGTTTTTTGCCACTTGGAATAAGTACTGGGAATGAATTGTCGATCTTCACGAATAAACAATTCCAATAAAGTACTACAATTATCACAAAGAGATTACAAGATAAATAAACATTTTTTTGCTTTATTAAATGTAGGTGGGGCCCGGCCCCTGTGGCCCCTTAGGACGAGCTGCCCCTGAAAATGTGTTTCCATCATCAATTGCATAGTTATTTTTGTTTGATATTCTTTAAGTACATTAGAAGTTACATTTATAACATTTTTTAAACTTATAAACACGTTTCATTAACAGCTTTCCTTCTTAATGGAAAGGATAAACAAATATATAGGGAAAGGATAGGGTTTAACATGCGAGGGTTCTGGCAATGGTCAATAAGCCAATTATTTCAAAATATATTAATTAGGGAAAATTAGGGCATGTCTAATGTTGGTCCCAACTGGGACGGTGCTCCGCTGCGGGGGGATACCTAATAACCTAGTGAGGTAAACCCCCGTTAGCCGACGGTAGGTCGTCGCTGGATCTCACCTTCCAGAGGGGAAAGATCACCGCCACATCTCGAGGAAAAAACATGCACCACACTTACGGTACTTATCACCTTAGCTGTTGACATACCCGGAACCACTAAACAACAATCAATTTATATCCGTTGTTAGCGTAATGGAAGATAACTGTAATCCCAAGAGGTGTTTTACAGAGCATTGACGAGACAGATCACTTTCGTTCCCTACCCCTGGGGTCCTCAAACTACGCCCCGCGGGCCACATGCGGCCCGCCGAGGACATTTATACGGCCCGCCGGGTTTTTATGGTTTAAAGAATTTTTTTTCTTAAAATCCGCACATCTTTTTACTATGTGTTAGGGTGTCTAGGGATGGCAAAAAATCGATGGTTTTAAAACAAACGATGTTTTCCACCAGAAATTAGTTTAATTATTAATCATTAATTATTTTTACTTTCTTGCCTTACGAATACTTCGTAAGAAGAGAAAGTTATGTAACCGTGCGCCGGAAAACGGAATTTTCGCCAGAAAAACTCTTATAGCAGGGGTCTGGTAACGAAAAAGTGGATAAAATATGTTGCAAAATTTAGAAAAAAAAATATCCTCTATCTCGTGGTGTAGTCAAAATCCATGATTTGTTGCTCCTTGATACTGCAAAATCGATTGACGGCAAAACGTCCGTCTGTCCGACTGTGGTCAACGCAGATTTTCTTGAAAATTGATATTCCCCGATCGTTTTTACTCGTCTCAAGGCCTCTGGAATTTGAAACCGATATTTTAGTATTAGAGGGTACTTTACATGAAGCCCGTTTTGAGATTTTCAAAGTTAAAAGAAAAGGCTCCAAATTTTTTGATTATATTTTGTTGTTGAATAGTGCCAAGAACGTTGAAGGGAATGACGTAGGTATCATTTTCGTTGATAGGCCCAATTTTTCGAAAATTGCAAAAAACCGTTTAAAAACTGCAAAATTGAAGATAGAGATTTTTGCCTCAGACAAAGTCGGTTGTACAAAATTAGCACTTCAAATAAGGTCATGAACCCTTTTTTGGAAAAACGACTAGTTTTTGCGTAAATTGCCATTCAAATTTACAAAAAAAAAATTCTCAAAAACCGCTCCGATATTTTTCTTTAAATTTTCTGCACGTGTGTAATAAGGGACAGTAAATATAAAAATAAACTAGTGGTGCTATAGAATGGCACATACTTTCTTGCAGTAGTTATTTTTCAAATGCCGATCAGCGGATAAATTATTTGGAGTAAGCAGTTCACCGCTGCCTTTCTTGGTCATGTTTTTTGAAAGACATGTTTTTCGCATGTTGACAATTACCGGCTTCCTAATGATAGAACTGATACAATTACGTTTTGACTAAATATAAGTAGTTAGCCCGCATATCTGTCCCGTGGCGCGGCTGGTTAAAGCACCTTCGGGTTGAGATCTTCAGTAAGGAAGATGCCGAGTTCGATCCCCCGAGGGGGATTTTAATTTGATGAATGTGATGTTGCAGGAAAAAACATTGAAGAGTGTTGATACTTTATTGAAAATATTTTGAAGTACTTCTACTCACGAATAGAAGCAATGCAGATAAATATACGGGACTTGTCTCGGTAAATGTTAAATCAATCGTTATCTAGTATATATCTGTATGAACCAATTTAAGTAAAATTATGAGCATTTTAACGTTAAATTGTAATACATTATAACCAGAAGGCATGTGATGAACTTACAATCCCTAACGGTTCCGAAATTATGATTACTTTCTCGCCTTACGAGTACTCTGGTTTATGAAGTAGTGGAATAGCAATAAGGACCGTATAGAAGCAGAGCGAGAAAGTATGTGCGTTGGAAGCACCACTAGTTTAAATATTGTATTTGTTCCCATTTTGATTCTTCACTTCAAAATAAGATATATGCAGTGTGTATAAGAATTTGTTGATAGTTTTTGTTTTACTATAGTGCGATTTTTCTAAGTCTGCCTCTCAAGGCCTGTCTTAACGATGGAATATGTCACGGTACCTCGAGTTTTTCTCAGTCATGCCGCTAGATATCGCATGATCGCGACCGTATCAAGCTGTGCTTGCGACCATGCGACATCTAGCGGCAGGACTGAGAAAGACGCGAAATATCGCGTGATCGGCCAAAGGGGCTTGAGAGGCAGAGTTAGAAAAATCGCACTATTTAATAGTGATCCGGCCCTCTCACGACCTGAGGGTCAGTGAACTGGCCCCCCGTTTAAAAAGTTTGAGGACCCCTGCCCTAGCCTAATCTATTATCCCAATGAAGGTGCATGAAGCCATCACTGTGTAGAACTTTCCATGTTCCAGAGAAGTTACGGTTGCCGTGTGGCTGATTGCGGAGAATTCCAGAAGTGGTGTAATTCCTTAGAAACCTAGAAATGCTAACTTCACGAGTTACTTAACACTTAAATACTAGTTAACTGGATGGTGCCTTCAAAACAAATTGTTCGACATCATTCTAATGAGCTCGGATGAGGCAGCCAAAAGAGTTTAAGGAAAAACTAAATGGTAACACAAGGCTACAGATCGTTCGATTATTCTTGTGATTAACATATTTGTGATCAGCTGCTGAAATTATTTCCATCCGTCAATAAAAACTAAACAAATTCATGTGATATTTCCGGCAAATTATATTTCTCAATTTATAGAGTACTAGTATACAGATAGCACACTTGTTGATAATTTTTTTCGTGACACAAGCTACATCTATTTTTTTAGCTTCAATGTAAAACAAGTGGTTATGGCTTTTTAATTTATTACATGCAAGAAATGAAGCTGTTGAATACCATAGTAAATTTTACATTTAAGCATAAATTTTACATTTAGGCAAATTTTACATTCAGGCATAACTATAATTATTTGCTCTTTAATTGCACCTTTCAAAATGATATCACAGGAAATTTAACACTGACGTGTACACTGACGTACATAAGTTTTCACGATTGTAATTAACGCCAATTATCAATCAAACTAATTACTTTCATGACCGTTCAATAGCGCATAATGAATGTCATTGAGAAGAAAGAACGCCTCATCCGTGAGAAAACTTAGAAATTCAATTATTTGAAGAAAATGAAATTTTCAGGGACATATTTAAGTAATTTAAAGAAAAATGGAAGGAAATTAGAACCTTTCGATTACCTGAGCGAGTGGGTTCGGAAATTAAAATTCGCATCACTGTTCGGAATATTCACAAATCATTAATGAAAACTTGTATGTTAAAATAATTCATATATCCTTTTTAAAATTAAATGTTTTTAAAGATGAATATGTTCTTATAAGCTAAAATTATTTTTATAATAAATCAGTAGCGAATAATATTGTTCTCTTGCCTTGATTGTGTCTCAAACAATTCGATTAGGAACCATAACTCACAACAAAGAATACGTCTTACATTGCCATCTCATTGAAAACATCAAAAAATAAATATTCGATTGGACTGAAAATCTTTGAGAAAAATGTCTAAATAACAAGAAACTTCCTTTAGACTCATATTGAAAACCGTTGTAAACTAACAGTGGCTAATCCGTGTCTAGGTGAACCAGCAAGCAATAAGTTTTCTTTGTTTTCTGTTAATTTACAACGTTAATTAAACAGTCGGTACATGTGATTGTCAATCTGTGGTGCAGGGGCTTGGGTCATGAGCGGTCAAATACGCGTTACACCAAGGCTGGGGTTTCACCAAACATCCATACAATGAAATTTGGCATGTATCGTGACCTTTCAATTGGACCACATTGTGCAGAAAGCAACCAAGCCACAAAGAAATTGAATTGAGAAAAATGGACTAAACAAATTACTAATAAAAAATTCACAAATAAAAATATGTATTTTTATGTAACGGCACTGAATACTTCAAATGGATCAAAATCAATTCTTCTGTACTGATTCAAGTAATATGTTTTACATTACATACATATTCAACCAATATGTTTCCACAGCAGTTCTCTCGTGTCTCTATAAGTATTATTTATCTACACAGACGACCTTGTCAACTCATCATTTAACTCAACTATTCACCAACTATTACCTTGTCAACTCATCAGTTATTAAATGTCGGCACCAGAAAAAGCATCAACAACCCCTTCCCCATTCCTAGCTCCTAGAAAAGTAGGGTAGAAGTCTCGAGTGTATCCTGGGATTAAATTCATGACAGATTTTATGTCCTGAAATTTTATGGCTGTAATTGGCTTTCCATTGGCCTACAACGGTGACAAATCATTCAAACATATTTTAAGATGACCGACAACTTTTTCATTTTTTGATGTTAATCTCAGAAAACTCCTCTGCAATTGATTTCCTGATGAAAATGAAATATTGTTTCTCTTTTTCTAGCAATTTTTCGCCATGTGTCTGCAACCAGGACATTTTCTCGATATTTGTACCCATTTATTCGAGGTCCTCGTTACACTAAATATTCCAATTTTTATGTATGAGAAATTTAGAATAACACAATTTTGCATAAAACGAAACAATTCAAATAAAGAAAGACTATTTGCTCCCAGAATGGTTCGCAATACTAATGTAACAAAGCAGAATTACTTTTCAGCTAAAAGGAAGTACACCACCGAATTCTTTCTGCAGAAAGAGAAACGTAACATTTTCATTCAGTGTTTTCGTAATCAGTTCGTAGATGACACAAGCATGCGAATGGATGGTTGGATCATTTCTGCTGGACATATAGTGAAACTTAAGAAACAATAATAGAGCACCTGACTCGACTTATCGTAGACAGGAATAGTTACCACGCATTTTGCGGCAACCCTCTCAATTGAAAAAGAAACTAACTACAACAGCACATAATTTTGAAAATTTTGCAATTTTCGAAAATTCATAGATTTTAGAGAATATGAGATATGCTATTTCTTAAGCGTCCTTTAAGCTAACGCAGGAAAAAGTTAAATGAAAAAATTTGAAGCCATTTTTGCGAAAATTTTGAAAATTTTAAGTACTCCTAAAAATCAAAATATTATTTTCAAATTCGCAGAGCCTTCAGTTCTGCCAGATCTATCAAAGAATATAAGTTTTGGAGAGAATCGTCTGAACGTCTAGGCGCTAGCGTTGATAATGGACGAACGAACGGACGGGCGGACAGAAAGAACTGATGAACGGATGTTTGCCGTCAACCAATTTTTCGGTATCAAGGATTCACAAAACGTTATGTGTAAACAACGTGTTGGAGAAATTAGTTTACTCCATATAAAAACAACATTTATCTACGTTTTCGATATCAGGGCCCCAAAATAGAGTTATTCCTCGGACAAAGCCAAGGACTCAGAGAAAAATGGCACCAATCTAATTTTCAGTGAACTCTGCATTTTTTTAAAATTTCAAAAGTGACAATCCAAGAAAGTGAATGCTGCTATAGCAGTACTATATTTTCTCCACTTACGTGGTCTAAGTTTAGGGTGTTGAGCATGTACAAAGACTCGTAGAAATAATACACCCGATAAGGAAATATCCAGCACCCATGTCTCACTGAATTCAACTTGTCCGAAGTATCGTTCGTCAACGGCGCATTCGAATAGCAACGCAACCGGGGCCCTGAAGGGCTTCGGTGCGTCTGATTAGGAGGGGCTTCCGAAACGCCCTCCCAGCGCCTGCCCGCTGCGTCCGCCAGCCGGCGCCAGCGAGGCTTTGCGCAATTCGCTCGCCGGACGCCCCCCACCCCCACCCCCTGGCCGGGGATCGTTCTTCCCTTCGAGAAAGTTTGATGTCCCTTGCTGGAAATGTAATTTACCTCTGCCAGGGACACAATCCATCTAGGGGCCCTTTTACGTTCTCGTACATGTACGTATACTATATAGAGTGAGATATTTATATTATGCTGCGAGAATTCGAGGGAATTTTCAGGTTTGAACAGAAATACACGTTTTGGGGTCACCTGACATCGAAAAAGTGTTGTTTTTGTTTTTAAAACGTCGTCCGTCCGAGCGTCTGCCTACCTGCCTGCCTAAGTCTATGTGCCTAATATGTGCCTGTCTGTGGGTGTGTATGTTCATCCGCCCACCTGTCCACCCTCCTATGAAGAACTGTGGCCATTATTTCAAAAATGAATATTCCCTGGTCTATCTGGCCCGACTCGAAACACTACGAATTTCAAAGAAATTCTTTGAATTTTGTAGGTACATACTTAACTTTTTCAAAATTTTCTCAAAAATGGCTCCAATTTTTTTCTTAAACTTTTTTGTAACTATGGCTGACTAGACTGAAGTATACTTAGGAAGAAGTCACAGGTTCTATTTTCATTATTAACTCTGAATTTTCGGACATCTTCAAACAATTACATTATTGAAGACTAACTGTACCACAACTACTAATACATTTGCGTGGGGTCTTGGATATATTTAGAGAGGTTAATTTTTTTTTAATAGAAATTTGGTGGGGACGTAATTAATACCTATGATCATTATAAAAAAAATGCTGCCCCTGTGATTCTTTGATTGTTGCTGAAAACACAAATTATCGGGATTCTGTAAAATCGAAATGAAGGGAGTAGTTTCAGGGAATATTTTGAATTATTTGTAGGAAAACTTTTAGTCTTTTTGGGCAGCCGGTGAGAATTAACAGCTCCACTTAATATATTTCTTTGTAATTCATTGACTCTCAAACGTATTATATTACAAAGTTTCGTTGGGTTTAAATTTCTGAGTAATAGGGGAGAGTACTCCAATTTTTCGCTGTATCGTTGAGCTCACTTACACTAATAGTGTGTGAAAGTTCTACTGGATATTGCACTGTCTTGTCTTGGTAGCACCTTAAGTCAATACATAAACACTACTTTTTGTGACTTGTACAAGTTATATCTCCACGAAATTGTGAAGGGTTTTTGCATTAATTTCAATTTTTGATCATTATTCGGTGCTAAATTTGACCACGAGCATAAGCAGGAATTCTCTTTTGTGTTAAGATTTTCATTCGTAGGGTAAATTGACCCTTGAATTACACTGTCATAATGAAGAAAAGTCTTCGAAATCACAGAAGCCATTTTACCAATAATGATGCAGCTTTACAGAAAGACTGGTCTAGATCCCTAAAATGTTTTGTGCAGGAACGCTCAAAAAATAATCTTTGGGTCCTCCTCGCACGAGACGTATGTTACTTTCTCTTACTACCTTCCAATTCCTGAAAAATATATTTACCTTTGACGTTTGTGCCTTTACTGTCTCAATGTGATAGGTGGCGCCTTGATATCGGAACCAGCTTGGTTACTCCATCTCTCGCAAAGTAGCGCGAAAGTTGTGGTTGTGTATGGGATTTTCACAAATTATTTTCCCCAATTGTTGTCTTCCAATAAACGATGTACAACTTCTAGCCTCAACTGTATATACATGACAATCATTACTTTCATAGGCGTACGCAGCCTAAAACAAGAAGCCTTCTTCTTCTTCATCTTCTTAAAAAGTCTCTAAGACTTGTTCCTTTTCAAGAATTATAACGACTCTTTCCATCTTCTCCTTGGTCTACAAATTTCTCTTCTTCCCCTCGGCCTTTCGTCTCTAGCAATCCTCACGATTCTTTTCTTCTCACAAACAAGAAGTGGGGGAACTATATTTCTGAGCCCCTTGGGACGCCCGTTTCCATTAAACTTTTTATATACATATGTCTAATTTTCGTACAAAATACGGAACAATGAAACAAACACGGAGAATGAAAGTATAACTTTAATATTATAATTAAATAATACAATTATTTACGTTGGACTATTTATAGGGTTGCCAGATGATTTGGAGAGCCTCTGCCCGTTTGTGTATCAATTCTCGAAAAAAAGCGTAAAAAGAGGAAAATTGGGAATTGAACTTAATTATGGAAATACTGTTTTACTACATAGGGCTATTAGGTTTCTTCCGAAGTTTTCAGGAGGACCATGGTCAGGAGAAGGTCGTCTCTTCTTTCATCAGCATCTTTATCCTCAACTCGACTCCCTGCATTCAACAAGGCCTCTCTTTTATTGCTCGTATTAACAAATAAAGCTATGAACATTCATATAATTTCCCCCCAACATTCTGTGTAACCTGCTTGTTAGGTAATTATGTTGGGCCACAAAGTGCGTGCGTTTTTATTGTTGTTCTCAGTTTATAATTATCTGACCAGGGTGTCTTAGCCGGCGCATTGCAATTCCGACTTGCCTCTACCACAATCATAACCATCCCAACATTACAATTACTTCTAGAGCACCCCCCCCCATACACACACACATACACCACCACCACCGTTTCCACTACCACCTCTAGCACGAATGGTTTTGGTCAGCATTAGAAATACCACTAGAACCATCGCAATACCATCACAACTACTGCCGCTAACACCACTAAACCATTACCAGTAAAACTGTTCCCATCACCGCCACCAACACCGCAATATCAGTAGCATTAGAAATAATTCGCATTTCTTCCCCACCATAAATATTGTGCAACTCCCAGGAATTACATCACCACCACCACCGCCACCACTATCACCACTGCCAAACCTGCCTCAGAGTTCGTTACCTCTACTATCACCACCACTTCCACAGCCGCCTTCAAAACAGTATTGAAGCAAGCGTCTGAAGCGCGCCAGAACGTAATATGTACACAGCGAGCGTGCTCGGTGCGTGGTTGCCTTGCGTTTTGAAACGGACGCAAACGTCTTCCCCTCCCGCTGCGTGCACGGCGAAATCCTAGAGGAAGGAGCCCAAGCGGAGCGGGAGGTGAAGGTGGAGATGGACGCGGAGGCGAGGGAGGAGGCGGCTTCTGTATTTCAGCGATGGCGATTTGTCACATCATAAGGGAACCACGCCAATGGGATGTTTATAGAGCCTAAACCAGACAATAGAGAATGATTGCCACCTCGAACGTTAAGCACTGTCGATCTTCTGCGCATGCGCAGATGCACTAAAGTGATGTGAAAATTAAATTGCGCATGAGAAGAAGATCGATAGTGTCCTCCGTCTGAGATTAACGGAAATACAAGTTTTGGGGTCCCCTGACAACGCAAAAATGATTTTTTTTTCAAAATGTCCGTCTGTTCATCTGTCTGTCCGGCCGTCTATCTGTGAACTCCACTAGCGCCTAAGTCATACGTACGATTTCTTCCAAAATGGATATTCTCTGGTCAATCTGGATCCACTCGAGGAGCCGCAATTTTGAAAAACTTTCTTCAAAATTTAAGGGTACTTTACATGAAGCCCTCGAACATTTTCAAAATTTTCTCAAAAACGGCTCCAAATTTTTACATTAATTTTTTTTGTAAGAACAAAGTAAATTACACTTATAAAGGTGGCGTATGTCCAATTTTCGCGGTTAACTTTGAATTTTCGAAAATTGTAAAATTTTCATTTTTTTCTCTGATCATCTTCCTACAACTACAAAATTAAAGATAGAGATTTTTATTTCAAATAAAATGCATTCTCCATAGTGAGTTGTTTCGTTAAGGCCGTGTACATTTTTTTGAAAATTTTGATAGTTTTCGCGCAATATAACGTGAAATATTGGCAATTTTAAAAAGAAACAAGCTGTTCTCAAAAACGGCTCCAAATTCTTTTAACTTTTGGTAGGGATACTGCTAAATGCGCTCTATGAGATGACATAAACATCAGTTTGTTCTACTCTTTTTTTCCCCCAAAATTACAAAAATGTAAATTTTTGACTTTTCTCTCTCGTTCTTAATATTTACATTAGCGGCGATTTGTTAACATTCTCAAGTTTGTGAGTACATGCGCTTTAAATAATGTCTTATAAAGTTTCTAGAAAACTCAATTATTTTCTGTGAAAATTAGCTCAAAATTCCGCATTTTCAGAAACATTCAAACACCATTTTCTCATACAGTAAATAGCTCCAAATTTTTTCTTCGGACTTTTCGAACGGATAGTGATAATTACACTATTTAATATGACGTAAAGTTCATTTTGGGGTATTTTTTGTTTTTAGAAAAACTACACAAATGTATTTTTTTAAAAGTCTGACACATTACTTAATATGCGCATTACCAGCAATTTGTAAACCCTATTGTATTGGTGAGTTAAAGTGCTTCAAATGACTTCTAATGAAGGTTTTTCGGAAATTCAAAAATTTTCTGTAAAAAAGCTTCAAATTTCGAATTTACAGTAGTAGTTAAACGCTATTTTCTTAAAAAGCGGCTCCAAATTTTTCAAAGAAAATTGTCATTCAGGACGCGGTTTCACTCTTCTTTAATATTCTTAAAATAATATTTCCGTTCTACTATTAGGAAACAGAAAAAGCAAGAAATTTTTTAAAAAATTGTACTTTGGACATCTTACCTGGCAGCTGACAAAGTATGTGGCAAGTCCGGGACCAAACGACATAGAAAACGAATACAGGAAAGTCTGTGCCATTCTGTAGCACCACTAGTTTTATTAGTGAAATGTGTTAATCAAAAACTGATCTTCAAATAATGCCATATTGAATTTTACGAAAATATGAGTGTTTTTTAGTAATTTGGCGACACAAATAGTCGACCGCTCCCATTTTACTGCGCTTCCTGAACGTTAAATGAATAGTGTTGCTATGCAGTTGGATACATCGGAAGTTAAAATTTGTATATTTCATATTTCTTTATTTGTTTCTTTTTCGATCTTTTGGTATAAGTTTTAAAATTAATCTTTTTAGAAATGATTTAAAACCTATTTTATGTTGCGTTCATTAATGAAGTTATGTGAGAAGGAATGTGAGAAGGAATAGATGATTTCGCTTTGCTTAATAAGGTGTGGGAATAGAAAGTAATGTATGTAAAAACAGAGCAATTTTGATGTATATAAAATATTATATTAATTATTATATTTTATCTATTTTCATTTTCTTGGTAGCGGTATCAACAATACTAATGGGCAAAATGTGTATCCCGTACGAATTGGCGGTCATTCTTGATTGTAACCCATTTTTGTAACGTCGCACTGATAACAGAAGGCCGTAATGACTGCTGTCATTTTTTTCGCATTAATATAAACTAATAGTTTTATTTATGGCTAATACATACACCGTGAATTGTTGGTATTCGCGTAATTTTGCGTGATTTGCATAAATGCGCGTACTTGTTGCGCAATTTTGCTTGAAAATACTTGCGAGAAAGTACGTGCTGTTTTAGCACTACTAGTTTTTAGTTATACTTGTTTATATATCCGTAATCCATGAACGTAACGTAATCTCCACTTACAAATATAACTTGTATATTAGTTAAAAGAGGAATCAAGGTGTGAAAATTAAATTTGAATATGGAACTGGTAGACCATGCGGTCGGTTTTGATCATAATTTAATGTGAAGAGTATTGAGTTCAATCATTTAATATTAAATTAACAATAACTAGTTGGACTCATGTGAATATTTTGTACTTTGTGAATCATTGGTATGAAAGTGAAAACAAATTAATATTGGAATGTAACCTAACATCCCTAATCAGATCGTAAATGAACTATGCGTTACGTCGTGTAAGCCCGTTACTGTGCGTGGGTGAACATAAATGGCGAAGTGCTTATTAACAAACAGATGTGCTAGGACCATCGAATAAATTGCACAAAATATCAAATAGTTTAATTTGACATTCTAAAATCTGCACTTTCTGACCTCCCATTTTACAGAGTATGTGTGTGTGTGTGTGTGGGGGGGGGGATACTCAGAAGAGAAGAGCTAAATCTCCCAAACCGTCTCATTTGTAGATTACCTACGTTCTAAGAAACACATTTATCGAATCCCTAGGGACGCCCAAACATCGGGTTTTTAATTGACTAGAATGCCTAGTTTCCGACTACGGCGTGATGGAACGCATGTGTTACGGTTTACATTTAAGCCTGTCGATTTCATTATGACATATTCTACAAAATACTACAATCTCCTCTTAAATATTTTTAAAAGACCTCCTGGGGAGCACCTCAGTAGTAGCTCTTTTACGGAATTTTGTGTTAATTGTGTCTTACGAAATCGTCACGTATCACATATAGAAAAGCGCTGGACCCTACAAACACTCCGGACTTTGATATTGTTTTAAATGTGAAAATTGCGAAGAGAAGGATCCAACTTCGAATGGCCGACTAGCTCCTGAACTTTGCGTTACTGCGTTGTGCGAAAAGTAACCACTCTAATATTGATGTATGTGCGAAAGTAACCATTCTAATATGTTGATAAACTTTGATATTAAATGACACAGAAAATCAAGTAGTCCGTTTAACTTTACCGTGAAAGATTATTTCAATCTTTTCCCTTCATTTTAATTTTACATAGATTTCGGGTTTCTGCTCTTAGAATCTGACCATCCAAACCCTGTTGTGGGCAGTGGCAGATCCAGGGGGGGGAGGGCTCCATGCTCCCCCCCCCCACCAAAGGCTTAGAGCTTTCGCTTGTTACCTTCGTTTATTTGGAAAAAATATTTTAATATTTATTTATGTTAGAATTAGGTAATTATTTAAAATAATAATAATGTGTTTTATCATATATACATAACAAAATTACATAACATGCGTAGAGACACGAAAAGCCTATTTTAAGAGCCCATCATCGTTTCCCAATTATGCGCGATTATAATTTACATTGCAGTAATGTTTTGTATGTCATATTTTCCAAACTTCCATTTTATCGTCATAAATATGTTGGATACAGGGTTTGTGACGATGGTTTCTTAATAATTTCCAAACTCACCAACGTTTCCCCAAGTTTTGTGATCTATTTTACTGAAGCTCTAACTTTCAAGTTTCTGCTGTTCTTCATCTGGGTTAGAAATCGAAGATAATTGCAACATAATTTTACACCACATAACACTGACTGTGTGCTTAAGACTGGATTCGAGCATTTTACCATTGTTGCTCAAATAATACTAATTGGGAATGTGCTAGACTCCATGCTTTGGCTATCAGGGTATGGCATTCAGACTTTAGATGAGAAAAAAACAATTTGAGAGCAGGATTTAAGGATGCAGGCTGTTTTGCTTCATATAATTATTTGTGTCGCAAAATTGAGCAAACGCCGCCATTTCAAGTGATGAACATTGAAACGTTTAAAACTAATTTGTTTGTTTAAGCATATTTGATGAGTTTATTTGATTTTTAAAATATTATATTACTTTATATTAAAAGCGGAACCAGGAGGCGTTATGTCCAGCCAATTTGAGCTGGTTCCCAACCAGAGCTATTGGTGCATTGTCCAGCCAACTTGGTTCTCTTATAAAGAATTTTTCATTTGTGTTGAATTCATTCTGTTTTATTTGTTAATTTATAGTTATTTATTACAAATTCAATTGAGATATTCAGTGACTTTCTTTAATACAGAAAATTAGTAAAAGCTATGTTTGTGAATTCATGTCTTCAGCGTACAGGGCTTGGGACCCATGAACCACCCCATTCCCGATGGGTATGCCAATGCATTTCATGTATTATTTATAATAACTGGTTTTAAATTGGTATCTTAATATTCATGAACTACAAAAGCCTTGGAAATAAAAAAGTTTAAATGAAGGAAGGCTGATACTGAAACACAAGGGTAACTGTCATACTCTCATTAATATTTGGGAGTTTCTCTCTTAGTTAAATATTTGTTTTAAAATTATAGTATTAAAATAAGTAACAAAATAATGATAGATATGGTTGTCACACTTATAGATGAAACAAATGATGTTATCTATGTCAATAATAATTTGTTATTGATAATTAAATAAATTATTTGTGTAATATAGATATCTCTTATGTCATAAGAATCGAAACAGTCGAGCAATCCAAAATTGATTTCCGATAAATTGAAATATGCATTAAACCTTCCTTTGCATTTATAGGATACAGGAAAATGAGTTCCCAGATGTATCAACTTTCCCAAAAGTGAATCAATATATACATTGTTGCTTTTTTTAAAGGTATTTCTTCAAATTAATCATACGCATTCAAGATGATTATAAGCAAGTTTTTATTATTTTATTCAGGAAACAAACTATGGCTGTTTAATTAGGAAGAGAATAGTGAAGAAAACACTTTTTTCTTAACCTCATATAGTATCTGATTGCATTATTCAATTACGAAGTCAGATCTTTTGTTTTGTAAACCACCAATTTCTTTCACCAAGTAAATCATAGAAAGCAATTGGTTTTTATCAGCTTTGTAAGAGATTTCATAAACAAATACTGTAAATCCCAAAAATAAAACATACCAAAGGTACAAATTGATTAATGACAAAAGATATATTGATAAAATATTTTCAGTGACTTTCCACAAGTATTAATGCCATTATAATTTATTCTAGGAACTATTATAATTTATATTAATTCATTGGAAAATATGCATTGGCTATTTTACAAAAATCTCAGAAAATGTTTAAATAAAAAAAACATCTCAAAGTAATAGAGCTTTTTGGTCCTTGATATTTTTGAGAATTCCAGTTAGTCTTAAAATATTTTTGAATACTAAAAACTTGCATATCTGAAAAGATGAAATGCAGGAGGTTCATTTTATGGAAGACTTAACTACTACAGATGCTTAAGACTCCATTTGAGAGATTTGAAGAATCTTGCAAAATAGTCAAAAATTACCATCAAGCATACTAAGACAAGAGAAAATAAGATGCAGAAATCCGATTAGAAGACTTTGAGAGCATTGCCCTGTATGTTTAGTTTTATTTTCCTTTCCTAAGTCATAATAAACAGCAGCTTTATATTCTGGTACTTAATGAAGAAAAAAAAATAGGAATGAAAAGGGAGAGGCCACTTTCAGGAAATTAAAATAATGGGAATCATATGTGCGTAAACTTTCGTTAATTTATTACACAAATAAACCTTTTAATCAAATGCAATGTGCTAGTCATGTACAAATATATAACAACAAATGAGAACATACACAGCGACATCACAAAAATAGAATGTACAGTGTGCAGGAACAGACTTGAAAACAAATATACATGCCACATCTTTTGTACAGAAAAATTATCACCTTCCAAAAGAAAATTTATTCTGCAACCTGATGGTGCACAAAATGGTTGCCTGATCAAAGTGAAGGAACAGTTGATTGTTTTGGGAAAGCTGAATCGTATGGAAAACATTTGAGCAAAAATTAATAGACAATCTGTAAGAACAGCATATACCTCTTCAATTTTTCCATAAGAAATTGATGTGAACATACACATTAACAAGTGAACACAGGAATATAAATTACTGGCTCATACGCATTGCCCAAATAGCTACACACATGGCCAAGGCAGGCAGTACACCTGCAGACTCGATTGAATGATATGAATTGACGTAGAGATACTCTACATCCAAATAGATTGGATCACAAGAGAACCAACAGATTAGTATTAAGAAAGAGATATAAAACAAACTCGGCAAAACTGAGGAAGCAGCTCTGCAGAGCAAAAGGCAAGGCAGCCCAGAAGAAAATTACTGTAACTATTACAAAGCAATTGCACTTTGCATGCTACCTGCCCCTCATACAAATCTACTTCCTAAGAGCAGAAGACAGTTTTCATTTATGAAGACAAGCTGATTTACTTAAATTGTATTTAACAATCAAATTTGTTTGGAACTGTTGGCGAACATGTGGGCCAATCTACATACGTAGTATACTATAAAACCCCTTCGTGTAAAGTCATGCGCTCTTTCACCAGAACATTCTCGCATTACATACACATCCACGTAAGATTCAGTTTTGTTTTATTCGCGATAGAAAACCCCATCTCGCTGCATTCAGTCTTTATATTTCGAGAGAGAAAAGTAATTCCTTTATTTCTTTTACTTAGGCTGACGTTTGCATCTGAAGCAGCTAGAAAGGGGTTTTCTTATGGCTATATCACACGAACGAAGTAGATTCAGTAACGTCCAGCGCGGTTGGCGCCACCCCTCAGGGTCCAAAGGGTGTGGCCGATGCTTTGGTTTCATCGCACACAGCCGAGTCCACAGACTCCACGCATCACACAGCACCTCCAACGTCGTTCTGGTACCGGGTGGTGAGGTAGTCGGCAGCGTCCGTCAGCTGCCGGAGCGAGCGGTGGAGCCCGCACAGATGCCGCCGGAAGCTGGCAGCGACCTGTTGGGTGTAATCGGGCGCCTGAGACACTTCCTCACCCTCGATACCAGAGTCATTCTCAATGCCGTTATCAGAGTCCGAGTCCGAGATGGAAGCGGCCGAGTTGGTGGACGTCATGGAGACTGTGGAAGGGCGGCGTGCGTGGCCCTTTGTGGTTGTACTGCTGCCGTGCTGGGACGCGATGGAGGACGAAGACGAGACCGTCACCATACCAGAGCTCTTGATGGTGGTGGAGCCTGGAGCGGGCATGTCATCGGGCTCGTCACTGTCGTCGTTTTGTCCCCACAGAAGCTCATTTTTGACAGAGTTGATCATGGTGTAGAGCTTGAAGAGATCTGATTGACCCATGGCGCGTACGCTGCTCTTGCAGTGTTGGGGTGTCTTAACAGGCACGGTGTCCGCGTCGTCGCCCACCTTCAGGTCCATCAGCCGGCATGGCACCAAGATCGTCTCGTCCATGTCGTTGACGGCCTTCACGAATTTCTCCATCGCGTTCATGATGCTTTGGTTGGAGAACTCCGTGTCGTCGTGGCGGGCGATTCTCCTCAGGCTGTTCCTGTAGACAAGTGCAAGGGCGGGCCTCATTAGACTGGTATATAACCCTCTCGAATGGGACAGTGGGAGAGGGAATGGACAGAGGGGAAGTGATCTATTCTTATCCCCGGCACATACGCAGCCTCCCCCGCCTCACCCCTCTTCCCCCGCCCCCTTCGGTTGCTGGGCGCCGCCCCACCTCGATGCGGGCGATAGGCGAAGACCCCTCCCCCCCGACAGGGGGGTGAGGTACTCAGCCTGCCATTCAACTCTCGATTACATGTACTCCGTTGTTGGTTACAATTTTGTTAAATGTAAAAGAAAAACATTAATTCGGAATAAAAATTACTTCAGAAGAAAAACTAATGAACACGACGTATAACTACATTAGCATAATCCATATGCATTACGACTAAAAAAGTTATCACAATACAAAGTTACGAATAAATACATTTCACCAATTATTTCGTTTGTATCATGTATTACCGAGTTTTGCAGAATTATCCAGCAACAAGTAATTTCCGAACTCGTCAACCACTTCGATGGAGGTGTGAACAAAATTGAAATATTTCACACTTAATAACATTTCTGAAAGGAATCACAATAACTTGTGGCTACATTTTCAGTAGTAGCTGGCATGACCAGAATTTAGATGCCCACTTACGCCTTTTAGTTTCTAAACATGTGTTAAAAACAACAGATGCAGTAATGTATTGGTCTTGTACTACAAGGGAGCCAGAAATATTTTTTCCAGACAATGAACAAGTTTCAATTGTTTATCAGGCGATAGTAATATTCAAACTTGACAACCCTACATGTGTTTATAAACAAATAACCCGATTTTGCTCCGGCGAACATGCGAGTTGCTTGTGATAATGACAAGAAGCAATTAAGTTTCAAACAGTTTGAAAAATACGTAAAAATTACCTCAAATTCAAAAATGTGTGAGGACACGAAAGACACGTGAGGCACAACACAACACTACCCTACCCGATGGGCAGTCACCGTTACACTGGCGTTCGTCTCTCAACCGGTTGCAAAAAGAAAGCCTGCGCCCCACTCGCGGCACCTCACGCCACCTCTCAACTCGGCGCCCAGCCCGTTTCGACACACCCCAACCGCAACGGTCACCGTACATCAGGCACCCCGCACTTAGGCAGTCACAATCGTAAGACAGCTTGCTTAGAAGTCTTTGCTTACCTGTTTTCCATGTTGAATGCGATGCTGTCGCTGTACACGTTGCTAGTCAGATCACTGAGCATTCCTAAACAATCACTCTCGCCGATATCACACACACGGTTAAAGAAACTCGTAAGGCCGTCACAACGCTAACGAGGCGATGTGATGCGAGCGAATGGTGCTCCTCACAGCCGCTCCGGCGCTTATATCGGATCGAGCAGTCCAGGTAGTGGGGCTCGGGAAGTTACAACGAGCGACCTTGTACACCGCCGTGCGCTGCCGTATCGATTGCTTCACGAACGCAGTACATGCACCCAGGTAAAGGCTTATAAACCTGCTTTTTCATCATAAAGGATAAATTAATGAAGCGTGTTAATTTTAAAAACACATTTTAATATAATTTTTCGATCAAATTTCATAAAGGAAATAATTTTGCAAGTTTGGCAGCCGTGGACTTTGGACTGCGTACTCCCGAGCCCCGACGTCACACCACAATGCAGCTTTCCTATTGGCTGCAGAGGTTCTCCCACACGAAGCGAAGCGGGAGTTCGCGCGGGCGGAGAGTGGCCGACGATTCTTCGGGAAAAATTGCTGTCGTTTACAAATGAAAATATTGAAGATAATTGAACTTTCAGATGAAGTAGCTTAAGAAACGCGATCTACAATTGATGTGAATGGATGTTCTTACATAATGAACAATACACAAGGAAGTTCTCACGTCATCATAGCGTTCACGTCAATGTCTAGGTAAATGAACTTCTCAAGGATGTATAAAAAAATTAAGTTTATTTAAACTGCAATCAAAAATACTGTTGGAAGAATGAGATATGTTTTACTGTACTCTTATAAATTATTTTGATTTACTTCCATGAAAGATTATTAAAGAGAACTGAATTAAATGTACCATAATATAATACCATACTATAACATGCAATAAAGTACCATTCATAGTATCAGTGCATAATGGATTGAGACTGATTTATCATTGATCAAGTAATGCGAATATTGATGGCGAGCGAAATATCGAACAGTGACATTAAAAGAATCCATTTAAGATTCCTGTACAGCAATTTGCGAACTTCGTAGTATGAGAAATTTACAAAATCTGTTTATTATTTCAAATAAGCAGATTTTGCTTGAATTTACTAATTTTTCTGCATCTATGCGAACGAAAGGATTATTTTCACTAAGAATTTTCTTGTAAATGGTAAAGAATAGTTCACACATAGTTTATGAACATTTGAGGATAAAGAGATTTAGGAACTTCTATAAAAGGAAGAATAGCGTTACAAAGATATCGGTGTTCAAGGAGGGTAAAAAGAAACAGTTTTAATGTGAAATAGCAGGATATAAAAAGTTCGTAATTGTGGAACAAATAATTATATTTTATAAGGTTGAATGCATTCTTAGTAGTTGCAGTACTCTAAATATTGCTAACACTTGTCTCATTATTTCAATACATTTATTTTATTGTATTTAAAACTATATTATTATTATTTGATTATGTTTTTATATTATTTCTTAGGTAGAATTTACTATTCAAAACTTAATAACATCAGTTACGACGAAATGTTTTAAAATGTATGCGCGTTTATTTCAAGAACTGTATTGTATGAACGAAACAGTTGATTTCTAAATAATATAGGGAACACGAAAATGGATTTCCATACCCAAAGGCACTACTAAATTTGCAGTGTCTATCCAAATGCACTCATATTTAAACTTCGATTTCAAATAATTATTACATTAATCGAGTTTCCCGTGTCAGCCATTGTTCATATCAACAAGCACTACATCTTGACGCTGAAAGTTCGAAGTTGTGGTATTTGGCCGTTACCTAATTTCTAATCTGAATAATTTACTTCGTAAAAATAATCTCGTAGCTTATTTTGTGGCTACAGGGAATATACTTTGGTAATATGTTTAATAAATCAAACAACATAGAAGCATGGATTTAATGTTCAGGGAAGATTACCTGCACAGAGTGAACGTTTGCAGCCGCTGAATTCATCAAAAACACAAGAAGAGAAAAGGTATTTCCCCGCAGGGCTTCAATAGCTATGGTGACAGCCGCTTTGAGACTTCGACGGGCGCACCGGGCTAGCAAGTCGTGGCACAAAGGCCGGGGGGGGGGGGACGCCATCGCCCTCATTCGCCTCACCCTTGCAGAAGGGTTGTTTTGCACCTCCAGGACAGGCGTTCTGCGAACAAGGTGCAGAAGGGTTTCTCCATTATTTTCTAGAGCAGGTATAGACAAACCTGGATCAACAACAAAGTAGACTCTCTCCGTCAGTGGAGGATCCGGGGGGGGGGGATCCAAAAGGCATAAGAGTTTTCGATTGTTACCTTCTTTTATTTGGCAAAATTTATTTAAATATTTATTTATATTAGAGTTTTGTAATTATTTAAAAATAGTATTGTGTAGTATCATCCATACACAACAAAAATATTATACAATACAATAACAAAAATCAGTGATGGTCCCTCTAAAATGATCGGCTGGATACGTCCTTGTTTTCCTTTTCGTTTTGTTTTCCAATATGAGCTCTCCATTCACTTTTATGAGGATGATTTACAAAATGTGGAATATTCTCACGGGTACGTTATTGGTTGTCATTTCCTGCGAAACGGAGCTCAATATGTACTGCATAACCTCTGGATCAAAAGGTACGCTGTTGTAAGGGATATATGACAACAGTTGAGTGATGCTATTATATATTCTCTTAAGGAGGGAATTAAAGGCGAGGAATAAGAAAACATTTCCAACAGAGTCAAATGCACACTTAGTTAATATTGTACGTTTGAACAATAATTAAAATTAAGTAAAAAAGAAAATCTTATATGCACAATGGCAATAACAGTTTTTTTAATTATTTATTTTAGGTGGCTTTAAAAACATCTAAGGTCATTAGCGACCACTATTCATTTACACTAGAGATACATTTTATGAACAGTAATATTAATTACTAGGGACCGTATTTTAGGGGCCGTCCATAAATTACGTAACGCAAATTACGAGTATTTTCAATACCTCCTCCCCTTGTAAAGCACTTCTCTATCTCTATGTAACGCAGCGTAACGCTGCCTCGGACCCCCTTCCTCCCCCTTTAGCGTTACGTAATTTATGATGATCCCTTAATAAATTTCTTATTTTTCTTTTCACTTTATAAAAATGTCATTTAATACAGAAATTCATTTTATGTTATGACAAAAGGAAATTACTCGTTTTATAACTTTTTTTGCATTTTTCATCCATTTCGACTTAACTCATTTATTACCTTTCCCCGTCATTTTAATGCATGTTTCACTTATTTAATCGATTTTAATATAATTTTAATGATACTTGCTTCAAATAATATTTACGAGATGCAACAAATGTTCTCCATAGAATTCCAGTAACTTTCAAGTCACCGCAGACAACTCATTGGTGTTCTTCATAATTAATTTTTATTTAAAGTTCTTCCATATTTTCGTATGTTTCCTTTAAATGAACAGAATGAGCTACTGGCATTGAGGTATGTTGATTTCCATTATGAAACAGAACAGCTTTGAGGCTGCGTTTTGAAGAATCCACAAACAACTTTCATTGATTGCTGACATTTCTTATTCCAAATTTTGAAACTACATCATGAATGTTTTTGCAGTATACAAACTGACCCTCTTTGGTGAAATCATCAAGAAACTCTTCTCTCTTTCAATATCAGTAAAATATTGTGCCTGGAGCGAGCATTATTTTTCTCTTTCAACCGTGAGCCTAAAACCTTCACCGAATCCTTTGAGAGGCCAAGATCTCATACCAAATCGTTAAAATCTTTCTGAAAAACAACTAGGGTCTTCTCTCTTCTTTGGAGAAATCAGTAACTGTCAAAACAGACTGAATAATCTGAAGATGTAGATGGGAGGTTATGTAGTGGGTTTGGTATAGGAATGTCAGGACCATGTGGTACGGGTCTAATGGCTAACGTAAGTTATTGTAATACATTGCCAACGTCCATTTGAAATTTAATCAATCGTAAAATTCGCACAAACTGTGGGCGATATGAAGCTACCGAATCTACATATTTAATCAAATTGCAACACCGTCTCATCATCACTTTTAATCAAAAGCACCGAATTGTCGCAGCCCTGCGTTTACACATTACATAGCGTACGCTAATTCGAAAAACGAAAAACTCAAAATTTTGCAAAAACTGTACGTGATAGAAATAAACTAAAAGTATATATATATATAATCAAGATGAAAAACTGGCCCATTTTAATTAAAAGCGGCAAATCGTCGCAGTAAAATCGTCGCTTGTGTAATCAATCGGGTGACAAACAGTACTCGGGATTTTTAGTCTTTGCTTGATTATTAGAACTCTTAAAACGCCTAAATATCTTTTACGTAAGTCCTTAATTTATCCTAAATTGGTTATCAAGTTCTTACATTCTCTTCTCGTTTTCTCTATATATTTCTTTTCTTATTCGATTCCATCAGTTGATTTTTCAGAATCCTTCAGTAGGTTCTTATTTTGAAGATTATTTTCGATGACATATCAAATTTGTAAAAAATATTGGTTTTGTACGAAAAAAAATACTTGGGATTGTGGGACGGGAGGGGGATATACGGGAATTCTGGAAACCTTTATTGGATAAAATATACATTTTCAAGTAATAAAGACCAGCGGACATAATGGATTTCAAAATGAAAATTTATCACAAATCGTCTTTACCACGTGTGCACGCGATCGTCTAAGAATTGGCATGCATCCGCCTGTGGTATCGCCACGTGCAAGAAGCATGGAAGCTTCTGAAGAGCCGGTCCGCAGCGATTATGGCGACGACGGTGGCGGTGGAAATGTGATTCGCCGCAATTCACTTGGCTCTCCATTGTTTGGTATTATTTAATTAATGATTTCTCACAATGTATCGAGTAATGCTAGTGAAACTCAAATTGATATAAAAACTAGTGGCAGAGCACGTTCGCCTAATATTGAAACTTTTTATTTATTTGGTCAAAAACAGTAAAAACTGTATATGACGTATGGGGGAAGAGATTATATGCGCACATATATTGCTACTTTTATTCTGCTAACACCATGAAACAAGGCCACTTAAAAATATTAAGTCATCACTTGATAACTCAAAATACGTGATTAGGGAGAGGATTTTTATGCCGTAAAGAAATCTTGAAATATGCTTTTTAAAATATGCATTTACGACCAAACAATTCTGAAATATGTTCTTTAATATGCAATTACAATTAACAATATTTCATTTCTTGTATAAACCTTTCTTGATAAAATTCAGAAGAAGCATTCTTGGAATGAAAAGATATATTTTTGTGCAAACATAATATAACCTAGCTTACTTCTCGGAAGATATAATTGAAGTAAATATGCATCTTAATGAAGTACGTTGTATGCCTTCTTTCATTTTTCCTCCTGGTTTAAAAAATATAGTATCATGAAGTATCCTACATATTCTGATTTTAATAGAAAATACTCTTCAGTATCAACCCCACACAACGCACATTTCTCTCAGAATATCGTTATCTATCTTTTGCAGCATTGCAATTCTTTCCCTGTACTAGGTGTTACACGAAATAGTAATAGTCGGTTGAGTGGGCACCTAATAAGTAGAGTTTGCTGAATCAGTTGGTTAAGGTGTATTGAAGATGTATTTAAAACTTTACGATAATTGTTATAAATTACTTCCTAGAATTATATTACATATGTAGTGTTTTGAGGCATCCTTCAGCTGCTATAATAATTAAATATTTATTTCCTCCAACGATAGGTACAGTAAGGAAAGATACAATTTGATATTGTTTGCTCTTTCACACCGATGTGAAGCAGTTGTAAGGTAATTAATTCTCTTATCGTTTTCTAGTAAGAGTCAATCACAGAATAACACATTTTTCCCGTTTTAGTATTTACTCTGTGAAATATGTTTTGCAAGAGTCACTCAGTATTGCCCACAAAATGTTATCTAAGAGGATAGAACATGACATCATAAACAAAGAATGGCAGTGACGTGTTTGTTTCTGGGGTGAGAGGTTACTCGTTTCTGAAAAACGGGAAGTCTCATATTTGCATCCTCCTGTCGCACCGCACCCTTGGGTCTACACACGAAATGACGCACTTCTCACTCTCCTCTCCCTATCTCCCACCTCATCGTGAAATGCACCGAAATGCTTGTCCCTTTTTCCTGGAAGCTGTGACTCAGCAGGGCTACTTTCCCTTTGACCCATTGAACAAAATGAACTAGCGATTAGCCATAATTGCATTTGTATTCTATACCTTTCAAATTGGGAAAGTTTACTTAGAAGAAACGAATATTAAAATAAAGAATTCGTACTGCAGGTTAACGGAAATATATTTAGTCTTATAAATCTCTTATATTTTATTATGATATATGTACTACTAGTTTTTGTTCACACTGCTTTTATGATAGGGCTCGCTTCAATTAATTTATGTTTGGGATCTTGTGTTTTATGGAAGGTTAATACTTTGCTGGACTTTTGCTTACACTGGATAAATTAGTATCCTCATATTTTTACTTACTCTCTGTTCTTCTAACTTGGAGAAACAAAGACTAATTTTTCAATTAATCAAAATATAATGAATTTAAAGATATTAAATGTTACATTATATTGAAAATCTTGTTGAGTAAAAAGATTTATTGATTCATGTTTACATAGATTTAAATATTGTATTTGACATGGGTAGTTTCCGTTGGTGGACTGCGCATTTGTGAGCTGGGTGAGCAGAGTTCAACACCATCGCGCTGGCACGGTGGATGTGGCCCGTTGGAGAAGGAGACTGGGAGGTCGGCGTGATGGGAGCGTGATGATAACAGCTGCACCGCGTGCGGGCGGCGCGGCGCGGCGGAGAGATTGCTTGGCAGCCACCGCTCCCGCCAACGCCGCCACTCGTCCACAGCTACGGATTCCAGTGTCTCACGCCGTCTCCGCACCCCGCCACCCCGCCACCCCGCCACCCCGCTACCCCCGCCATCCCGCCATCCTGCCATCCTGCCATGCCTCCGTATCGTCCCGCCAAGTTACGCCAGCTCGCCACCGCGCCTGTCTCGTACCACACCTTGTGTCCCCTCCCTTCCAGTTCCTGTTCTCCCTAACATGTTGGTGCCTCCACATGATCACCTTCAACATCCGCAAGAGAATCACCGTAATCACCAATTCCATCGTCCATACCACTGCCGATGCTGGTCTTCCGTTATCGTCTTCTCTTCAATTCCTTCAACTACCTCCAGTCTACCTCTAAATTGCCTAACCATTGCCGTCTCTTCTTCATACAACACCCCTGACCCGTTTTGTTTCTCAACCCCAGACCCCTCACCCTCACCCTCACCTCTGCCCTCGCCCTATTTCTCACCAACCACAATCAGCAACATGAATCATTGTGGTCTTACACACACTCTCGTTCTCCTCTATTATATCACTATCTACCCTCTGAAAGCAAGAACACTCAAGCCTAATCCCCTATTCAGAGTCGCCACTAATATTTAGCTGCCTGAAAGCCTGCATCTTTCCTTTAGTTTCCCGTCGACACGGTACTGACACCCTCTCGCTGGTCCCATTTCGCCATCTGCAGAACTGTAGGCCTTTGACTTTCCAGTAATGTAGTAGCATAGAGAATTAAATAAATAGAAAGAAACAATTCAGTCAAAAACAGTATTCAGAGGTTATAGCTAAGTTTCATTAAAATGTACATGCTTGTCATAAATTTGTGTTTCTTGATATATCAATTTCATATGAGGACTACATATTATGATACCTTCTATGGATCAACAGATTTGATTAAAAAGATCAATTTCTTTGCTTATCCTTAGAGATTAGAATGTTTTCTCTTGTGGAAGCCAGCCAGGTGACCGAAGCTCCTTGACTCATGCCCCTGGTCGTCCTAATCCAGCACCGGTCGCTGTACTCGTGTCCTTGAGCCTTTTGCGACGCAACCGTCCCATTCCTTCCACGCCCGCCCCACCATCCCCGCTTCACGGCTCCCCTCCCCTTCCCGGCTCTCGATCCGCTTCTCCCGCTCCGCCGATCCTGAGCCACTGCTCCCGCTCAATTCCGAACCCGTTCCCGGTCCACCGTTCCCTCTCCATCGTTCCCGCTCCGACGTTCCCACTTCACCGTTCCCGCTCCCCCGATTCGGTACTAGCTCCCGCTTCCATGTTCCCGCTCCGCCGCTCTCCAGCTCCACCGGTCCAGGTTCGTCGCCCCATTTCCTGCTCCGTCATCCGCCATCCCCGCCGTGCCCGACACCCTTGTGACTACTCCCTCACCTCTGTACCCGTCCCGTAGAATCGCTCCGCCTCAACACATGCCCCTGACCTCGCCCCCTCCACCTAACCTCTCCCTCGCAGTCCCCGGCTAGCCGTCCCAACCTCCGCCCCCGCTCCGCCTGTTAATTAGTTATCAGGCAACAGATAGCCCAGCGCTATCAACGCACGCGGCTCAACGCGGCGCGGCGAGGCGCGGCGCGGGCGCGGCAGGCTGTCGCGTGCGCGTTGCCTCAGCTGACCCGCGCTGTCGCCCATTGCTCAACGCGCCGTGCTCCCTTCGCCCGCTGCCCCCGCCAGACACTGGATATCGACAGTGCACTGGGTCTGGGAAGTTTGATTTCCTCTTGTTGGGTTCGCATCGTTGTGTTTGTGGGTTTTGTTTTAGTTCTTCCAACGACTCACCGTTGCGATTTTCTTTCCTGGAAATGCTCTTGAAGATCTTTTTAACGTGCATTGCAGCGCATTCAGAGAACTAGTAGTTCTACAACGCGTACTTTCTCGCATCGGTAATGAATACGTAAAATCGTAATACCGCAATTCCTCTCCAATATTATTACTAATCGTAACGCATTAGGCGCAAAACTTACATTCACTTAAAAGTAATACATGAACAAAATTTGACAATCCCACACTCGTTCACTCAGAAACACCGCAATACAATGAAATGTTATTCTGAGAATTTCAAACTGCCATGTCGCGGCGTTCCCATTTTTGTATTGCTACCTGATAAATTCTCAAAGATTCTAGCAAAAGTAGAGCTGGAAAATTCGAATCTGCAATTTCGAAGATAACACGAAACGGCTCATGCTAAAAAAAATGTTCATGACATTCCTGGAAGATTTAATTTTGAAGAACACATTTTATTATGTAAAAAATGTCCATCTTCAATAGTGTTCTTCTGCAACGTTAATCTTTTTCAATTTTTGAAAATTCAGAGAGTTTGCTTAAAAACGAGATCAGCACCATTTTTATACAGTCTTTTGTTACATACAATAGGGAGTTAACAGAAAAAATGGGGCCATCCTTGAGAAAATAATTGTTTAACAATTGCTTTTTTGAGAAAATTCCTTAAGACAATTTTGAAAATTTATTGAGGCTTCTTATAAAGTACACCCAAAAATCAAAATGGCCGTCTCAAATTCGCAGGGTCTCGAGTTCGTTTACATCGATTGGGGAATGTCAATTTTTTTGAAACTCGGCTGAACGGTTGAGGCGCCAGCACTGACCACAGACGAACGGACAGACGGACAGGCAGAGACAGGCAGTCGGACAGACAAACAAACTGACTCACAGACGTGCTGTCAATAGATTTTTCAAGGACCCACAAAATATGGTTTCAAGCAGACGGACAAACAGACGAACATACAAACAGACGGGCAGACAGACTGGCAGACGGTCGGGCAGACAGACGGTCTGACAAACGTTTTGCGGTCAATCAATGTTTTAGGAATTAAAGTGCCTCAAAACATGGTTTCTGATTTCATAACGTGATAAAGGAAGTAATTTACTACACACAATATAGGACAAGATTTATGTAATGTTTCTTTATTAGGATCCGGGAATAATTTTCTTTATCGGGACCCGGGTTTTTTGTCAAGTAAGGGCCATTTTTCTCGACAGCAACACGAAACTTTCTCTCTACTGGGTGAGCAATTTACGAGAAAGTAAAATTTATCACTGATTCTTCTATATAAGTACTGTTATTTTCGGTAAGCGCTTTTAAGTAACATGCAGTTCTGTTTCACTATTGCAATCCAGAAAAACACACTTCCCTACAGTATATTTGACGTGTCTACATTACGCCCAGAATTAAACTCATCGTTGATTAAATTGTTGCAATAAATTTGCTTTTTTGCGGTCTACCTTTCATTTCCTTTCATGTACTTGGTGACTATAAAACACGGTATTAAATGAAAATTCAAATGGCAGAATAAGTATTAAAATTAGTCTTCAAATAATCACATCAACATGAACTGGTGGCTGGCTACAGAATGGCACAGACTTTCTCATATTAGTTTTCTATTGCATTTGGTCTCGGCTAGCTATTCGGACATGACACATACTCTTGCCTGATGGCATTATCGCCGCTCAAAGCACATTTTTGACACTTATTTATTTTTTCGGTTTCATAATTGTAGAACAGAAATATTATTTTAAGGATATTAAACAACAGTAAAACCTCGTTCTAAATGGCTATTTCCTTCAAAAAATTTGGATAAGTTTTTAAGAAAATGGCGTTTAAGCGCTACTGCAAATTCGAAATCTGAAGCTCTTTTGCACAGAAAATTTTTCAGTTTTCGAAAAACTTCATTAGAAGTTATTTAAAGCATTTTAACTGATAAATATAATAGCTGGAACAAATTGCTGGAAATGTGCGAATTAATGGTGAAAGAAATCTTTAAAAAAATTTCATTTGTGTAATTTTTTAAAAAACAAGAGAATACAGCAAAATTAATTCTACGTCATCTTAAAGAGTGCAGTAAGCATTTTCCATATGAAAAATTTGAAGAAGTGTTTGGAGTCATTCATGAGAAAATGGCGTTTGAATGTTTCTGAAAATGCAGAATTTGGAGCTAGTTTTCAAAGAAAACGGTTGGGTTTCTGAAAAAATATATAGGACATTATTGAAAGCACGTGTTCTCGTAAATATGGTATTGTGAACAAATCGCTGCTAATGTAAATATTAACGACGTGAGAGACAAGTCAAAAAATTACATATTTGTAATTTTTTAAAAAAACAACAAAAAACAAAAGAAGAGAGTAATATGGCGTTTGTGTTATCTTTTACAATACATTTAGCAGTATCCTTAGCAAGTGCTTAAAGAAAAAAATTGGAGCCATGTTTGAGAAAAAATTGTTTTTGAAATTTTTTAAAATTGCACATATTGCATGCAGTAATTCGAGACAACTACTAACATTTTCAAAGAAATGTACATTATCTTAATGACCTCACTATGAAGAACACATTTTATTTGAAGAAAAAACGTCCATTTTCAATTTTGTAGTTGTTGGGAGACACCGTTGTAAATTGAAACTTCCGCAGTTACCAACAATTCAGAGTTAACCGTGAATATCAGACATATACCACCTCTACAAATGTATTTTACTATATTATTATAGAAATTTAAAAAAAATTAGAAATTTGAGAAAAGTTTGAAAATGTCCGGGGGGGGCTTCATATAAAGTCTCTCCAAAAAGAAATGAATGTTTGTCAAAATCTCAGAGCTTCGACTTAGGCGAGATCGACTGCGCTTTATTCAGTTCGAAAAATATCGCCCGGATAGTTTAGGGGCTAGTGTTGTTCACATACACCCAGACGGATGGACGCAAAGAAGAAAATAGAAAACTAATGCGGGAAAGTCTGTGCCATTCTGTAGGACCTCTAGTTGTTTTCAAAACGTTTACTTTTCTATTTTCTTTCGTCTCGGCCAGCTATTCGGACTTGCTATATTCTCTTGCGAGTTGCCATCTATCGCCGCCCAAAGTACATCTATTGTACTGATGCTTCAGTACAAAGGAGCTGTTTGATAAATATTTAAGTACTGATGCTTCAGTACAGTAGAGCTGTTTAATAAATACTTACCTCATATCAATAGTTAACATTCATTGCCATGTGAACTTATAAAATGTTCATTAGTTACATATTTTTCAGAAATCAAGATTGACACACTATCCGGAGCTGAACAAGTGGAAGTCTTAAGTTTGTAACAACAAGGGTACAACATGTTTGTAATGCTATTGTTAATATTGCACGATTAAAAGAATCTAATATAGAAGTTCTTGAGTTTTGTTGAAATTAAAACGAGACGAAAGCACTTCATTGATATTTTCTTAATTTTTCTGTTTCCTAATAGTGGAACGGTAATATTACTTACAGAATGTGAAAGAAAGTAAAACTTCGTCCTAAATTGAAATATTCTTCAATCTCTACTGTAAATTCGAAATTTGAAGCTAATGTTCACAGGAAATTTTCCAGTTTTCGAAAAACTTAATGTGATTTCAAATTGACTTCAAATGAACTCACACATACAAGAGTAGAAATTGCTCAAAATGTGCATATTAACAGAGTGAGAGATCTTTTAAAAACGGAAGGATTGTGTAAATTTTGAAGAAACAAAAAAATTACCCAAAATAAACTTAACGTCATATCAAAAAGTGAAATTAGCAATATACGTTCGAAACGTTTGAAGAAAAAATTTGGAGTCATTATTGAGAAAATGGCGTTTGAGTGTTTCTGAAAACTGCTGATTTGTGAGCTAGTTTTCTCAGAAAACTGTTGACTGTTGGAGAAACTTTATCTGATATTATTTAAAACACATGTACTCATAAATATAATAAAGTGAAGAAATCGCCTCTAATTGTAAATATTAACGACGTGAGAGACAATGTCAAAAGCATTACATTTTATTAAGTTTTGAAAATACACAGGTATAGAGCACTATGGGGTTTATGTCATCTCATAGAGTACATTTACCCTACCAAGTTAGTTTAAAGAAAAAATATGGAGCCGTTTTTTGTTATTTTTGAAATTGCGCATATCGTACGCAATATAGCGCGAAAACTACTAAAGTTTCAAAATAGTGGTGCTGTAGAATGGCACACACTTTCCCGTATTAGTTTTCTATTTCCTTGCGTGTGCACTAGCTATTCGAAATTGCCACATACTCATTCCAGCTGTTATCTATTGCCCAAGTATTTGATATTATAGTATTTTATATTGTTTAGTATTATTTTGCCCATTTTTTTACATTTTCTTATTTTTTCGGTTTCCTAATGGTAGAACAGAAATATTAATTTTAGAATATTAGAACAAAAACTTAGTCTTAAATGGCAATTTTATGTTAAACATTTTGTGCCGTTTTAAAGAAAATGGCGATTTTAGCGCTACTAAATACGCGAAATTAAGCTCGTTTTCACAGAACATTTTTGAGTTTTCAGATTACTTCATTTTAAGTTATTTAAAGCACTTACACTCACAAATAATTAATGTTTACAAATTGCTGGTAATGTACATATTAAAGATGTGAGAGATCTGTAAAAAAATACATTTATGTAATTTTTGAAAAACCAAAAAAAACTCAAACTTTACGTCATATTTAAGAAGGTAATTATCACTATCCGTTACAAAAGTTTGAAGAAAAAATTGACAGCCATATATGAGAAAATGGCGTTTGAGCGTTTCTGAAAATGCCGAATTTTGAGATACTTTTCACACGAAACGGTTGTGTTTTCCAGAAACTTTACTTGACGTTATTTAAAGCACGTGTACACGTAAATATAATAATGTGAACAAAGCGCCACTAATGTAAATATTAGCGATGTGAGAAACAAGACAAAAATATAATATTTTTGCAATTTTTGAAAAAAACAAAAGAATAGAGCAATATGGCGTTTTTGTCCTGTCATAAAATACATTAGGCACTATACCTACCAATAGTTTAAAGAAAACAATTGGAGCCGTTTTGGAGAAAATCTAGTTTTCAAAGAGCCAGTGCTCTCTTCGGCGTCTGGTGCTCTCCCAGAGAGTGCTCTATTCATGCTCTTAAGTTCTCTTCTGCAATTACTCTTTGGCCACGCGTGCCAATGTTTGACATAAAGGCTCTCGGATTGCCTTCACACAGCTATATAGTATATACAGTCGACTCGGGTTATAGTGAACTTCTGGGGACTAACATGTTTGGTTCATTATAACAGAGGTTCATTATTTTCGATGACGTCAAAATTAATTAGAATTTCTCCACAATTATTGATTTTATTAATATATAGGTACAGTAAAATACATTAATAGCCCGAACTCAAAAATTTCAATATCTTTATTTGTGCTTAAAAAAGCAAGTATTTTCAATTGTTTGCTTCGTGCATTTTTTATTAGTAATTTTTCTAGATCCTTCCTCAATGTTCGTGATCTCTCCATACTTTATTCTGCATTGTCCACTGTCTCTAAGCATCGTACTGCAGTCTTGATCACCTTCAATGCCCCTTGCACTGTTGTGAGTCCCACTCTTCCACAGTATGACCTTTAGTCGACTTCTTTTCAAGCTCCCTAGTGGTGGAAAGTTGTGGTATGAAGTGAAATATTATTTTTCAGGAAGGAATTAATTTCCAGGTCGTATTTCCTATAATAGAGGTTCACTATAAACAAGGTTCGGGTTCACTATAATCGAGTCTTATTATGCCTATTTGTATTGTAAGTGAAACGGGACCAGTGACTTAAATTCACTATAACGGAGGGTTCACTATATCCGAGTTCACTTTAACCGGAGTCGACGTGTACTCTGGCATCGAGGCACCCGCTTACACCGCACAGCGCGGTGTGCTGGTACAGAGACAGGGGAATAGAGTAGTCCCTCAACATTCGCGAGCAGTTAGGTTCCCAAAAAACCTCGCGAATGTTAAATCCGCGAATGTTAAGTCTATCTTTAAATGAAGAAAGGTGGGTTAGGTTCCCGGATATCTAAAAACAGTTTAAAAAAGAAAGAAAAAATCTGACAATCAATTACAGTAGAATTGATTAAGCGCTACTACAAACAGAATTAACAATTAACATTCCGAAATCAAGAAATAAAATAATGTTTGAAACTTATTTCAAAGATTGAAAATGATTGGATATACTCGTAGGATTTGCTAATTTGTTTGTTTAATCACCTTTCTCGCAGTTCTAGTATCCAAATACGGAAGAGTTCCTACTTCTATTCTCTCTTAAATTTCGAAGATATTTCCATGTTTGGATCACATTCGAATGCCAGTTTCACGAGAGTTTGTTGATTTTAGAACGCCATCAACAGTTTTTAAACTGAAGTTGCTCCAGGACGCAGTTTCGCTTCCGTTACTTCATCATTACCGTCGAGGTTTTCTTCACCGATGAATTTCCGAAGCTCCTCTACAATGAGCTTGTTATAGTGAGTGTTACACAGATCCTGAATGGCTTGTCTGTTAATTTGGCCAAAATCCTTATCTCCAATTTGGCGCAACTGAATTAAATAATTTTACAATTGTGTTATTCCATAAATGTGAATTGACATTTCATCTGTGAAATTTTTGAAGAAAGTTTTACGTTCGAGCTCCGAGGTCTGCCGAGTTCGCTTCCCAGATGATGATAAAGGAAATGAAATGGGCTCGCTTTCAAATAAAATGTGCGACCAAAAGACCCACTCGCGAATGTCGAAGTCGCGAATGTTGAAACCGGGAGCATTTCTCTAATCGCGAGTGTTCGGAACTCGCGAAGTAGCGAATCCGTGGATGTCGAGGGATTACTGCACTAACTTTCTATCTTCGTCCGAAACTGGCTGCAACTTAATTTTATGAACTTCGTCTGTTATCAAAAGTACACTAGTTCAGGCAATTCAGTCAATGGTGTTGAAATCATTATTAATGATGTTTGGGAAATTTATTTTCATTTGATGTTAGCTTCGTTGATTCAAAAAGTGCATTTCATGAGTTCTTTGCGTAAAATAGGTCGTTATGGAAGAAAAATCCCTCTTTCTGTTTCTGTTCTGACGGGATCGTCGACAGTCATCACGAGCGTGGTGAACGGTAGTGACTGAGTGAACTGGCCGAGATTCAGTGTATGGTAGAACTCGAGATATTATTATTGTACAAGGGTTTTTGGCAATGGTTGCTGATGCTGTCGACAAATCATATTGGTCATCTAAGATCACGAAATGATCTAATATAAAACGTGTCCAAGCACCAGAGCTTGTTGCAAAGTGCTGGAGTGCGATCATTGTATTTTTTAAACCTAATTCGTTTTTGTTTTGTATGAACTCTAATACCCGCAACTGTCGCAATGCAAAACTAATACAAAAACTCGAGTACCTGCTGGGAGCCAGAACCTTATGCGCTGGAGGGGAACCTACCTGACACGCTCACTATGCATAAATGTCTGTAAGTTTGAATATAGACTTTTATTAAATTTGGTTTATATTAATTGACCTGATTGTTGGGGCACCAACCGCCACAGGATGATTGTACGTGACGGCTCGTGAAGAGGTACTTCTTTGCTTGACTAGAGTCACTATTTCAGTGTAATATGCACGATATATTTGATAATAAATATGATCTCATGAGCTCTCGTTACTTATTCGCTGAACGACCAAAACTATGAACTACAATAATCTTTTGACTCGTTTTAAACGCTTCCTTTTCCCGAACGAATTTCGGATTTTTAGCGAACGTCCGCGTATGCAGAGCGGCGCAGTTATCCCAGAAGTCGCTCTGCGCATGAGCACCTTCGCTAAAACTCCGGAATCGTTCATCAAAAGGAAGCAGCTAAATCGGGTCCTAACGTCAACTTTTCTTTTCATTGTGAATGGGCATTTATTGATTTTTTGACAGTTGAAAAATTAAAATTAATTTAACTGGGTTATGAAGAAATCAGAGACTGGAAGTCAAAGAGATACAGATATATTTGAAAGATAAAAGCCAAATATCTCGAAATGACAAGAATTTTGGAATATTGTAATAGTTTAGCCATCTATTACAAATGAAATAGGTAGATAACATGAAGTGACCATTGGTTTATGAACCGGGTATAGAACTTTATGTAGAAACTTCCAGAGCGGAATATAGAAAAACAAGTGAAGGTGATCTAAGAGAAAACGAGTATTTCAGGCGAGCATGTGAACGCCGTGGTTAATTAATGGTTGCATGTTACTAGTCAACGCACAAAATTATAAGGAACACAATAAAGTTTGTTTCAGCTAAATCGGGTCACAGAAACGCATAATATCGCGAGTTTTGTGATCATGACATTGATTTTAACATGTTACAGAACTAAAACAACAATGGTCGTGACGTCCCTTCAGAAAAGTTTGGATATATTAATAAATTAAACGAAAACTAGTGTGTCTACCGAGATTTGGCATATACCAAAGTATTCCGTGGGATACGGGCCAAATTATAAACGTGGTGACACAATTTTAGGACGCCGAACATTAATAGATAAACATTATGTTACATGAGTTAATTGAGAAATAAACGAGCGATGTTTGTAGGCATGAGACGCACGAAAAAGCATTCTTTTAACAAAATGAAGCGAGAAAAGTGATGTCTAAGAAGTGGAATGGATACGAAATTTTAATTGGGAATTTTACAATATAATAAGACAATCCAGGAAGTGTTAGAAATTAATAATAAACTATTTTTATAAGTTATAAAGCAGAAGACAGTAGAGGCGCTATTGTTTGTTCGGAAAAAAGCTATAAATGCTTTAGGACAACAATGGGAGAGAGAGGAGGGAATAGCTTGGTAGCGAGAGGCAGAATCCGCGTCGCTTGTTGCAAGAATAATTTTAAAAATTTGGATTTGTAATTTTTGATGAAGTGTTCTCTTCTGGACTCGTACTAGTGAACTATTATAAACTGTGAGAGGAGTGAATAACTTCGTGGCGAGTTGTACTCCGCGTCACTCGTGATATTATTTTAACACGCGAACTTATAAAATTTCGAGAAGGTGTTGCTCCTTCGGACTTGTATTCGCAAGGTGGCGGAACTGTATGCCGTGTGATGTGAACTATTTTAGTGGTAATATATAAAGCTATGCCACGCGCGATCCTAATTTTGAGTTTTGTGAATTTTGAAAGTTTTTCCACTAATGTTTGGAACTGGTGTTACTTCGACCATTGAAAAATCGAAGCGGGTGTCGCCGAACGAGGTGTGCCGAGGTGCAGCAGACTCGAGCGCGTCTTTGCATATCGTCGCCGTGGTCAGTGCCAATTTGGGGGGCACTGGTAATTCGGCGCTAGCAGGCAGCAGTGGAGCAGAGTTCTTACGCATGAACGGCGTGAGATCGTGTGTGTGTGGACCTGGTCGCCGCTTGGTTAACAACGCAAGGGAAGTGGAATATTTTTTTTTGTTTTGCAACACTCCAGTGAAGTCAATGACTTTGATTTCTTTGCTCTTGGGAAGAATAAATGGTTTACAAAGCCAAAACTGGAAACATTTTGGGGGATTGCAATGTAATGGGTGTGGCCACAGTATTGAGCTCATTATTTCGTAATAACATTTGGGTATAATATGTTTATTGATTTTTGTGATTTTTATGATATCGTGTTTGTTGATGTTGTGTGGTATTGATTCTTTTATGAGGGTATTAATGTTTCTGTTGGTTAAAAGAAAATAAACAAACGAGATTTTGAGTTCTCGTTTTGATGTTACGTAACCGGTGTTTTTATCACATAGCTAGCTGATCCTGGTCCCTGCATTGGCGTGGCGCTTGTGTTCTGTAGAGAACAAATCACGGCCCGCCCTGATAAATTTATGTAAACAGGAAAACTCCGGATAGTAAAAAGGGGGGGCACAGTGGTGTGCATTGTAGATATTACAGGTGATCAGCAAGGAAGTTTTTCGTGATCAACAATAGGAGTTGAGAGGGGAGATTTTCATTACATTAGTGCCCAGTTCGTAGGGCGTTTTAGTAAATAGGAAAGGGGGTTTTTTCGTTGCATTGGCGCCTGTTTAGTGGGCGTGATCGATATCAGTACAAGAGAGAGAGGGGTTTTTTCGTTACATTGGCGCCCAATTCGTGGGGCGTGATTAGCAAACGCAACGCCGGGGTAGGAAACCAGGACAGGTTGTTAATAGCTAGCACGTGATAAAGAAATATAACAAAAATGGAAACACGAAGTGGCAAACTAATTAGCATCAGGGAAGGATCTGATTCCGAGACGATATCTGCTTGTGACGATGGTGAGGATTATCAGCGGTTACCAAATTTGGAGGTCGAAGGGGAAGATAATGTCGCGTTAGTCGCGAATGAAATGGCTGTTGGTCAGGTAGTGGGGGATGGGGTCATGATCCCGGTGAAGTAGCGCGTACCACAGCTGAAGAACGAGGCGTTACAGAGTCGAGTCTGAATGCTATGTTACAGTTGTTAATGGCAGAAATAAAATCGGATAATGCCCGTCGAGAAAACAATTTGCAAGCCAAGATAGAAGAAAGTAATGTTAATTTGCGCCAGCAAATGGTAGAGAATAATATCAGTTTGGAGAGTAAATTAGAGGGCAGAATGGAGTCATTAGATTCTGCATTATTGGCAATCCGGAACGACGTCAGTGGCTTGAGAACCGAGACGTTTGCGAAGATTTCCAAGTTGGAAAACGACGCGAAGATCGCTGAAGAAAAGATAGAATTCGCGGTTCGCAGTCCAGGAATCCGTTAATATGCAATTTAGCGCAGAAGTGGGCAAAGTCAAGTCGTCCGTATTAGCCGTCCAACAGGTGGTAGACGGACATCACCGCCAGTTTCGATGACATTAACAAAAATTTGCAGGTCGTTAAAGAAACAACACAACGGCAGGACGCGCGATTAATATTACTCGAGGATTCCATGAACGGGATAGGCGAGAACATTATGTCAACAGTTCAAAGAGAAATCAGTAATCTGAGGCCGGATGAATTAGAACAAACAAGAAGTGTCAATGAAATGCTCTCCAAAAAGGTAACTGAGTTAGAAGAACGTATGTACGCGGCGCAGAGGTCTGCGAATGTTGGGAACGTTGTCAGTCACGCGGCACTCCCGAATTATTTACGCTTCCACGGAGAAAGCAAGGAACAGCCGTATTCTTTTCTAACGGCGTTAGAAAATTATTTTCTTGTGAACGGTACGCCTGAGACGATGAAATTAAGATTCGTGGAGGAGGCGTTAAGTTCGAAGGCCCAGTATTGGTGGCAGGCTCTTACACCGACTTCCGAGAAGTTATGAAGAGTGGAGGGGGAAATTCTTAGAGCGTTATTGGAACCAGCATCATCGGTTCGAGTTAAGATATCGCTTGATGTCGGAAAAGTACCGGAAGGGAAGTGCAGAAAGCATGTGCGATTTCGTGACGCGCAAAGTAAGTGCGTTCAAGATTTGTAGCGAGAATTTCGATCCCGCTGAAATTATTAGAATATTGATACGACAGATGCCGGGTAACGTCCGTAACTTGTTATGGAATAATATGCCGGAAACAATAGATGAGCTGATCGAGCGTGTTAGTCGGTTCGATCAGACGAATGATGGAAATGACCAAGATTCCCCAAATGAGAGGTCACGCTTTGGTAATAATGTGGGGCGGGTACGAATGGATATAACGGCACGAAGTACCGACAGGAAAATGTATGCGCGGTTGAAGTGCGCACGGGAGAGAAAGCGCCAAGACAAGGTAAGCCACAAGGTGGGCCGTCACAACAGCAAACCAAAACCAAAAGAAAATGGTGGGGGTCGTCAAGATATGAACCAAGGTGAATCGGAAGCAAAGAGGAATGTAGACAGAAGGCCGGAAAACTAGATAGCTTTGGTGCGGGAGGGTGGGCCCGAACCAAATGACGTGGAAGGGAATCAGGTTACGGTACTAGCAACAACAAGTGTAATGGTCGCGGGAGATGAATTGCTTCGTGAAGAAACAATGGAAGGTGCGAAGCCGAGCAAGTGTTTAGTGTTGAAGGGCACGTGCTATGGGAGACAGGTGTATGCGTTGGTAGATACGGGAAGTAGCATCAGTGCAATATCTGAAGAATTGTGTGAGGAGTTGAAGAGGGATGGACAAGAGCTGGTTGAATTACCAACGCGGAAGCTAAGGGTCGTGATGGCGAACCGGAAGGCAGCGAGTACCACGGGAAGACAAGTTTGGTTGGAATTCTGCGTGGAGGGACTGACCATCGAGGTAGCGGCAATAGTGGTCCGAGGACTCGTACGCGAGATTATCATCGGAATGGACGCATTAAGGGCCTACCAAGCCGTCGTAGACGTAAGCACAGGTGTAATTACATTACGGTTACGAGGTTGTATTGGTGGTGGCTTAGTGGTCGCTGAAGATGATGAGGCGGCGGTCGATGGGGACGAAGTGCAGGCTTCGATGGAAGAGGTTCTCCAGGGCGTGGAACGTGCTGTGGAAGGTGTCGTTGACAAAGAGAACGGCCCGGAAGAAATTCGGCAACTCTTGGAAAAGTTTGTAGACGTGTTTCACGAGTCATCAGAGGCAGTGAGAGGTTATAAATTTCGGTTGGAGATCAGTGATGCTACAACCGTTTGTGACGAAGCAATAACCCTATCCATACGCGCACCGGGCACAAGTGCGACAATTGATAACTGAAATGGAACAGAAGGGCATCATTAGGAGGGCTATCACTCCATATGTAAGTCCATTAGTAGTCGTGGCAAAGAAGAATGGCAGTATAAGGATTTGCCTCGACGCACGAAAGTTGAATGCCGTAACGATTCCCCGCTACGAAGCACCACCCACCATTAATGATATGATCGTGAAGTTAGGAGGGGCGGCTATCTTTAGCGCCCTTGATTTTTCGTCAGCGTATTGGCAAATTGCAGTTGAATCCGGATCCCAGAAATATATCAGTTTTAGGTTCGAGGGAACTGTATATTCATTTACACGGTTGCCATTCGGATTGAAGAACTCGGGGGCGGCGTTAATCCGCTACTTGGATGACGTCATCCCGGCTGAGTTGAAGGAGACGTTAATAACGTATGTGGATGACATCGTGTTATTTTCACCAGATTTAAAGGCGCATTTGCGAGATTTAAGGCAATTGTTTGAGATTTTTCGAACCTACAACCTGAAATTAAATATAGAAAAATGTAAGTTTTGTCAACTTAAAGTACAATTTATGGGACACGAAATTTCCGGTGAGGGGGATCGAGATTCAGGAATGTAAAAAGGAAATGATTCGAAAGTTGCCACCGCCTAAGAATATCCGTGGACTTCGCCGATTGTTCGGTATTTTAAACTATTACTCTCGATTTGTTAAGAACTACTCACAGAAGGTAGTGCCGCTGTTACACTTGCTTCGCAAGGGGAACAGGTGGAATTGGACGCAACAATGCCAGGAAGCTTACGAACAGCTGCTACGGGCTTTTGAAGAGACGTACGTGGTACGTTACCCCGACTTCCGTAGGCGAATGTACTTGCAGACGGACAGTAGCGGATCGGCGCTGGGCGCAGTCCTGTTTCAAGTGGGGCGATTACGGGAAACCATCAAATTATCTATGACCAATTGAAGAAGGCAGCCAGTCGTGGAAAAGGGGCTCAAGGGCAGTTCTATCGGGGGGTGTATCGCGTAGGTGACAAAGTTCTGGTGAAGTCGCCTCACTCGTCATCGTCCGAGCGGAAATTGTTTCGGAAGTTCTTTCCTATCTTTGAAGGCCCATACGTAATTGAAAAGGTACTAGACAATAACAGTGTTGTTTTGTCGAACCAAGGACATGATTGTGGGGTCCAAAACTGGTTTAATATTAAACCGTATAAAGAAATGGTTGAACGATAGAAGCCAAGGGGGATAGAAGAACGGTTGTTAAGTGTATATTTTGTTGTGTTAAGTATGTAAGTGTATTTTAGTTGTAGTTTTAGTATGTAAGTCATGTTTATAAGTAAGAAAGCAAGATTGGAATAGTGAGTGAGTGAAAGTGCGACAGGTACAAATCGCGAATTTGTGTCAGGTGAATGTACAATAGGTAATGCTACGGTCAAGGTGGTGCAACAGGTGCACGTACGATAGGCAGGGTTAGAACCGCAAGTGTGAAGCGTAGCAGGTGCCACTGAGGCCAACAATTGATCAAGACATGACGAGTTTGCTGAGTTAGAGTAGTAGAAGTCGGTACATCGTGACTACGTCAGCGAGTGACCGACGTCTAGGGAGGGGAAGTTGTAATAGTTTAGCCATCTATTACAAATGAAATAGGTAGATAACATGAAGTGACCATTGGTTTATGAACCGGGTATAGAACTTTATGTAGAAACTTCCAGAGCGGAATATAGAAAACAAGTGAAGGTGATCTAAGAGAAAACGAGTATTTCAGGCGAGCATGTGAACGCCGTGGTTAATTAATGGTTGCATGTTACTAGTCAACGCACAAAATTATAAGGAACACAATAAAGTTTGTTTCAGCTAAATCGGGTCACAGAAACGCATAATATCGCGAGTTTTGTGATCATGACATTGATTTTAACATGTTACAGAACTAAAACAACAATGGTCGTGACGTCCCTTCAGAAAAGTTTGGATATATTAATAAATTAAACGAAAACTAGTGTGTCTACCGAGATTTGGCATATACCAAAGTATTCCGTGGGATACGGGCCAAATTATAAACGTGGTGACACAATTTTAGGACGCCGAACATTAATAGATAAACATTATGTTACATGAGTTAATTGAGAAATAAACGAGCGATGTTTGTAGGCATGAGACGCACGAAAAAGCATTCTTTTACAAAATGAAGCGAGAAAAGTGATGTCTAAGAAGTGGAATGGATACGAAATTTTAATTGGGAATTTTACAATATAATAAGACAATCCAGGAAGTGTTAGAAAATTAATAATAAACTATTTTTATAAGTTATAAAGCAGAAGACAGTAGAGGCGCTATTGTTTTGTTCGGAAAAAAAGCTATAAATGCTTTAGGACAACAATGGGAGAGAGAGGAGGGAATAGCTTGGTAGCGAGAGGCAGAATCCGCGTCGCTTGTTGCAAGAATAATTTTAAAAAATTTGGATTTGTAATTTTTGATGAAGTGTTCTCTTCTGGACTCGTACTAGTGAACTATTATAAACTGTGAGAGGAGTGAATAACTTCGTGGCGAGTTGTACTCCGCGTCACTCGTGATATTATTTTAACACGCGAACTTATAAAATTTCGAGAAGGTGTTGCTCCTTCGGACTTGTATTCGCAAGGTGGCGGAACTGTATGCCGTGTGATGTGAACTATTTTAGTGGTAATATATAAAGCTATGCCACGCGCGATCCTAATTTTGAGTTTTGTGAATTTTGAAAGTTTTCCACTAATGTTTGGAACTGGTGTTACTTCGACCATTGAAAAATCGAAGCGGGTGTCGCCGAACGAGGTGTGCCGAGGTGCAGCAGACTCGAGCGCGTCTTTGCATATCGTCGCCGTGGTCAGTGCCAATTTGGGGGGCACTGGTAATTCGGCGCTAGCAGGCAGCAGTGGAGCAGAGTTCTTACGCATGACGGCGTGAGATCGTGTGTGTGTGGACCTGGTCGCCGCTTGGTTAACAACGCAAGGGAAGTGGAATATTTTTTTTGTTTTGCAACACTCCAGTGAAGTCAAATGACTTTGATTTCTTTGCTCTTGGGAAGAATAAATGGTTTACAAAGCCAAAACTGGAAACATTTTGGGGGGATTGCAATGTAATGGGTGTGGCCACAGTATTGAGCTCATTATTTCGTAATAACATTTGGGTATAATATGTTTATTGATTTTTGTGATTTTTATGATATCGTGTTTTGTTGATGTTGTGTGGTATTGATTCTTTTATGAGGGTATTAATGTTTCTGTTGGTTAAAAGAAAATAAACAAACCGAGATTTTGAGTTCTCGTTTTGATGTTACGTAACCGGTGTTTTTATCACATAGCTAGCTGATCCTGGTCCCTGCATTGGCGTGGCGCTTGTGTTCTGTAGAGAACAAATCACGGCCCGCCCTGATAAATTTATGTAAACAGGAAAACTCCGGATAGTAAAAAGGGGGGGCACAGTGGTGTGCATTGTAGATATTACAGGTGATCAGCAAGGAAGTTTTTCGTGATCAACAATAGGAGTTGAGAGGGGAGATTTTCATTACATTAGTGCCCAGTTCGTAGGGCGTTTTAGTAAATAGGAAAGGGGGTTTTTTCGTTGCATTGGCGCCTGTTTAGTGGGCGTGATCGATATCAGTACAAGTGTGAGAGGGGTTTTTCGTTACAATATCTTGAACCAAGACAGCTAGACAGTAGTGGAGGACGGGGCTGATTGGCACCAATTGGTATTTTTTAAAAATATTTTACGTGATTTCGGTTTAGTTATAACAAATTTGATTGTGTCCTTTGGACACTAATCTCTGCCCCCTCCATCATGAACGTCGATATGTTTTTATAGAAGTCGGGGGAGTCTGCTTTTGAATATTAAGCGGAACGTTCTGAGCATTCAAGATTATTGAAGTAAAAAATAAATAAATAAATGACCGGGTTTGATAGTGGCTCCTGGTTTTGTGAATTTAATTGTTAAATAATAAGGAATGAATTGGCGTTTAAAAAAATCGAAAGCTAGGCTGTAAGGGGTTAAATACTTGGTATTTCATTACTGTGGAAAGCTGCCTTATTCATAAATGAGATTGTTGCAACAATTTATGATCTTCTTTTATGAAGGAGGTGATAAGAAAGATAACGAGGAATCACTCAAGTCATAAAAATGACACAACAATCTTTATTTTACAACACCAATTACTTGCACCCACCTCCAAATACCCAAACTTTTGAAACAGGAAGGACAGTTTGAGAACCTTCCATGATATTTATTCAGTGATGATCACTATCTTAATGTTAAAATAATGTTAAAATTATATGTCTTCAAATGTAATGCTCGTGTTCGCATTTTATACTTTGGGACATCCACATTACAAGACGAAAGCATATTTCAAAAAGTTTTCGAAAAACATTGTTTTAGGAATGAGAAATGTGCGGCATGTTTCTTAACCGAAGATTATATATTTTGAGAGAGAAAAATGAAATTTAAACTTCTTGGATTCCGTAAGGAAATTAAATCAATTAACGGATATGAAGGATGAAAGAAGTTTTTCATGAATTTCTCTAGGGAAAGAAAGTGTATCCATGCTGCTTGAGCTTCAAACTGACCTCTCCCGTACCATGTGAGCTCAAGAGTTCTTTTTAAATGTAAGTAGAGAGATTTCACTAGCGACCACAGCATGACACGGCAGTTTTAGCTGGACCGGTTTTCGAGGCGGGTCACCGGACGGAGAACGACGAAACCACCGATTACATGTTTCTTTTATTTGTGACCACTACCGTTACTTGCACATTTTTAGGAATATTTGCAATATTTCAAAGTTTCGACTACCTTCTCCTCCGATGTGTTGCTAGCGCTCACAGTATTGACTAGGCTTCATCTGTTTGTCAGCATTTTTACTTTATCGTCCTTACAAATATAAGAAGAGAAAGCAATCGTGCGCAGGAAAACTGCGAATTTTCTATGGGCCTTTGATAAAAAGAAATCGTTTGACGGCAAAACTGCAGTCGACCCGTCAGTCTGTCAGTGCGTCTGCCCGTCTGTGGTCAACGCTAGCGCCTGGACCGCTCAGCCGTTTTTTTCCAAAACTGATATTCTTCGATCGATCTCAATGAACTCGTGTCTTTGGGAGTTTCAAACGGATATTTTGATTTTCAAGATACTTTACATGAACCCTCAAATAAATTTTAAAAAATGTCTCAAAAATGGGGCCATATTTTTCCTCGGATAACGTAAAGGACGGGTAAGAATGCAGGTCTCATGTTAATTGAAATCCCTGAATTTTCGAAAATAATAAAAGTGCAATTATTTGGAAGACGTCTTCCTACATTTACTACATTGAAGATTGAGTTTTTTTCCTTAATGACATCTGTTCCCTAAAGACAGATCTTGGAATAAGAACAGGTTCAATTTTTCACACACATTAGTAGTTTTTGTGTAATTTTGCGCAAAATGTGGGCAATTTTTATTTTTTTAAACAACTTATTTCGTCAAAAACCGCTCCAATTTTTTAAAAAAATTTCTCCTAACATTATAAAAGAATGATAAAAGATATGGTGCTAGGCTCATTTTCGGTGAACTCCTGTAATTTTCTACAATTGCAAAATGTTTAAATTTCAAAATCACGAAATTGAAGAGAGATTTCTGCGTTAGACAAAAATTAAAAAGAGCCATGTACAACTTGTTAAAGAAACGAGTGTTTTTTCTTTAAATTTTGCTTCAAATTAATGCAATAAAAAAAAACATTTTCTCAAAAGTCGCTCCATTTTAAAGAAGGGACCCTTAAAGAAATGGCGCGGGCCTCATTTTTGTTGAGCTATCTGAATTTTTGAAAATTGAAAAGTTAAAAATAATCGCAGGAAGTGTGTATCACAACAATATAATGATCACCACTAGTTTACATTAGCAAGCATCTTCAATATTTTCTAGAAATTTATTTCTCAAAGAAAGAATTAATGCCCTCAATAAAGTCATATTTATATAATTACAGATTTATAATACAAAATCTACATTTATAATTGGGAGCCGTCCATTCAAAATAATAGTAACTTGGGTACGGATGCCGAAATTGTTCATTTGTTCCTTGATTAACATTATTTTATTTTACATTTTTGTCGGATTTTCGAGGAACACACATTTTAATACCAATTCTTCTAAAAATATTGTCTCCATATATGAGAACTATTTAAGGGACAGTTTTAGTATCTTCCAACCTTTTTTCTTCTTAGGCATCTATTCGGTATAATATGACATTTTCCTGCTACAACTCGCATTGGCGGTTTCCCATATTAGACAACGAATGTTAACATATCAGTGCTTGAAGGACGAAAGAGAAAATAACTCTTTATGTTCCTGAACATCGGTCAACTTGCATCTCAAGAGGTACATTTACTCTTAAGAAAAATAAATATAAGGTATTCCCTCATGTGTTGATCAATAGAGGAATAATATTTAAAGTTCAATGAAATGTTAGATGTGTTATGTGAAATATTACATGTAAGTAAACAAAAGAACACATAAAATAACCACGGCAGAATTATAATGAATCACTGACGTGATATAAGCTTAGAAATTTAAAGATGTTTATTACATGAAAATAATTCATTTATAATCAGTAGTAAGATTCCCCCCGGAATTTTGAGGGGTAATGACGTAAGTGTGAAAAGCTACATTAACATGAATATCACTACAAACTAAATTTACATTATATACATGATTACATACAAATTTACATTACGTATTACAGAAAGTGGAATCCATTTTTGTAGTATTTTAGAGAGTCAGGTAAGATGGAAAGTCATAAAGAAATGAAAGTATTATTTTTCGTATCTTTCTTTTTGGTGGTCAACTGCCAGCTGCCTTCTATCGCTGCCCAAATATATTTTTTGACATTTTCTTGAATTTTCGGTTTTCTAATGGAGAAAGGAAATATTTATTTTAGCATAATAAAGAACACTAAACCCTTTTGCTAAATGACAATTTTCTTTTAAACATTTTAGCAGTTTTTAAGAAAATTGCGTTTAAGCGCTACCAAAAATGCGAAATTTGAAGCTCTTTTCACAGAAAATTTTTGAGTTTTCGAAACACTTAATTTGAAGTCATTTGAAGAACTTTAACTTATAAATACAATAGTGTTTACAATTTGCTGTAAATGTGCATATTAATGATGTGAGAGACCTTTCAAAAAAATTACATTTATGTAATTTTTGCAAAAACAAAAAAATACCTCAGATTGAACTTAACGTCATATTAAAGAGTGCAATTAGCACAACCCGTTCCAAAAATTTGAAAAAAAATTGGAACCATTTATGAGAAAATGGCGTTTGAGTGTTTCTGAAAATGTGAAATTTTGAGCTAGTTTTCACAGAAAAAGGTTGAGTTCTCAAGAAACATTCCTTGATATTACTTAAAGCAAATGTACTCGTAAATACAATAATGTGAACAAATTGCCACTAATGTAAATATTTTCAAGGGGAGAGACAAGTAAAAAAAATTCATTTTTGTAATTTTTCAGAAAACAAAACAATAGAGCAACATGACAATTATGTCATCTCATAGAATATATGAGTATTTAGGAGTATCCTCAAACAAAGGTTTAAAGAAAAAATTGGAGCTTTTTTGAGAAAATCTTGTTTTTGTATTTAAAAAAAAATTGTACATATGTCACACAATATTGCACGAAAACCAATAAAATTTTCAAAATAATGTACATGACCTTCAAGAAAGAACTTACAATAGAGAACAAATTTTATTTGAAAGAACCTCTATTTTTCATTTTGTAGTTGAAGGAAAAGGCCGAAAAAGATTCACTATTGCAATTTTCAAAAATTTAGAGCTAACAGTGAAATTATGACCTATGCCACCTTTATGAGTGTATTTTACTCTATTCTTACAATAAATTTTAAGAAAAAATTTGGAACCATTTTTGAGAAAAATTTTAAAATGTCTGAGGTGCTTCAAGTAAAGTACCACTAAATTTTGAAGATAGTTTTTCAAAATCGTAGCGTCTTGAGTGAAACCAGATTGACCGGGGAATATTCATTTTCGATGAAATCCTACCTATGGTTTAGGCGCTAGTGTTGTTCATAGACACCGGACAGACACGGAAGGACGGACGGACGGTTTAGCTTTCAATTGGTTTTCTGGTATCAAGAACCCACAAAACGGAGATTCCGCTACACCACGTGTTGGGAGATTTTTACTTTCCCGTATACATACGTATATACGGACTAATATACGTAATATAGGGAATGTTACGTAATGCTACGCGAAAAAAACGGCGAAGTTTCGGCAGAAAGAAATTCAATGCCAATCCCTGATAACAAACTAGTGGTGCTACAGAATCGCACAGACTTTCCCGTAATAGCTTTCTCTTTCCTTTGGTTTCGGCTAGCTATTGCGACTTGACACATACTCTTGCCAGCTGCCGTCTATCGCCGCCCAAAGAACTTTTTTTTTTCATTTTCTTAATTTTTCGGTTCCTATAGTAGAAAAATAATATAATTTATTATTAAGTTATTTATGTTATTTTGAGAATATTAAAGAACAGTAAAACAGCTACCTAAGTAGCAGATCTAAGGATTGTCGGTGTCTCTACAATACTTTGAACAAAATGTGGGCTGTTCCAAATAAAGCAATTTCTTGCATTTCGAGTATTTTGAATGTCCTGGAAGTTTAGCCAAGTTCTTACACAAATTTTTCGGAACAAATAACTATCAGGACGACCTGTGCTTTTACGCCCCACATTCGGCTGATCTCGATTTCCGAACTCTTGTATTTAAGATGTTTCTCTGCCTCCTTGGTTACGAGATTTTGATCACAAGACACTGCAGCATCTGCAAGTAGTCAGAATTTTTTCTCCAAATCGCGGATAACAATATCCGATTTGTTTGCTGCTATAGTGCGATCTGTTTGAATTTGTTAGTCGTACAATATTATATAGCGTCCAACCGATATCACCCGTTTTGGTGAGTGTTCGTACCACTTGGGGCATCTGTTTGGAACTTCGAGGGCGGTACAGACCTGCCAGTGGAGGTAACACACCCTGTCGTGTCTTTTCAAGTATTCGGTCTTTGCAGGAATTGGACAAGCTTAGACGATATGTTCAATGGTTTCTACATGTTCCTGGTTAATGCGTCTTCTTGGTAAATGCGTCTTCCTGGTAAATGCGTGATCTTGACCAGCTGTTAGAACTGCTTCCGATTCTGGCTTCATTCTTCCCCTTTTAAGCCACATAACTGATTGATCTTTACTAATTTGCACCTTGTCCATTCTTTTTAGATATTGTCTATGGAGTGGTTTGTTTCTCCAAGAGTTCTATTACATGTTTCGTGACTCACATTTCATGTTAAATAGCAACAGAAGTTCAGTGTCTGTGTAATTCGGCGTGTCTTGTATACTTTTCTTTGCAATGCTTTGCAATGCAATGCACATCTTTGCTATGCTACACTAACAATGCCTGTTTCCCATTCTTCGGTCAGATTTCATGACCAGCCTCATTAGAGGGTCATATTAATGACTGACTATATACTTTCCCATTCCAACTAGTGCAGCCAGGGGGCCTCAATTTTTCTGAGACCTGTTCCTCCTTCCTTAAGTGACACATAAAGTCTATGTACATCAGCTCGAGGGTGGGAGATATGATGCATTGTTAGTAGTTTTCTAGTTTTTCGATCCATGATGCGAATTTCTTCAGTCCAGGTCAACTAGACCGCAACTGTGCACTATTACAGGCACCGCCAGACCAGCAATTGCTGATATTGTATTCCTGGACTTCAGAGGAGACTGCAGGAGAAGTCTCACTCTTCTGTAATACTCCCTGCTAATTCTCTCTTTTATTCTGTCGTTCGAGATGGTCTCTCATTCTTCAATGCCAGATATTTGTATCTGGCTTAATGACTTAAATCACAGTGCGCATATCCACTTAAAGGTTCTCTGACGTCAATTTGCCTCCTTTTAAATTGATTTTTGCACACTTGTCAAGACCAAACTTCATGCCTATGGCATCGCTAAAGTCATTCATGACAGCATTTGGGAGATAATTGCTTCATTCTTAGCAAACACTTTAATATCATCCATGTAAAACAAATGGGATACTGGTCTTTTATCACCATGGAGCTTGGTCCTGTTCCAAGAACTCCTGAACATCTTCCACTGTTTCCACAAGTTGATCGGCAGCATCAACTTCAGATTTAGGCGAAGATGTGTCTTTGTTGTAGGATCTGCTCTCCTCCCAGATTCCTTCTCAAAATGCTTCGGCGTCATCTTTTGAAGGAGTGACAGAATTGCCATTCGGACTTTGAGTCAGATTGCAATAGAATCTCTTAGCGTCTGTTTCAACAAACCGCTTCTGAACACGGAAATCTATTCTACGTTTGTAACGTCTAATTCGTTGAGCCCGTGCCTGAATTTTCTCTTTTATATTCTCAACTATCATTAACCTGATTGTGTCATTTTCTATTTGGTACTTTTTTCAACATTGAATATTTTTCGTTGAACTTAAGTGGTGTGCTTTGATTTAGAAGACGCCTCAGATAAGAGTGATATTTCACGCTATGTCGGCTATCCGTTTCATAATTCTCTTCGTCCATGAGGGTACAGGGCTGTTTACTTTGTTTTGCTGTCGGCCATAGGTGTTCTTGTTTGAACCACAAAATTATCTGAGATACCAAATATTCAGTTGCGTACGCAATGTGATTGATTTTAGTAATATCTAGTTCTCTACTTGGGGTCTCTACCTGCGTAACACCTCATTTAAGACAGAGTTCGCTGTCGCTATCACTCTCTTAGCTTCGACATTTTCGTATATTCTTCTCAACGGCGCACGAGATACGAATGGAAGTTGACGAACTCTTTCTATCTCGCATCGGAGATTTCGCATTAAGTCTTTATCATGTAATTCATTGCCAGATGAATTTTCACCACTGACGAATGTTCTATTGGAAAGAGATGAACCTTCAACATGATCATCGTTTTCATGTTCTACATGTTCATCATATGGATAGTTCGGTAGAAAAAAATACTCCATAATTTTCTGAATGTCAGCAAGTTGTTCTGCTGTGAATTTTCCAGTGCTGTGAATTTTCCAGTGTATCTTAGTTGACTGACAAGCTTCTCTGAGTCCAGGGTAGTCTCATATCTGGGTTCCACTCTCTCCCTATCTTAAAAACTTCTATTTCAGAGCCCCATTTTTTGATTTTGCATAATAAAAGCACCACTTCACCTCCTTCAATTCATCCCCTGTCCATCTCCGGCGATGGCTTCCAGCTACTGCCAACTCTGGGTCCCTGGGAGTAACATCCGTGGGATCGCCAGATGTCGACAAGGTGACATTAACTCGGTTTCTGAGCAGGTGTGAGACAGTGGTAGAACAAGGCACGTTAAGATTTATTAATTTTTTTCTATCCATTTTGCTCCTTGGTTTTAAGTGAAGATTCGCAGGAAGCAATGTCAAGTTCACAGATAACACTTAACACATCGAAACTGCCATCCGTTACTGCGACCCGCAGTGACCTCGCGACATCCCCCTGCAGGTCCCAGCAAGGGTTCCCCCCGATCGCCAGTCGGCATTACTAAACTCAGCGGGAATTTCATAAATTAATATTATTATCATTATTATTTTATTGTGTATATAATTTTCTCTTGCACAAATTCAGCTAAAAGTATTTGTTTATAATAATGTATTTGTATCATTAAGAACAATGTCATTAATTGTTTACTTTGAATATTACTGTATAAAACTCATTTAATAATTCATTGATAAATTAAATTATTAAATATATAATAAATATATTAATAATTATGTAATAAATTAAATTAAATATAATTCATTTATCAATTTTTCTTAAGTAATTTTCCTCATTTAATTCAGTTAAGAAAATTAATTTTGGGGTATTTTAATTTTACTTTGGTGTATTGGTAAAAAGTCGCTATTTCAGGGCTAACATCATTTTCTGATATTTTGAGCCGCAAAAGTAATTTTTTGAGAGTAGAGTGCTCATCTACTGGCTTTGAGAAAATGACAGGATGTGAGGCGTTCTAAAGGTTTTCCTCCTTATAGCCTTGTGAAATACAGAATTTAAATATTGTATTGATTACGAGGAAACGGAACAATTTAAATGCTAATGATTCGAAACGGCTGTCTAGTAAACTGTGCTTACCAAGGTCCAGTGGAATCTGTGACGGGTATTCTTGATGTAACTCAGCACCCATTAATGTGTCCTACGGCCGCTACCGCGGGTTAGATAAAGTTGATAAATTTAACTTTTTTCCTTATTATTTTTTTTCGAATTCAAGCGTTGAAGACGATGATAATAACGTTGATGGAGTTTCCAAATTTGATAATGGCGATTATGGCGAGAGCAGCTGTAGTGGCCATAGAAACCGCGATGCCGATGTTGATGGTGATGGAGTGACGGTGAGAGAGAGTGGGAGGCAATAATGGCTGGGGGCGGGTGCGACTGGCTGAAAGGGTGATGGAAGTGTTGGCAAGGGTGCCCAGAGAAAGCAAGTGGGGTGGGGCCCCTTTTTGAAACAAAATTCCTCTCCATCCCCCACTCCTCCAATGCATAAACAGAAACCATCTCTCCATGCAACAGGAATAACTTAGAGTGGATATTTTAATTTAGAAATGAATACATTTTTCCCTATTTGGAATGAAAAAAATTCACGGACCCAAGTAAGTCGGCGTCTGGAACAAGTTGCCCCACCTGCCCTCCCTCTCTGGGCTCCCAGAGAGGCGTTTTAAGTGGGGGCGGCGAGGCGGGGGCGATGGGGGCTGCGCGCCAAGAACAACTGCCTCCTGACGCAACGGCGCCCGCACAGCTGATCACGGTGGCGCTGTCGGCGCGCCGAGCGCTGTGCGCGGTGATGTCGGGTCGAGGGCGAAGACTAAATTCGAACCGGCGACGACAAGCGACGACTGGCAATCTTTTTCAAAATTTCCTGTAAAGGACTCTCCTCTTTCTGGGAATGGATTACCCGATTAGAGGAAATAGATCTGCTAAATATGGTTTAGTCGCGATATTCATTACAAATTAAATTTCGAAAATAGCAAAAGTTCAATTTGTTTCAAAATACAATTGAAAGCTGAAAACTGTTTTCTGAAAACACTATTTCTGTTGACAAATATTAAAAATTTCAATGTAAGCCCAGTTTTTTTTGAAAAATTTGTCTTTTTTGCGTAATTTTGATAGTAATCCTGATAATTTTCCAAAAGCGTAAAGAATTTTTTAGTGACTCCAAAACTTTTCACAGAGATGGGTCACAATCACTTATATATTTCTGTGCCAGGTTTACCATTTTCTTTGTAACTTTTGAACTTTCAAAAATTAAAGATCTGTATTGTTTTTAAGAATGTCACTGGGACTAAATTTGCTGACAATTGTATCTGTGAAGGGTTTAGCACTTTGGAAGCTTCAAATCCTATTCCGGACAAACGTTTTTGGTAGTTGGGAACACTAGCGGATGGCTGCGCTAACAAAACTAAAATGTGCAAAATTTTCAGACAGGTTTAGCTATGTGAAATTTTTGATGATCTTTTCGTAACTACTATATATAGTACGACAAAGTATATTCTGTTGCAACTTGTTTTAAATCCTTTTCTAATTTTAGGCCTGATGTCTCAATCTTCTCTCGTAAAGATTTCTTTGGTCCTGCCCTTTGTTGCTGACATTGCACCGACGAAGGTGATGGCAAAGTGTCAATGCAATTGCCAACATTATGATAAGCATTGCAAATGTTGGCGATGGCAAGACAATAGACTCAGAGAGAACATGCGACGTACGTCGGTCACCTTCGGTAATTAAGGAAATAATATGATAATGACAACACAGGGAAAATTCCGAGTGTTAAAACATGCCCGCTCAGGAAATAATAGGCAATGAAGGATAATAATTTTGGGTCAGTATGATAATGATAATAATAATAACAACAAAAAAGTAATTTAATCATTTCTTTACGAGGAAGCATGAGAGCAATGGAGGCCCAGGCATGGACAAGTTTCCGCACTCATCGGGCACTGTGAGATTCTTACTCACTAAACTCACAAACCCTATCCAATCAACATAATCTACCCCGGGACCGCGTTAGCATTACTTCAGGGTGGTGTTGACTCTTTTTGGCTTTTCTAGCTTCTATCTGTTAGTCCGTGTTTGTAGCTGGCGAGCGAGTTTAGCTCAGGTCAAACTCATCGAGTCATCACCATCTCATTTCTTCTGTCTCAGGATTGTCTCAATGTACTCTGTCGTTGCGTTCCATGTCTGACTGTTTTTCAGCATTAAGGGAATGATGTTCTCCGTATTTATCTCATCAGATCTGCATTTCATTTCCAGGCATAGTCATTTTTTTCCTGTGAAAGATGGGAAGAAGATAGTGTTGGGTGTCATCCGGTTTTTTGCGGTAAAAGTAAGCGGGACTTTTCCCATTGTATAGAAATATTTCTGGAAGTATCCATGATCACCGAGGATCTGCGTGAGGCAGTAGTTGATCTCGCCGTGCAGACGGTCTATCCAATAGTTCAGTCATGAGATCAGTTATGCGGTCCACTTACCGATGGTTGATCAATAATAATAATAATAATAATAATAATAAGAAGAAGAAGAAGAAGAAGAAGAAGAAGACGAAGAAGAGGGGGAGGAGGAGGAAGAAGAAGAAGGGGAAATCTCGGATTTCTGAGAGGACGCATGAGATTATGATTGATGAAACAATAGTTTTACTTCACTTCACTTATTTAATATTGGGTTTTCTTTCTCTCTGATGTTGGGTTAATATCAGAATTTAAAACGCATGCAGCTAATGCCTTGGAACTGCTGTAAATTGTGACATATTTAGAAACCAGTTAGGAAAGTAACGTTGGTACTGTTGTAGTACTGTGATGGGTCAATTGACGACCAAACCAATTATAATTAAAAAGAAGTGTAGTTAGAATACGCTGAACGACAACAGTGGATATCAGCACTATACGTATATTAAATATACAAACAACGCAAAAGTAATGGGAGTGGTGAATTATGAATAGGTGGGAGAAAATAGTGTGAATATTTTAGTAATGAATCGATCATAGATACGCGAGGAATTCCCGTGAAACTAATTAAAATTAGAAAATTACATGGAGACCGTATTCACAAAGTAAACAGTGTATAAACATACTTATATAGGAGATTATACAATCAGGAGAGATGTAGACATTGAACAAGGAGGGGAGTGACGCAAAAGTTACGAAGAAGAAAATTTTGAGACTAATACTGGGCATCGAAAAAGGCAAGTGAGTGGGGCGGATTATGAACTGCTCGAACTGTGGTCGCGAGAGGAAGTTACAAGGCAGTAGTCGGACATAAATTTGGAATTTAATTGCGAGCAGACGTAAGTGTTAATAGTGGACAGAATTTTAGAATGGCGCACAATTAAAGGGACAAAATAACGTGTACTGAACGAGACTGACGACGCGTAGAAGGGCGCCACTGAGGACGGGAGAGAGCGACCGAGTATCGGCGTACAAGAAGGCGGAGGAGCAAACAGAAGTGAAAAATAAATCATAATATTTACGACTTGTGGGAAGACCAAGTATTGTTTTTAGACATAAATTTAGATAAAATTAAGAAGCGTAAGGGAACATGCCCATGTGTGTTTGGGGAAATGAAAGAGTGTGTGTGTGTGTAAATAAAGAGTAAATGAGAAAAGCTGACAGGGAATGATTTTTTGTGGTTTTTGTTATTGTTGTGAAGCGTGTTGTATTTGTTGTTGTCTTTTAAACCATTTCAAGAGAAGTTGAATTATGAATGTGTTACAGCAGAACTTGTTTGATTTCATAAAGTTTGCCAGAATTTATTTAGTTCAAATATTTATTAAAGAGAAGTATTCCTTACGTGTAGTTTTGTCGCCGTGATTCCGAATGGATGGCTTTGTCGGCCCACAAAACAAATTTTCTGCAATGGATATCGCGGCAGAACATATGGATTATACTTTAGTAATTTGTTATTAAACAGTAGTGGGCATAGATAGAATAAATGAAAAAAATATTATATATGCTTAAAAACAAAAACCCGTTTCTAAAGGGATAATTCCATGACAGTACCAAGATTTAACTATTGTAACCACAATTAGATTCAGAGTATATTTTTCGAGACCAGTTCATCGGAGCCGAATGTAAACCAACTAGCACTCTTATTTTCGGTGCAGACTTAACACCGGACTTCCCCACTACGGCATCTCCGTTAGAGGATGGAGTCCTGATGGCCGCGGGAACTTTGTGTTCCGGAGCGTCATGCGACGACCTGCGCAGTGTTCCGATCACCGTTAGGCTCTTGCCAGAGCGATTGGCAGCAGTTGTTGCGTCCGACGTTTGACAAGCAGGGAACGCGTGGATGGGAAGTCGTTAGTACGTAAGTCAGGATGGTGTTGGCGTAGTTTTGTAGCTTTGTTATGACTTTAAGGCAGGCATGCCCAAAACGGTGTACCTTGGGCCAACATCCAGGGCGGCAGTGGGTACGCGGATTGCCACCAGGGATGTAAAACAATAGCAATCCGAGGTCTTGCCTCCCTGTATTGCATCCATGTCAGAAAAGACAGGAATGTAATTACAAAGAGGCCCATTGTACTCCAGATGTTATTGCTGTTGTGCGAGGATATCGCCCGATTGCATTGTTTTTGCATTTCCTTGTGATTATATAAAAAAAGCCCGTCCAAGCATCAGTGACGCAAACATTGCCTTTTGGAGCACTACCGTTGTTGAAAATCACCCCTCAAAAAACTGCGAAATAATAACTTATAATCTTCAATCATCACTGTCTTCTTACTTCGCTCAACTAAAAGAGAATAAATGGTTCTTGGAACTTTTTTTTATTAGTTAAGGTCGCATCAACTACTTGGTCATAAGCAACCATTATTGGATGTAACGTTATGGTATGAGGACGAAACGATATGGTGATGATAGGGGGTGAAAGGCATATACAAACATATACAACCATGCCCGAGGCGGGACTCGAACCCGCGACCCCACAGTCCCAAGATCACTGCGGCACCACTGCTCTAGCGATTTCGGCCATGGGGCCGACTTCGAACTTTTTTGAAGGTTCTGTCATACTCACCTAAGTTTGTAAGTTCTCTCTCGACAGATATAATAACATATATTTGCAACCATATTAAATAAATCCTTAACTATAACATACAAGTAGTTTCCTCCTTCTCCTCGTAAGACTGGTCGGGATTCGATGGGGCTCTGCTTTCCGTGAGGCCACAAGGGAAAGGAGAAGCAAGCGAAAGAGATGTCTGGCCTCAGGATGCATTCGGGTGATTCCTTCCGCCAGGGCCAGACCCATCAAGTGCAGGTCAGTTCTGGGAATGCCACGTTCGAAGATGGCATGTCCCTAAAGTTCGTCTAATCGACGCGCTTGTCTCAAACTGTCCTCCCAATCTTCTAGGCAAAGAACACCTCTAATTTATTTCTGTGTTAATGATTATCGAGAAATACTCTCAAAAAGAATAATTATTTCTAGTCAGCAAATACTTTCTTCTTTTCTCCTGGTTTCATCTGCAGAATTTTCAGTCCTCCTTTTTGAATTGTTCTGAGAATACAGCTCTGCGAAGACATTGAAGAGCAATATAAATCGCTATATCAGAGACAGACCGCAGAGTGGAAAGGGGAGATGGAAAGGTGTGTAGAGGGGGGGGAGTGGTCTTAACGATACCACGGGCATTCTCCGGTTCTCCATTATCTGAATCCATTTGTTGGGGAAGCCTGCTTTAAGGCATTTCAGAAGGGTTTGCATAATATCCTTGTATTTGTTAATTCTATAACTTTTATCATGCTATTTCTCTAAATGCAAACATGAGTTGTTAAGCACACCACGCTAGCAGATTTTTAACCGTAACAAGAAAAGCTTCTCATTGCGAATCAATTATGTCCTGTTAATATTTATAAAAAATATTGACGTTGTTCTATTACAGTCAGTTTTATCGCCTTTCGTGATATACGTTTGTTCAGTTTGTTTTTGCATATTTACCTTCTCGTATAATTCATTCATGAAATACTTCGCTAGAAAATGTAAAATTTTAATTTCCATCAATGTTTTAAAATATTATTTATTAGAATTATCTGTTCAGTAAAATGTCCTATATATTGACAAAAATTAAAAGGTCTTCGTCATCGACATCATCTAATGCAACGTGGTATAGGTCGTTTTGATTTTGAACCGTTTCCATGAATTCCTTGTGTAGTGGTTGTTCCAACACAATCTTGGTGTATCCACTTCTTGGAACTTGGAGTTTATACTCAAAATTTTTAACTGGATACGAGAAACATTAATTTATGAGATTATGAATCCAATGTTGTTATATATGGTTAATTCGCTGTACGAACGTAATCTCTTCGATTTTCATAGGTTTCAACAGTGTAAACACCTAGTAGTCTCTAGCTCATTTTCCTCTGCCTTGATTTTCTTTTTTATTTCTCAGATAAATGAAATCGACGTAACATAGGCATGCGTAACCTAACACTACAGGAGGGAGAGTACATTCGGTAGTCCAGATAACTCTTTACAAGCTTTTGATAGGTAATTAGGGACGGTGCTTACAAAACAACGACTATACAAATATTATCCACTTAGCTCAATTCAGAGATATCTATCTTGAAATAATGCAGGAATGTGATTACTGAATTTGGGAACCCTATGCTGTCAGTAGGAAGAGAAATTTCGTATCTTTTTTCTGTAAGTGATACTTCTTGAAACAATTTGATCCCAGTATAAAACTATCAGCCCAATTGTAGCCCAAAAGAACAGAGATTTCCCCTTCTTGACAACCGAAGATTGAATTACTGTCTGGAAGACAAAACAACTACATGACCGGTTTATAGCAACATTCAGTTCTGAGGATGTTGATCTAAAATAGTCAACAGAATGACTGCGAACAGCCGGTCTTTATGGATAAACAGAGAGATTTCTCTTCTCCATAAAAGATCAAGTGATTAAAACCAGAGCCTATCAAAAATATGTTATGAACCAAATATTGATAGCAAATGCCAATTATGTAAAAGTCCCTATGAATCAATCAAATATAGTATATGCAATGGATGTCCATTTTTGTCACAAACTGAATATTTGCGTCCTAATAATGCAGCCAAAGTAATTCACCAGGCACTCCCAAAGAGATACCAGCAAGTAGAACAAGAGCAGCCGTATTATAACTGTAAGCTTGGGAAAGTAGTCAGTAGTAGCCTGGGAAAGTAGTCACCCAACACGAATACTGTGGGACAGAGCAATTATAACTGACAGGATGGTCGAAGAAAACAGATCAGACAATTGTTTGATAAAATAGCGAGAACAACTATGATTAATTATTGATGTTGCAGTGCCTACAGATGACAACCTAGTGTCAACTGTTGCTAAGATAAAGAAAATAACAGTTAGTAGGCGTTGAGTTGTAGGATATGTACAGAATAAAGAGTGGAGAAAGTACCTGTGATAGAAGTTTTATATCGACACATGGTTTAGTAACGAAGGATTGGCAGAAGGCTGGAAAAAATCTGCAGATACGAGAAAAAACACCTCTTAACTATGCAAAAGGCCACTTTACTGAGTACGGCAAAGAATCGCCAGAACGTTTTTGTGTCGTGAGTAAGGTAGATGTAGGACCAACAATGTGAAGACATCACGATAATTATCATTAACGAAGAACAACACAAACGTCGTTTAGAATACTGTATGAGAGAGCTCTTTATTGTAGCTGTTCTATTTATTTGTACAGATAAACTGTCTTGAGCAGGAAGGCTACGTCATTTCTTGTGAAGTAGAGGAGTAATAGAGAAGTACTGCAAGAATAATAATAACTGCTGATATATTATTTAATATCCACGCTACATATTTTCATTGGGATATTTTCATCATCAAAACATTCGACTCCAGTGCGACAGGCAGGTCAAGGTCGCGGGCAAGGTTACTAGCTTTCTAGAGTTCCCAAGCAGTGCGTCCAGAGCACCTGGCGCGATATTTAAAAGTAAGAGCCGTGCAAATCTTGAGTGGGGGTACGTCGCTGAATACCTGTCACAAGACAAATTTTGGAGAAATTAGTTGACATTTACTGCCCTAAAATTAACTATATTAATTCCAGTTACCTCAACTAAAGCAAAGGAACGATCCATTAAAATGTGTACTACATCAGTAAGATTTGAAATTGTCAATTGAGAGTAAATGGAACATCCTGAATCGAAAGTATCTTCATTTTGTAATCGTATTTAACTGAGCAATAATTGCATTAACTATCTACGTTCAGGCTAGGAGGTTAATTCTTTTTTGTCTATCAAAAGAGCTATCTGTCCATAACCAAGAATTATAAACCTTTAGAAACTTTTTTTTCCACGTATTACCATTTACTCGTAAACGAATAACTGAACAATTTAATAAAACACAACAGAAAAAGAGAACAAAGAAAGAACTCGCCGAGATATTCGTACCCGTTGTCAAAAATTTGATTCAAGATAGAATTTTAAAATAAAATAATCATGAAGTAGTAGTAAATAGTAAAGAAAATAATTATAATTCACATCTCAATAGTTTGATAAAACAAATCTGACAAATATATTTTCATAAGTAGCTACTATTCCAAGCCGCGCGCCGCTTCAGCTTGGGCGTGTATGCACCTTTCTGAATTTGGAGGGGAACTGAGAACGGAGTCGGGGGAAATTGCATGTGCGGGGAGGAGCGCTGAGCTCCTCAGGCATGCAAGTAACTCTCGTGTAGACGTAGTTCGACACACCTGTTGTACGTAGTTCTGGGCAGGCAATGCGGTGCCTCGGGAGAGAAATCGCGCCCTCGCGTACTTCCGGGAGTTGCTTGCTCTCTCGTCTCATGCGTCATTCGCCCTAATGCGCCTCCGAGTGAATCCCTCTGCGGCCGACCCCCGACGCGTTCGCGTTTCCCAATAGCGAACGAGCATCGGACGCTCACGTAACAGCTAGTCTACGGTCGTTCACGTATTATGTCAAATCGTCACCTCTCACATTTGATTCAAACGATCAGAAACAGGAAAACGAGGGCATCCAACATTCTCTCAAGTGATGCGTTACAAGTACCTTGAAAATACAAATAGAGAAAATGCAGAAAACGGAAAGTTATTAGGTATTTATGTAAATATTTTTCTGTTTAACTTGCGTAGTTAAAATTACGATAAAACAAAATATTGAATTGGAGGTAGTGTAAGAATAATTATTCACTCGTCCAATCCTGAGTGCTAAGCCTCTGCGAGTGAGACGCATAGAGGAGCAGGTATAACATATGTAACCCTCCCCCAAAAAATGCGTAAGCGATTTAAACGATTAAAAGTTCCTTATCGGCAATTATGTTTAAAAATGTACATTAAATAACAAAATAATACAGTTAGACCAATAACATAAGATAATAATTGAAAATTAAACCAGAAAATTTCAGGTAAGGATACAATATGCAAAATAATGCAAAGTAAGGAGAGTTCCACATTCACGTTTTCCTTCCGCCAGCTCTGCTTGTCCCAGAGGTCGTTTACTTTTACGTTCAGCGCGTAGTGTTGTACTGGCAGAGGAAGGGGAAGGTTACGGGAATCGCTTATCGCGGTAGCGGCCGCAGTGAAGGTCAGTGCTCCTCCCCCCTCTCACCACCAAACACCCACCACCACCACACGCTACGTTGCGTTGCGTTGCGCCGCTATCAGGAAGGCCAACGCGGTGACTTAACAGTTCGGCTCTAGCGGGCAGCCCTAGCGACTTTTCATTCAAAGCTGCACGCGTTGCTACCTTTCCGGAACGCACAAAGGCGCGCGCCCACAAAGCCAGTTTTTTTCCATTAACCTTAGTATTACAAAGAGGGACTCAGAGGCCCACCGATTATTGTTTTGTTTTGTATAGGATTCAATTCTTTTAGGAAGAAGAAATCATTGATATTGTTTCTGATGAGCTTTTTGTTCAGAATACGTTGCACCTTAATACAAGTGTTTGTTGTAATTCGTGTTATTAGAGCGTTTTTGGCTCTGGATACAAACAATTTCGGACTATTCACTATTAACTCGCAAACTAAATATTCAAAATACTTTTTGAAAGCATTTGTAGTATTTTAAATCTTAATCTGATGAAGTTTAATACATTACTATGTTATGAAGATGCATCGATCTTTTTGAAATAAAAACGCAACATTTTGTCATTATGTCCAAATATTGAAATGAGAACGTCGATTTATTTTTCTTTAGCAATGCCAAAAACTGAATAATGTTTCTTTTCGATGATTTTTATTCCATGATCTACAAGTATAACGCCACTGATCAATCAGATACTCAATAGTAATTAATTCTGCTGGTGGCGAAATACTTGGAAACAATGGAACTAATGCAAATACGTATCCACACTTATTATTCATACAAATATGCATATTCAATTCAAATATGGATGTGCTTATCTTGATTTACAACTGTAACATTAATTCTTCTTGACTCCAAAACTCTACTACACTTCTCAAAACATTAAGTACACTCCCTTACACAACACAATTCTCTAATATTTACTTACGAGATATTGATGATGATGATGATGATGATAATAATAATAATAATAACAACAACAATAGCAACAATGACCGGCCCCTGTGCCGCAGGTGGTTGCGGCAGCCGTTGCGCTGAGGAGGTTGCGGGTTCGAATGGAGTGCCTAGACATGAACAGATAGATAGATATAGATACAACTCGAGAACTGTCCTAGACCTCACCCTGTTCTCAAGGAAAACCGTGGGACAAATACACAACTGGACGGTTTTAGAAGACGTCACCTCTAGTGACCACAAATATATAGAGTTCGGCATACGAAATAAAAAGCAGGAAATTAAAGGACGGGAAAAGAAGCTGAAACCCTCATGGAATGTGAGCAAATTAGATCAGAAAGCACTAGAAGAGTTTCTGGAGGAACAAGAAGCCCTGGACAAATTGAACTGAATAGAACGCACAGGAAACACACTACTGAGAGACGTGAGAACAACGATAATGACGGTCAAGGACGCCTGTAACCGATTAATGCCAAAGAGGTCGAAAACAAACCCCACGCGGAAAGAAGTACTGGTGGACTGACGAAATCTCAGAACTGAGAAAAAATGTCTAAAAATAAGACGTCAATACACGCGCTCTAATGGATCACAGACACTAAGAAAGGCTCTCCAGCAATGCAGACAGGTCCTAAAAAATGCTATCAACAATAGTAGAAACCACTGCTGGTCGGAGGTATTAAAGGAAATAGACAACGACCCTGCACGGGTAATCCAAATTATAAAGACTGTTTCCATCGCATCAGAAACCTTCCACGGAACAATGCCATCCATGTGAAATAACAGAAGACCAAATGTTCACATCCGAAGAACTACAGAAATTATGCAGTACCCTTAAGAAGCAAAAAGGCCCCAGGACTCGACGGCATACGAAACGAAATCCTGAAGACAGTGGCAAAGGTCCATCCCAAACTTCTCCTGAAAGCATATAATAGATGCTTAAGGGAAAACGTTTTTCCGATGGTATGGAAAAAGTAAAAACTTGCTCTCTTCTGAAAATGCAGCAAGGCATAGCACGAGCCCACATCTTTCAGACCAATCTGCCTTCTAGACACGATGGGACAGGTATTCGAGGGCCTGACTCTAGAAAGACTGCAGACATGAATAGAGGACACATGCAGGTCTGTCGAAATGCAATATGGCTTTCGAAAAGGTAGATCGACGGTCGACGCCATCAAAACGTTCGTAGAAAAGGCCAGAGAAGCCAAAGAGGGAGCAAAGAAAGAATTATGTGCCCTCCGTAACGCTCGACATCAGGAACGCTTTCAACTCCGGCCAAATGGGACGAAATCGTCCATGCTCTGATAGAGACGAACGCCCCGGAGTACCTCACCAGAATAATAAGGAACTACCTAAGCGACCAAAAAACAATTTTCGAAGGCGAAGGAGAACCCATAAAAGTCGAAATGACTTGTGGTGTTCTACAAGGTTCCGAACTTTTTCCTTTCCTATGGAACATTATGTACGACAGTTTACTGGGCATAAAACATCTGGAAAATGTCTCAACAGTGGGCTTCGCAGACGATGCAATAATAGTGGCAAAGGCGGAAACATCGGCCCTATTAGAAGTCATTGTTAACGACACCTTGAGAAGAGTGATGAGGTGGCTGAAATCCAAAGGGCTGGAAGTCGCAGCCCATAAAACGGAAGCGCTACTCATCACGGACAGACGATCCTATCCCAATCCGACATTCCTAATAGGGAAGGAAAAATAGAATGTCGCAAGAGCTTTGCAAGAGCCGAGGCGTGGAGATTGATAGGAGGCTAAGGTTTGGACCACATATTACCGAGAGGGCGGAAAAAGCTCAAAGTATAGCGGCATCGCTTTCAAGATTGATGCCGAACACCAGAGCCCCAGCGACTAGAGGAGGCGGCTTCTTATGAGTGTGATGCACTCAAAAATTCTCTATGCCTCTCCTATCTGGGCAGAATCCCTCCAAAATAATAATCTGAGAAGGAAAATGAAGACTGTTCAGAGGAAAGGAACCCTACTCATAACATCGATGTACAGAAACGCATCTGGAAGCGCTATTCTTGTGTTGGCGAACGTCCCTTCCATTTACCTGCTTGCTCTGGAAAGGAAAGAAGTTTACGACTACACCCATGAGCAAGAAGGCAACGGACGGCGAAAGCAAAACAGAGATAGCGCAATTCAAAAAGCAAAAGAGATCGTGATGCACCGCTGGTAGAAGCGCTGGGACAGAGAGGAGACCGGGAGATGGGCCCATAGGCTCATCACGAACATTTCCAAATGGATAAGCCGCAAGCATGGGCCCGTGATATACCATTTAACCCAGGTATTTACAGGGCATGGATGCTTTAGAGCATATCTGGAGAGATTCAGAAAGACAGAAGACGCGGTATGCTTCTATTGCAGCCATGAACCAGACGATGCCGAGCATACGCTATTCCTTTGCCCGAGATGGGACACGTTAAAGCACCGTATGATAGATATGGGATATAGGGTGTAATGTCACACCAGAAATCATGGTGACATTAATGATCCACAACAAGGAAAATTGGGCAGAAATAGAAAGCTATATCAGCGGCATCCTCAAGAAGAAGAAGGAAGAAGACAAAAGAAGCAACAATCGAAATCGACCTTCAAAGTACTATAGCTAGCACCACCCTGTGAATAAATGCATGACTGCGCGTCCAGGGTGGATAATGCCAGGCACATAAAGGGTTTGTGGTTTTAGTGAGTATACTACACCCATCTCACACTGTTGAGGAGTGCGGGCTCCTCAACCTCTTGTTGAAGATTTCCCCAGTTCCCCTCATCAAAAAAGATATAGTGTAACCAGTGAACATGGCTTCGAAAATGTATATTCAGAAGATATTCTTGTGTGCGCATGGCCTTCTTGGACTGATGTGTTGAACATCAAGGCAACAGACAAGTTACCAAATATGTGAAGAATCAACCGTCAGACGAAAGTTGGACGTCCCAAAGTTCAGGCGAGAGGTGGACGTATCGAAGTGGAAACGATAAGTAGATGTTATGTTGAAAGGAAGCTGTGTATAGTCTAGTGATTTGGACGGACGTGCGGAGTATAAAGTGGAGAATGTCTCTTTAAATATGAAAGGCTGATTGTTGAAATTGGAATATGGAATGGACACGTTGGAGAGTTTCAGATTGTAGATGTGAGACAATTTATGAATGTGAACAGGGTTTTGGTATGCAGAAAAATGAATGAACTGTGATAGAGAACTGTTAAATTCTACGAAGATTTTTTTTCTTTTCCTTTTCTGTATGTTCATATTATAATTGTTTTGGTTTGTTGTTAATAAATATTCTTGTTCTATTTCGAAACTTGAAATTGTTTTGTAAATACACCCATCGTCATAAAAACGCTGCACCCCGAAGAACCCTACTGATCCGCTGCAAACTCGGTGAGTATTTTGCACACCTTTCCTAAGCCAATGATTTCGTTTTCACGGTCGGCCGCGCACAGGGGAATAGGTGATGGGTGCGCACACATTTTTTTATCGTCTCATCTGAATGGAGTTTAAACGCGATACAAAATTCCGGAATCCGATTGGTGCTATCATATTTCGTCCTCGCGTTATGTAATTGTTTATAAGAAATAAGCATCTTACTAAAAACTGCTATGGAAAACATGCTAAAAATCTTCCGAAATTTAGATTTATGTTCACAGTTTAGCAAATAGCAACGCCGTAACATTTTCCAGTGAAAATAATTTGAAAGATCGTGGTGGTCAAGTTCTATTACCTTTCCAACACTGACTACATTTCAGTTTCAATCCCACAAATATCGTCTGAGTTCGAAGGTGGTCAGTTGGACGCTGGTCGTCATCCTATGAAACTCCTGGAACCTTTACGTGTGCACGGTTATCTGTAACGCGAGGACGAAGCGGTGTATCCAAAGAAAACAGGCCATTCAAGGTTCATAATGTTCATTCTTTGAAAAAGATTAGCCATTATAAACTACTACACGCACATTTATTCACAGTATTATTTGTAAAACATTGAAATATCTAAGTGTAAGATTTTATTTGATTCATGACTTCACTAGAGGTCTGAGATTAAAGAAACTGATAAGATGACAAAATTAAAGTTATTGCATGTGATTGATGAAGTTAAACAATCAAATGAAAAACAATGTTTCTAGCTTCGTATAATGCCACCTTATTTAAGAAACATGTTATTTTTTTAAATCGCGAAAAACCACCGTGAAATTGTTCTCACGGACGGACAGACGGCCGGGCAGACGGCCGGACAGGCGGACGAACAGACGGACGGACAGAAGGACAGACGGACGGAGAGACGGACAGACGAACGGACAGACGAACAGACAGACGGACGGACAGACGGACGGACAGATGGACGGACAGATGGACGGACAGACGGACGGACGGACAGACGGACGGACAGGCGGACGGACAGGTGGACGGACGGACAAAGGTTTTGTAAAACACCACTTTTTCGGTATCTAGGGACCCCAAAACGTGCTCCGTTGAAATCGCGAAATTGATTTTCCGCAGCATTACATAACTTTCCCTATACTACTCCGTGTATACGTATGTATACAGGAAAGTAAAAAAAGGAATGTTGAGTAAATGTACTCTCCGGAAGTCTAGCTATCAGCAGCAACAGCTGCATATCTTACAGTACATTCATCAACAAATGGCAGAAGTGTTGATGTAAGACTGATGCATTTAAATACAAGGTGAAACCTTCAAACTCATTTATTTCAATACCTGATTTTTTTAGTTGTGCCACTATTGCATCTTACGACCGATTTGTTAGTAGAATGAACTTGGCAACACTAGCCATTATCAATTATAAGAAAAACTATGTGCTGTATTTTAATACCAGAAGTTATTAATTCAGTAATGCGTTAATGCTTATAATTTCCAAGAAAACTTAGTTCTACGGAATAATCTTTCCATTATTATAAATTATTGCTTACATATGATTATTTGTTTTCAGTTTTTGTTGCTCCTTGTCTTGATTAGTTAATCTTTGATGCCCTTTTATGAAAGATTCCAATCTTAATGTGAAATTCTGAAGTCATATAAAACATAAGAAAACCAACAGGACTTAGCGAAATGACATGTTGAAAAACAAAAAATTAGGTCGGAAGAATTTCGTATTTTGAAAATTAATCGAATTTCAACCACACATTTTTTTCAAGAATATATTTAAATGTTTTATTGATACATAACATTAAATTTCAGTGACTTGGTTAAAAAAGCTTCATTTCTTATCAAGTCAACTGCAATAAAATGCGTAAGTTGTCGCAGAGCACCTTTGTAAAACAATATATAAATTATCTCTCAAAGAGACCAGACTCTAGATGTAACCGTTTTGACAAATCTATTCTCATGATAATTTGCAATGAGAATAAACTCCTTTGAAGGTTTAAGGCATAAACCTTAAACTTTAAGGGTTTGAAAGATTGTATTACTTTTTCTTCAGAATATATTACTTAATTATCTAAAACTACCGTTCCCATTTATGTAACGACGAGTATTCAAACCGTCTAACCGAAGCAGGAAACTGCTTCATTCCTCCTAACTTCCTGGACGGCGAATGCCACGAATGCCAGGGCTATCGGAAGCCGAAGCTTCCTTCTGGGCCGCATCAAGCCGAGCAGATGGAGAAAGACCCATGTCCATGCCTAGGCGCGTGTTGCGTTTCACAAAGATTCCCAGACGGCCAGGGATCGGGAGAGGGAAAGGCCCGAGAGAGGTGGAGATGAACGACCTCATTTGAAGACGCGACGCACGGGGCACTTTGAACTTTAACCAAGGAAACCGAAATCGTTATCAAGTAATTGAATACAAAGATACTACGTCCCCCACTTTCATGCAACTACAAAACATTGCGTGTAATTTTCTCCGCATGAAAATTATTTGCTGAATTAGAAGAGATAGCAGCTATCCTTGGGCAGTCCGGGGACCATATGAGGTAATATTATGACTTTAATCAAACGTATATGTTGAGCGCTAGGCGTGATGAAACGTCAACTCACTACCTAGCAAACCCATTCTCTCTGGTTTCCCCTTCAGTCTTCCTTCCTGTCTCTGCCCTTCTCTTCCTTCCTCACTTTCCCTTCATCCTCTTCCTCGCGGTTCCCTTTCAGCTGCCATCTTGATACGAATCAGAACCTACGATGGCTTCTCAGACGTATTGCAGTGTGTCTTTGTCGAGGCGCCGTAGGGAGTCCAAGAAGCTAGGTGCCCAACCGACTGCCGGCGTGACGTCACGGGCGCTGGTGCTGTGCATCCGGCAGCCGCCGGGGAACCGGAGACCACGAGGCGTCCCCGGCGCCGCCGCCACCGCCGGGGCTAATATTATCCCTGACGCGCGAGGGGTGGCCCGGCGCGCGGGGGCGCGGGGCCGAAATAGCCCAGTGGCGTGGCCGCCTTGAGGTCGCGCTGGGAGCCACTTCTCGCCACGCCAGCCGCAGAAATAGTAGCGCTTTCAAAGAATTCGAGCTGCATAATGGTGTGTGGTCGTCTTTTGACCAAGAAATGGTTTTAAGGGTCGCTGACCTGATTGGTCTCCTTGATGAAAGTCGGCGTGATGAAGTCTTTTCATGGCTGCTAGAAATGCACCCTTGGTTTAATGATTAATCAAACATACTCTTCGCCTTCTTTTAATTCCATTCTTTAAACCTCATCACTCTTCTACATATTGCCAAAGGCCAAGTATGTTTTCTTATCCCTGTTGGAACGAACTTTTACGAGGTACACTAGCATGTTTTTGTGAATAGCATTTGAAAGTCGTTTCTTTTTCGAAGAAGTTGGTGGCTTTAATTCCCAAATTATAAGTACTTTCTCTTCCAAGATCCGCAAATCCGGTAGCCTTCTGATAGTTAAATCTGATTGCTATATCTTGAATTTATCTCCGCATCTGTTACCGCGTGACTTACCGTTCCCATTAACATCATCCAAGTGATCATGAGCTATGATGAATACTGTTAAAAATGGTAATGGATGGGATGACTTTTGATAAAATTCCAGGTGAAGTGAGAAGCCAACCACCCTACAATCGTACGGTGAAAACCCCCATGCCTTACACGGCACCCCATCGCACGGTCTTCGGCCTCGCGTACTTGGACGCTGCTCCCAAGCCCCTGCGTCCCCAACGTCGCCAGTAGTCGTATGAGGCGCTCCTCGCTCTTACAACGATGAAATGTAACGCTATGTAATGAATCTAATCAATGTAATTACTATAATATTTAAGAACACTTACTTATAGAAAAGTAACACTTATGTAATTGGAATAATTTAGTTCTTAACTACACTGATTGCAAACGCAAACATGCACTACACCTTACATTATATTATAATATGGTTATAATATGAAAATGAAGGAGATGCTATGGAATATTCTGAATTGCGGATGGATATACAGAGGCTCTCTGTAAACTTTAAATGCAAAGAGGTTCTGTCTTAAAATCCACCAACGCAGACATGTTCGACGTGACCCGAGGTCAACGTCGAATTCTTTATTTGGCCCAGACGCCTGGCGGCTTCTGAGGCACCAGTCAAAATCTGCACGTGTTCCGCTGACAGGTCAGCTTATCAGATCCGGATGGAGTGGGTAGTATCAATAGCCCACACACGCAGACTCCCCGAGCCGTAGACATATGCTCAGCATATAAAATGCTAAATAAGATCTTCCATAGCCAACGGAGTTTCCCCCGCCACTCTAGGAAGCTCCCTCCACCATCATCCCTTCTCTCAACATCTAATTATGTTAATAAGCTCCCCTCCACGGAGGCAATGTTATATATTCCACTGTAACCAAGCACACACTGACTGTGGCACTGCTCAACAGGAGAGTAGACATCCTTTGAGTCAATGTCACGGTACAACAACTTTGTATCACTTTAGTTCTATAAAGAACTCTGTTATTATCAGAGAAACGCTCTCTTCGTTATTCTCCTCGTGCCCGCCTGGCACTACCAAGTCCTCATATCCAGTCGTCTCTTCGCCTGGGGAATCAGGAAATTAGGCTTCCTGATAACTCACTTAAATCTAAATATTTGTTGCATTGCCAGTTCTGTAGCTTCTTCACGCTACCGCACCATCTTAGAGGCAACGGAGCGAAGCATGTTACAATAGTATGGTAAATTATGCAAATAATATATCAGAATGTTAAGGTATTCAATATTGCCTAGCATTGCCTCCATCAATAGGGAGAATAATAGATGTAAGAAAACAAACAGCTTTATACAAGGACGAGTTCAGTATATTGTTACTTTTCGCCCAATTTTTAAATATTTTGCATTTCTAGCTCAAGAAACCGTCTGACTGTGTAGTCAATCATCATTAAACAGCTCCACCCGTTCCGGCCGCTCCACCCGTTCCGTCTGTTCCTTTTTCACCGTCTGCTCCTTCGGATTGCGCTCCGAATATTTGCATAACATGCTTTTACATTAATATTATGTCAAAATGTGATTTATGTCTGGGCTCTTCAAATTAAAGATTGTCATGCTATTTTGTAAAGGATCCCTGCTAATCCAAGTATTCATGCCTTCTATGAGTTTTTTAAGGAATTCTCCACTCCGTGTCTACTACATAAAGGCGGCTCCACACATTCGGCATTCGCCGAGCAGCAGTTGACGTGTTCGGCGAACGGCCGTAGGTCCTCCTGTGGTCACAGCTAGAACCTAAACCCTTCAGCTGATTTTTCCAAAATTCATATATTCTCCTGGCGATTTAAATGAATTCAAAGCTCTTTAACTTTGAAACGCATATTTTGATTTTTGGAAGTATTTTACACGAAGCCGCAACATTTCCAAAATGTTCTCAAAAATTTGTCCACGAATAATGGAAAGGTCACTTAAGAGAACTGTGTTGGTCCCATTTTAGTTGAACTTTCTGACTTTTCGAAAATTGCAAATTCATTTTTTTCGGCGTCTTCCTACAACTATAACATTGACGATTGAGATTTTTTGCTGGACGAAATGTGTTGATTGAAAGACATCTTGAAATGAGGTCGTGTACAATTTTCGAAAATATTAGTAGTTTTCGCGTAATTTTGTGTGAAATGTATATAATTTTTAATTTTTTAACAATTATTAAATTATTAACTTTTCTCCTAGTGTCTGTTAAAAGAAGGCAAAAAAATTATGTTAATCTCGTTTCCGGCAAACTTTCCACATTTTCACAATTTGCAAAAAATTAAGATTTCAAAACTACAAAATTGAAGATAGACATTTTTGCGTTAAGCAAAATCTGTTCTAAAATAATCTACTTTAAAAAAATATCATCTACAACGTTTTTTTCAAAAGATGAGTATTTTTCGCGTAATTTGTGCTTGACATTAATGCAATTGATAATAAAACATTTTCTTAAGAACTCTTCCAAATTTTTTCTTCAATTGTTTTCCCATGAAAAGAATAAGGAACGCTTAAATTAATAGGGCTGGTCTAATTTTTGCTGAACTCCCTGCATTTTCGAAAATTGTAAATGTAGAAATAGTGCGAGAAAGTGAGTGCTGTTTATCACCAATAGTTTTGTATTGGCACGCACTTCCTTTTGGAGCTATCACTATTGGAATTTTAAAATATTCCATACTGAGACGCTCTGTTTGCCTTCCACGTAAACGGAGCGTTGTTTACTAAACGACTAACATCAATATCATCACGATACAAAGAATCATGGTGTAAAGCGAAATACAAAATACACAATACCATAAGCGTTTTTAAAACTTGTTGAATACTGGACAGCCCAGAGTTTCTGCTCGTCTGAAGGCAATGCATCACTGAAAATGCTAAAATGAACAATTCTTGTCTTATCATTCTGTAATTTTGCATGAACAATAACAACATAACTATTACAACACATGCAAAATTTAAACTCTGTATGTTTAATAATTCACTAGATATTATAGTAATTAACGAAACGAGTGTATAAAGAGGGGGATAATTTCATGAGTGGTATGTTGAAGAAAACGAGCGACGTTAGGAGCGAGTTTTCTTATATACCACGAGTGCAATTATCCCCCTTTATGCACGTGTTACGTTCAACGTTTTTTCGTTTCCATTCAAGAATAATTTATTTTTTTTAAACTCAAATACATACGTTACGTGCATGTGTATGACACTTTATACGCATACATCGATGAATATGTTTGATGACGTATTGCTTCTAAACAATGCCAATTCTAGTGGGCCATGCTTTGTTTACGTACGATCAGTATAGTGACTTATATTGAAAATGGAAGACATTGAAAGTATTCCTGAAGAGATATTTCAAGAAGCGGACGAAGTGATAAATAATTTACTTATACAAGTTGTGGAAAGCAGAAAAAAAAGTCACTTCCGACTCGGAAAAAAAGTTGATGGCTTATTTATTAGAACGGGTAAATACAATTGACGTTTATGTTTTTTATTTGTAATATGCTAAGATAATTTTTTGTCATGAAATACATTTAATTTACTTATGTCAGATATTTTATGATACAATAGTCAGCTAGCGTCAAACCCTCTTGCTTATGGCCATACTTATCAATGTTGAAGAAGATGTTGCGTGTCAAAGAAAACATAGACTTTTCGAATTACAAAAATTTAATTGATTTTGTAAAATCAAAACATAAAGGAATTGTGCCGAAAAAATAAAATGTATTCAGCAAAGACGAAATTAATAGATTTCTCACGGAGGCACCAGATAAGAAATACCTTCTTATGAAGGCAAGTGTAGTAAATGAAAGTATGATGTCTTTAAAATGTTACTAATAGCATACAATAGACTAAAAATAAAATTTTGTTAATGTATTTAGGTTGTTGCGATATTTGGTGTCTGTGGTGCCGCAGACATGATGAATTATACAACTTGTGTGTGGACGACGTTAAAGAAGAAGGAAGTGTACTGCTTGTAAATTTAGAAAAAACCAAAACAAATATTGTGAGTAAATTCACAATCATTAATGAGACAGGTTCTGTTAATTATGTTGAAAAATGTCAACAGTATTTTTCACTTCGCCCCAAACAAGTAAAACGTAGAAAATTACTTGTATTTTATAATAATGGACGGTGCAGCGTTCAACCAGTAGGTATAAATACTTTTGGAAGAATCCAAAGGAGATAGCTTTATTCTTAAACATTCCCGATGCAAATTTATTTACTTGGCATTGTTTTAGAAGAACATCTGCTACTTTCTCTGGCTGATAGTGGAGCTGACATTTTAACAGTGAAACGACACGGTCGATGGCGTTCTTCTTCTGTAGCAGAAAGTTACATTGAAGATTCCATACAAAATAAAATAAAAATTGCAAAGCGTATAGGTGAAAGATCAGATTTGTCATTAATTACGATGCCCACTGCCTCAACATCATACACAGCTTTACCTGGGACAAGTCACGTTGGTGAAGTACATATTTCTGAAAATTATGAAGCGTTGTCTGGATCAGGATCATCGGCGCCAAATGTTGGTGGGGTAATTTTTAAGAATTTAACAAATTGTACCATAAATATCAATATGACTAAGGAGTAATTTTTTATAATTTTGTTTTATTCGCTCACGTATAGGTTGTTGCATAGCCTCCTTTAGTACTAAAGGAGGCTAGGGTTGTTGACATTTTTGTTTATTTCACGGCCGGCTGCAAATAGCTTGGCCACGTGAGTTTATAGTATCATAATTAAACGATTTTGATCTTTTTGTGAGTTCTGATTGGTGGTTGTAGAATCTTAATTGCACAGTAGACTTTTAATTCCACGCGTGCCATTAACATGGAGATAATTAACGATTTATCATGCAATAAATGAGCATGATTAGTTAACTAAACGAAAAAAGGTTTAATTACATTTTTAATCGATTAATTAAAATTCTCGATTTTAATTGAAATATCAATTGGTTTGTTTATAAACAAATGACAAATTCTGATTTAATTTTTTCATTGATTTTTTAAGTGATTGTCACACAAAATAATTAATTTTATGGATATTATCAACTATATCAAAAAAAGCCTCTATCACTTTCTTAATCCATATGTTATGTACCGTAGGTAAAAAAATTCAGATGAATTACATGAAATTTGCGACGCAAGGAGCATTTTGAATATATGAAAATGCTGAAAAAATGTTATCCGAGAAAAAGCAAATTGAAAATTAAAATATCATATAAAGTACTTTACCATATTCCTGAATACCTAAAATTGTACAGCTGCATGCATGAGACCCTATTCCTTTCTTTTCTTTAAATCAGTCACAGTTTTAATCAATTTCAGCTTCTTTCTTGTTGTCTTATGCCCCCTCTGTGCTGACAGTTCACTGTGCTGTAAACGACGTTTGTCCCTAGCTACACTCATTATCTGCCCTGATGCTGTAAGTTTTGTGCCAGTCACATTTTCCCTAAGTTTTTGATAGACCTCACATCCCATGTTAAATTCTGAAATGGCAGAAGCTACTCTTATTTCCTAACTCTTTTTGGAAATAAAAACTTCCTTGGGGCGCACTTCGATCAAATTACACTGTGTAGTGCTTCATTGGCATTTTAAGTCTTGCTTACAGCTCCAGTTATTCATTTGATGCAAATCTGTGATACACAGGTATCATTTTTATAATCACATCTGAATTTAAGATAGTTTTCATCGTAGTTCTGTCATGTGCAGGTGGGTGATCACCAGCAGCAACAGCTAGGTTATAAAAATACCAGAAATCTTGGCCTCTTGGACATTTGAAGTGCTGTGGCTTTTGGTCTGCTTGACATGCAATGATATATTGTAGCATAAGTGACACTCTTCATCTGTTGCTCATTGGGAACATTTTTTTAATAATTGTATTTCGATAGTAAGCTCCCAATTTGACAATAGTATCTTCTTTCAGCTACTCCACATGGAAGCCACATTGTTTATATCAATGTTACACGCTATAAACTGTTCAACTGTTTTCCAGAATAGCCAACTTTAGATGATGAAATTCCAGCAAACATTTCTGTACCTCACAACCTGCAAATTTGCACATTATTTGGAAAATTAGTCAACGAAATGTCTGTTCAAGGCTTTAAAAGAGCTACGACCACTTACGCACGACCCTTTAAATCGTCGCGTCACGTCTTAAATATAGCCTGAAATCTAAAACTGATTTCAAAACCTGAAAGTAGAAGTTATAAACATAATAAAAACATAAAAAACAAAAATCGATATTTTTTCGATTTTTTACTAAAATTTCACCGATGCATTGCCTGAACACGACTACGACATTGGCATGCATTAGCTCTGGAGTCCCCCATACCTGAGGACCTTTCACAATACTATTCACAAGAAAAGAGAGAGCATATTTCCACCTTTCACAGATGAGTTTGTTATAAAAGAGTATTTTCGCGGTCGGAAAGTCCTTCCAATCCCTGTGGCTTTGTGCTTGAAAGTTAACCAAGGAGTCATTCGGCACGTCGCATTGGAAAATGTTCCATTCGATTTCTCTCTCTTACTCTGGGGGAAAATCTTCTGGTAAAACAACTCTCTGGTATCAATTTCTGTACGCACAAAACGTATGTATCTTTTAAATGCGGGAAGAAAATACCCAAAAGCAAAGTAGATTTTAATATTGTTGATAAAGAGAAAGGGGCTGTATCATTTTTCCTGTTATTTTGACGAATTGAATTGTTGAAATTCTGATTTCAATATTTTGGGGCGAATTTTTTCAATAAAGTTCTTTTACAGCGAAATTGACATATGTTCGCGTTAACGCGAAATACTTGCGAAATCCATTATAAAAATCTTAAAAAATGGGTGTCTCCATGATACTCTGCGTATAAGAAAAGATGGAGAACCTAGTACGTTTTAGGGTCAGTTGTACAAATATGGCACCGTGATCTATTGTCGGCCATTCCCATCTTCATGAAAACGTGTCCAGATTTATAACACTATTTTGTCGCAACAATAAACGCTGTAGTTTATGTTATACCTTCTCGTACTGTTAAATTCAAAACATGTTATTGTTTCTTAACACTTATTTTTGAGTAAGATTAAGTGATAAAGCTGATTCTTTTTAGCCAAAAAAAGAGAACGCGAGAAAATGGTGCCTCTAGTCATAACGTGTACATTGCCAATCCATATTGTTTGTAAATGGATCCTCTTAAGAGGATTCTCTTATGATCGTCCATTGAATTTGTACTTCCGCTAGGCGAAATGCCGCGCGTTGTAACAACTTCTCTGTACACAAAGAAATAAAGCTAAATTGATCGTGTTCCAACTTGGCACCCGACTTACAAGAAGACTCATCAAGGCATGATGAAACTTAAGAAAGATTTAATATTCTTTGTTTCATAATAAATTGCAGATAATAGTAAATAAATGGAATTCATGTTTATATAAAAGAAATTTTTGTTCTTAAGTTGTAGTTTCTATTCCAGTAAAATGGAAACTGTTATCAACGGAAAGTTGCAAAAAAAAGAAACGTTGCATCATTATCATTTACCTTAATAAATAATTTTAATATTGACTTGTAGAATAACTTTGAATAGTGGAAATATTACTTTCTCGTGTACTTAATTTATGAAAAATCACGTCTGTAGCAACTCAAGTTTATAGACCGCGCAGTTTCGATACCGAAAAGTGCGTGTATTCAGCAAGAGCTGAATGACTAGATCTAAGGCAGACTTAATAAGGAAGAAAATTGCAGAAGTCGAGTACTCTTCTAGTCGTTGAAGCACATCAAGTAATTAAGCAAGATCGTTATCGCCATTACATTAATTTTTATTGGTAATTCGTTGAGCTTTCGAAAGATTAACCATTAGGTCCACATCTTGAAAAGGGAGAGTACTGCTAAATTACAACTAGGCGAATATTGTCACTACTGCACTACCAATGGTAATGTTAAGCTTTTTTCAAGTGCATTGCAAAACTTCATGTGAAGCCACGACGGAATCCTAACAAGATCACTAATACATTTATACGGGTCACGAATTATATTTTTTTCTCCTTCAGATTTGCACATCATTCGTCTCAGACTGTAGGTACATAACACAATAGGGCATTCGGTTCGTTAAAAAATGCCACTGACAGTACATTGCAAATATCGCGGTGGAGCCACTCGATGTCTTCTAATGACCAAGGCAAAGAAGTAGTGTATAGTATGTTTTAATTTGTTTTATATGTCTTCTGGGCACAGAAAATGTGACACATCTAAAACCCATCATTATTTATTTCATTAAATATAATAAAAAATTATCTGTTTTCACCAATAAAAATGTAATAAAAATAAATCACAAGATAGCGGGAATGTGGAATAAAACACTGTCTTCAGTCGCGAAATAAACGGCTCCGCGAAAGACAAATCCGTTCTCCTGCAAGATGACATTTAAAAACAAATGCTACTCTTAATAGACTGTGCATCGAACGATAAGAGTCACAGATGTAAACAAAGGCCACTGAAAAGAACTCCCGAAGACTAACGATTCATTCTCAGTGCTCCCGTTTTATCTACCCACGAGCAGTACGCATATGGCACAAGGTTCTCCCAGGAGATTCACTCCATCGCCGCAGGCGCTCTCGTGGTCGCCACTCGTGCGAAGCGACCAGCACGAACATTCCAGGCCTCGAGGTCAATTTTATTGCGGGCGTAGCGTCTTGTGTTGTTTACGCGCCGTCGCCGTGCGGTGTGTGTGAATAGTGGAGCGAAGTAGGTCGAAGGCAGCGCCTCGAGCGGCGGCCCATGGCTTTCTTCTTTCACGTGGGAATCAGGAAGGCAGATTCTCTTCCGGGCGGCCGCTCGCCCGCCCTGTGGCGCGCGCGAGGATAGTCGCTCCTTGAACTATCTGAGAGCGCTAATGAAACGCTATTCGAGCTCGACCTCTTCCTGAAATGATAATCAACTTGATGTTTACAGTCGTGAAAAAATTTGAATACTAGTTTCGTTTCCGCGAAGTTTTTGTTTTGGTGGCAAGTCGAGGATGATCGGAAATGACTGAATGTATATTTCATGTACCAGAATTCAGATAAATTGCAGGTGATACAAACAGTAGTTGTAAAGTTATTATTATAGTTATTATTATTGTTAATATTATTATTATTATAACGTAATTTGATTAATACTTCTTTGAAGACTCGTATGGGTCCTACCCAAGGACCTCAAAATCCCAGAGGAACGCATGCATTCATACACCATGGGGGTCACAGGATACGTGCACCCATCGGGGCTCAATCTTGATTATCGGGGTATGAGCACGTTACTTTCTATTGGGGGCATTTAATGCTGATTCCATTTTTACACCTCAGGGTTGTAAGCCCTGAGGGATGGGGTGAAACGATTATGATAATGATTGATGATGAAATAGACACATACACAGAGACCACAGTTATTATTATTATTATTATTATTATTATTATTATTATTATTATTGTATCTCGAATGTATCAGTCGTTCCATCCATAACAATAATGTCTCGTTCGAAGTTTCTGACCACTCTTTTGATATTTTCTGAAGTAGTTTAGTTTCGAGGCTATTCATTCTGAAAGTTAATTATTTAACTCCTACATTCATTTACAATCTTAGTTTGAATGAATGACCGGATTGGGCAATTCACTATTTAAGAAAGAGTGTCTCTATGTCCACGGTCTTTCTTGGAGGGGAAGCAAAAGAGAGGATGCCTGCGACGGTCGTGGAAAAATTCAGACGAATCATGTTTTGTACGCTCTGCGGTTGCGAAGAAAATAAATGAAGATTCACAGCACGTAAATAGTGTGACATAGAATATTTGGAGAGTGAAACGGCTGGAAATATAGAATAACGAATGACATCGTTACAACGAGTTTCTGGTTAGGATTTTTTAATAGATTTATAGATTTTTATAGGCTCATGGAAATTAGACAAATTGTGAATAAATGTTTGATTTATTTGAGGATGTAAATTATTGCCGAAAACAAAAATGGTTCAGTTAATTCTACGTCTATCGGAACCTACCGAAGAAGAAAACATAGAATGATGCACGAATCCCCCTTGCAATATCCGTACCAGCTTTATGTATGCTTACAAGAACTTCGAATGTTTTCTTTATCTGATAGCAGAAATGCCTCAGGCATTAGGCTTTTGGTGTACCAAAATATCTCTTTTCTGCATTTTTCATGCGATGAAGAGACTTCGATTGTGAAATGTAATATTTAACAATATAACACAAAGGAATGGTTATTTTTACACATTTCAATTTTCCATAAAATCAGCTGAGGATGGTTTCTGTAAAGAAAACTCAGTATGCATGAAGCTGAAAACATTAATTTGAAAATTAAAAACTACAATTAATGATTGTCATATTGTGTTCATTTTATAACAGAATTTTTAAAATAATCATGACGTTGCGGGAAAGTCATGAACAGTGGCCTTCAACAATATATACCCTTTTATATAAATGTAGTAATCAGACCGATATGTTAATTCATAAAATATGAGTTGTATTTCCTTATAAATTATACATTTGATTTACTGCAGGTGAAAAACACTCGATTCTTTCCACTTCTCTTTGTTCCGAAGATTGATTTATTCTTGCTTTTTATTAATGAAGCAACATTTGTATTACGGGTGGCGTTGATGATGAATGATATTTGACATTTTATGCTGAAAAGTCATAAAATCTTGCAAATGGAAAAGTCTGTAAACTTTAGTTTTCATTTATTGTTCCGCTTAACTCACCTATTCTCCACAAGACAAATTTATTTCACTCTATGCATCTTTCCTGTTCTCTGTGAGATATCATGCACTACTTAAGAAAGGTTCTTTGTCTCAGCTTTCCATAATATTTATATCACCCATATCTCTCCTTTCTCTTAGCTGAGTGTTCTTAATTACAATTTAGATTCTCCCTGTGCTTCCTGATTAGAAGGTGCCAATTTCCTGAACTTCTTGACACAATAGTTAATTGTACCTCACCTGCCATTTGTCACCTTGTTTTTCTTTTCGCATCACTGTTCTTAGTTCTAACGCCTTAATGTGCAGTTGGTCCTAGATTTTGCAATTTTTAATTTCCACTTTCCACGAGTTTTGCGATCCTTCGAGCAATTGTTCACTGATAAGGTGAGAGGTGGATAGCACAAATGAGCTTATCAAGTTTAGTATGGCCACACGCTTGTATACAAAAATAGATTCAGGAAAGAAACTTGCCATGTGTAGGTACAGACTCATTATTTAAAAAATTAAAGAAACGAATTTTTTATGGCGTCTTTTTTCGTCTCAGCTTCAAAAAGTTTCTTCAAAAATTCGTGGGGGATAGTGATATTCATTATTCGATTATATTCATAATGATTATATTACAAAGGTTTATGAAACTATTTTTGAATTTTTATGCATATGAATAGGTGGTTTGTTGTTTTCGAAAGAGATAGTTTGAAGATATAGTGAGATGTGAGTATTCGAATGAAAGATCCTTTTTTGGAACTTTCTCGATAATGGAATCTTCAAGACAATGCTCGCTTCAGTGGAAATGCATAGGAGCATTGTGAGTTCCACAAGTTCTATCGGTATCCGAGAACTGGCACGTGAGCATTTTTATAACTTGCGCTGTCATTGAAAGTGGCAAATACTCAAGAGAAAACTTAATACCTCGGCATAAAGACTCGGGAACTATGAAGCACTAGACAGTAAAGCTTATTTTTCGCAGTTTCATTTAGAAAGAGTCGTTTGCACTCGAAGGACAAACACCTACATTCTTGGCAAATGTTATCGTAAATCAAAAAAGGCCGTGATTCGTGTAAAAGGGAATCGTTAAACTGCATCCCACAGTCAGTTTTCTCTCACCCTCACTTCCCAGCTAATCCCCTTTCACTTTCGTTAAAATGTTACCCTTTCACAAATAGTTACCTGAGAAGGCATAGCCCGACTCCATCTCGCTTTGTTCATCCGATGTTTCGTAAAGAGTAAAAATTTTAGATTTGCATTTATAAGAACCGCATATAGATGTTCTCTTGCCAGGTGCACATGGCAGAATCCTCTGAATTGTGAATGTTAAGTCAGCGAACCAAGAAGATGCTCGTGATAGGTGATTTCGTGTTTTGTTTCCACAAACCTTTAAGCGGTGGTTTTCAACGTTGGCAGTGCCCAAAAGGACATGCAGATGTTTCTTGAAAGCAGACAGAAGTGAATAAATGATAATCGATCAATGTGATTCTATGCAGATCATCGAAAACAGAAATCAATCCTCATCGTTAGGAAGAAAACAGGACGGGGGAGGGGGAATTGGGCTCTGCCTTCTTGGGAAGGTAGGTAAACGGCTTTGGAAAAGTTGATCGCGGTATGCAGTAGGTATACGCCTTTGCGAAAAAAAACACCACAACCACAACCGCCATGGACGCGTACCCTTTCTCTTCTTCCTTCTTGGCTTCTCTGCCGAATACACCATTTTTTTCATTGCCGCATTTAGATATCTCAATTTGCTGTTCTTTAAAATTCTTCAAATAGTATTTCTGTTCTACTATTAGGAAACCGAAAAATTAAGAAAATGTCAAAAAATGTAGTTTGGGCGACGATAGATGGCAGCTGGGAAGACAATGTGGCATGTCCGAATATCTAGCCGAGACCAAAGGAGATAGATAACTAATACGGGAAAGTCTGTGCCGTTCTGTAGCACCACTAGTTTTCATTTAGATATCTCAATTTGCACCAATCTCTTAAGTTCCGCAGCGCGCTCTATTCCCCCCCCCCTCCTTGTGTGTTTAGGCGCGCGTCTGTAGAATAATCAAGAACGCCCCGTGTCCCGCAACTTCTGTCCACACCAATACCCTGGGGAGCCCTTCCCGCACGGAGGCTCCGCCCACTTGCCCGGCCGCCCAGCGCGAGGCCGCAATGCCCTCGGGGCGTCGCGCTGGGGCACCGGGAGGCGCGGCGCGCGCACTCCAGCGTGTTGTTGTTATTTGGACGCGGCGCGGCGCGGCGCGGCGCGGCGCGGCGGCTGCCCGGAAGCTTGCGACAGGCGCTGAGCGCCGCCCGCGGAGGTGTTTGCCTGAGCCGAAGGTCTGGCCGCCGCCGCCGCGCCGCCGCCACCCAGTTCCGCGTGCCGCCTGCGCCAAACTCTCTTCCGCGCGGCGCGGCGCGGCGCTGGAGGCGGCGTAGCCTCTGACGAGGCGGCGCATTAGGAAGCAGTTAATGCTGCCTAAAATATAAGAGCCTATTTCCAAAATGACGTATCTCCTTTTTCGTTTGTTTTCTAGATTTTCGGATCAATATGTTCTTAATGCGCTTTTTCCATCATGCTCCCAAATGTTCTGGTCAGAAATGACGGTTCTCATACAAGAATTTATCATTTTATGCCCTTCTTGAGTCATATAATATATCACACGGTATCCGGAAACTAAACCATATCTTGAGTTAGGTGGCTGAATTTGAATACTTTCCCTTCTGAAAAATTGTTTTTCTGGGAAATACGTGACTTTGGAAATAAGTTCTTCAATTATATATATTCCGAATACGCGGATAGATACTTGGCAATGACATAATCATGAAATTTTATAGATGAAAATCTGAACATGCTTTTAGAAGCGCTTAAGCAACCCAGTGTAAAAACTGAACATGATTAAGCAACCCAGTGTTGCCCGGGAAACTCTTTATGATCTGCCCTATTCGTCTCTGCTGGGCCCTTTTCTACCCCGCCCCAAGCGCCTAACAATAATTCCTTGCAATGACCTGCAATTTCTAATGCAAACAGTTGTCAGAGCACTTATCAAAATGTCCTCCGGGCTTATCGCAATATAACACAATGCTTAAAGCAATATTCTCTCGTATATGCCCCCCGTGATTCAGTACTGAAAATGGCTACAATCGCGTATACTTGCGCGGCACTCAGCGAGATCGCTTATGTACGATATTTGACGTAGATCCAGAAAAATAAACCCAGAGGCATCAGGTTGGGAGTTCGTGGCGGCGAATCGAACGACCCGTGCAGCATGTGTCGAGGTGTGCGATAAGGGAACGCTCGAAAAGGCGGTGTTTCGTTATCGCGACAGCACCAATATCCCGGCGCCGCTCGTTCTGTGCCATTACAACGTGACGTAAAGTTTCCGTAATCTCCAACGGGAACATGAATTTTGCTTTCGGCCTTGTTATGAAGATGCCACCGCCAATAAAAGCAACGATTGTCTCTCTACGTATGGAAGCATTTAATAACCAATTTCAATTCTTGTGAACTATAATAGAAAGCAAATTTACACAAACTGTTTTCATTACGATTGAAATCGTAACAACTGTAAATTACATTTCAATATGAAATGGGGAGTCAGTTTTCCCTAATCTATCCGCTTATAAAATAATATGTTTATATTAATGTTTAATCGTGTTAAACGAGACTAAGAATGCCATGTCTGAAAAAATTATATCTTGAGTCGACTGAGATGTTTTTTTCCATATCTGTGAACTGATAGTGAAGGGATTTGGGATATGTTTGAGAAATTAGTAGCTAGATAGGTGATACGATGGTCTATAGCCTCTAAGTTGAATACTACTACGTAAGGAAGCGATTCCCAACGCGAAGTTCTTGTGTACCATCTTTAAAAAAGCAGACACGGACGCAAAGAAATACTACATGCAAGCAGGAAAAATGAAGTAGCTATCATATATGAAGTCGTAGGCTTCCGCGGCCGGAGTCATGTGAACGATCTTGGCTGTCCGGGTGACGCCGCGTCAAAGGCTGTGTTGCCTAGCTGTGTATAGCTATAGCTGTGTATAGTTGTGTATGGCTGTGTTAGCTATCATATATTACTGCAGTCTCCTACCGGGAGGTTGTGGGGTTGGAGTTCCGACGGAGGCAGGATTTTCGTCACTAGCTAGGTAGCGTTCCGTCGTTCTCTGGAGGAGAATTCTAGAGGCCGACTGTTCTGGCCGGTTTTTCCGTAGTTTCTTCGATCAATACCACGCGAATGCCAGACCGCAACAAACTGTAGTACCCTAGCAAACGGGCCACGAACCATGTGCGATCTTTCCTTTTCTTTTCTTGCCCCATCCTCACCTCGAAGACCGCCATCTCCTGCGATAAAAACATACACTACACGTATGGGACCGTAGCAGTTGACACAATTGAAAAAAATAATCAGTCAAGTATGTATCTTGGGGAAGATATTTAAATGAATGACTCGTGAATTTTGTGGTTCTTTATCAAGTGTTACTTGTTTTGTCGTCACAGAGAAAACGCTGTTTGTCATTTTGACGGTTGTGGTGGGTAACTTCACTACAACACAGGTTTTGATGCCCAGTAGAAATGCGTTCCTAACTGTACAGTATGGTTCAGTGAAAAGGAATAAAACATAAATATTTCCGTATTTTATCAACTAATGGTGCCACGAAATGGCACAGACTTTCCCGTATGAGTTTTCTACTTCTTTTCGTCTCGGCTAGCCATTCGGACGTGACACATACTCTTGCCAGCTGCCAACTATCGGCGCCTAAACTATTTTTTTTATTCATTTTTTAATTACTTTTTTCGGTTTCTTAATAACAGAACCGAAATATTATTTCAAGAATATTAAAGAACAGTAAAACTTCGTCCTAAAAGGCAAATTTCTTTGAAAAATTTGCAGCCATTGTTAAGAAAATGGCGTTTAAGCGTTACTGTAAATAAGAAAATTGATGCTCTTTTTCACAGAAAATTTTTGTGATTTCGAAAAACTTCATTAGAAGTCATTTGAAGCACATTAGTTCCCAAATACAATAGTATTTACAAATTGATGGAAATGTGCATATTAAAGGTGTGAGAGATCTTTCCAAAAAATTACATTTGTGTAATTTTTACTTTTCCGTATACGTACGTATACACGGAGTGATATATGCAGTATAGGGAAAGTTATCTAATGCTGCTCGAAAAAATGGCCAATTTTCGGCGGAAAAAAATTAATTGCCGGGCCGTGAAAACGAATAAGTGGATAAAACCAGTTGCTAAATTAAGGGGAAAAAATCCCCTAACACGTGGTGTAGCCAGAAACCCTGCTTTTTTTAGGTTCTTGATACCGAAAACCCAATTGAAAGGAAAACGTCCGTCTGTCCGTCCGTCTGTCTGTCCCTCTGTGAACACTGCTAGCGCCTAAACCATACGTACGATTTCTTCCAAAATGGACATTCCCCGGTCGATCTGATTCTAGTCGAAGCTTTGAGATTTTGAAAAAGAATCTTCAAAATTTGGGGGTACTTTATATGAAGCCCCTCGGGTATTTTCAAAATTTTCTCAAATCCGGCTCAAATTTTTTCTTTAAATTTCTTGTATGAATAGAGTAGAATACACTTATTAACATGACATAGGTCCGATTTTCACGTACAGCTCTGAATTTTCGAAAATTTTGAAAGTTTGAACTTTTTTCGGCGTCTTTCTCCAACTACAAAATTGAAGATAGATATTTTTTCTTCAAATAAAATTTATTCTGCATATTGAGTTCTTTAATAAAGGTCATGTAAATGTTTTTCAAAATTTTGGTAGTTTTCGTGCAATATTGCGTGCAATATGTGCAATTTTAAAAAACTACAAAACTACGATTTTCTCAAAAACGGCTCCAAATTTTTCCTTTAAACTTTTGGTAGAGATAGTGGTAAATGTACTCTATCAATGACATAAAAGCCATTTTGGTCTATCATTTGGTTTTTTCAAAAATTACAAAAATGTACATTTTTTTACTTGTCTCTCAAATATTAACAACGTGAGAGACAAGTAAAAAAAAATACATTTTTTTACTTGTCTCTCACGTCGTTAATATTTACACTATCGGCGATTTTTTCACATTATTATATTTAAGAGTATATATGCTTTAAATAATGTCAAGTAAAGTTTCTCGAAAACACTACCGTTTATTGTGAAAAGTAGCTCAAATTTCGGCATTTTCAGAAATGCTCAAACGCCATTTTCTCGTATATGGCTCCAATTTTTTTCTTGAAACTTTTGTAACTGATAGTGCTAATTACACTCATTAGTATAGCGTGAAGTTTATTTAGAGTTTTTTTTTGTTTTTTCAAAAATTACATAATTGTAATTTTTTTGAAAGATCTCTCACATATTTAATATGCACATTACGAGCAATTTATAAACATTATTATATTTGTGAGTGTAAGTGCTTCAAATAACTTCAAATAAAGTATTTTGAAAACTCAATCATTTTTTGTGAAAATGAGCTTCAAATTTCGCATTTTTAGTTCGCCATTTTCTCTTAAACGGCACATAGTTTTTAAAAGAAAATTGGCATTTACGGCTAGGTTTTTGTGTTCTTTAATATTCTAAAATTAATATTTTCGTTATATCAATAGGAAACCGAAAAATTAAGAAAATGACAATAAAATGTACTTTTGGCGGTGATAGATGGTAGCTGGCAAGAAAGAGTATGTGGCAATTCCGAATAGCGAAGACCCAGGAAAATAGAAACTATACGGGAAAATCTGTGCCATTCTGTAGCACCACTAGTTGAAAAAAGAAAAAAAGACCCAAAATTGAACATACGTCATATTACTATTACTATCCGTTTGAAAAGTTTGAAGCACAAATTTGGAGCCTTTTATGAGAAAATGGCGCTTGAGCGTTTATGAAAATGCAGAATTTGAGCTAGGACAGAAAACGGTTGAGGTCTCGAGAAATGTTATATGACATTACGTAAAGAGCATGAACTCATAAATGTACTAATGTGAACAAATCGCCGCTATTTTAAATAGTACCGATGTGATAAACAAGTCAAAAAAATTCCATTTTCGTAATTTTTGAAAAAAAGGCATATAGCAATATAGAGTTTATGTCATCTCATAGAGTACATTTAGCAATAACCCTATCAAAAGTTTAAAGAAAAAATTTGGAGCTGTTTTTGTGAAAATCTTGTTTTTGTAATTTTTTAAAATTGCAAATACTTCGAGAAATATTGCCAGGAAAACTACTAAAATTTTCAAAAAATGTACATGACCTAAATGAAAGAACTCACTTTGGAGAACAAATTTTATTCGGAGTAAAATCTCTATCTTCAATTTTGTAGCTGTAGGAAGACGCCGAAAAAATTCAAACTTTTGCAATTTTCGAGAATTTGGAGCTACTCTATTGTTACAAGAAATTTAAAGAAAAATTTTGAGCCGGTTTTGAGAAAATTTTGAAAATGTCCTGGGAGCTTCATGTAAAGTACCCCGAAATTTTGAAGAATCTTTTTAAAAATCTCAAAGCTTCGACTAAAACCAGATCGACTGGGGAATATCCATTTTGGAAGAAATCGTACCTATGGTTTAGGCGCTAGTAGTGTTGACAGACGGACGGGTGGACGGACGGACGGACAGACACACGAACGTTTTGCTTTCAATTGGTTTTTCTGTATCAAGGACCCACAAAAGAGGGATTCTTGCTACACCATGTGTCAGGCGATCTTTTATCTTAATTAAGCAACTGGTTTTATCCACTCTTCCGTTATCAGCACCCGGTTATGAATTTTCTCAAAATTCCGCTCGGTTTCTCAAAATTGCGAACGGACAGACAGACGGACAGACAGACAGAGAGACGAACGGACGTTTTGCTTTCAGTTGATTTTTCGGTATCAAGGGCCCACAAAACAGGGACTCAGGCAACATCATGTGTTAGGGGATTTTTTTTCTTAATGTAGTAACTCGATTTATCCACTGTTTCATTATCAGGGCCGGAATGAATTTTCTTCTGCCGAAAATCCATTGTTTTTTCACGCAGAATTATATAACTTTCCCTATACTACGTATATTACACCATATATACGTATGTGTATGGGTAGTAATAATATTCATATCCATTACATTTTAATGTTCTTCAGAAAAATATTGAACGAATGATATAATAATGGAGAGTAGGTTGTAGTATAGTTACTTTGTTTGCATTATTTATCATTTTTGTTTCACCTTAATATACCAAGAAAATGTTTCAGAACATAAACATATTAAATGGATGGTATCGTGGTTATCATTAAATGAAATTAATGTGTTTTTCAAGAAAAACATTTGGTATGCTAATTAGTCTCAAGCAATAGATTTTTTAATTCAGAAATAAATATATTTAGGGTAATTTTTAGATTTTTCAATTAATAATTAAATTATTTGTGTATTTGTTTACGCTATTTGTAGATGGTCATTATTATTTATGTATCTTACATTACAAGAATTACAGTTAGAAATATTCTAATACTAAACAGTGCACACAATTTTTATTATGATGGTTCGGGATATGAGAAAAAAATACGGGCGTAAGTCAGATACGTTGGTAACTGCTCAGCGGAGACTCGAAGATGAAGCAGAACGTCAGATGGAAGCACAATGAAGCAGCGCTGGCGCAGGTTGCGGCGGCGGTGGTGGTCGGGCGGCGACCTCGGCCGCGCCAAGGCTGCAGCGCCCGCCCCTCCTTCCCCTCCGCCTCCCCCCACCACCCACCGGCGTTGATGGCGCGCACTCCTCGAAATTTTAAGTCGCACTTCGCGGAATTCGGCCGCTGCTTCGTGGCACTGAAGTCCATAAAGTTGACTTGACCTCAGAAGTCTTGCTCGAGACGCAGTAGCATTTCAACTTGTATGTGCACGTGGCGCAAGGGAATCGATGTAGAATTTTGCGTATATGCGATGTTGTTGGATGTTGCGTTAGCACTGAGTCCTCAACAAGTTTGTGAACAGATGTGGCGGAATTGAACAAATTTAGTTTTTATTCGGCAATAAATAGTTAAATGTAGAATGAAATAATGAAGGTCATATTCACAAAAATCTTTGATTCGCTGTGTTTAGAAAACTTATTTAAAAATGTGTCCCGTTGTGACTACAAACAAAATATGCCAGCGATAATAGGCACTCCTGTCCTTTTTAAATGACAATCATTTGAGCGGTTCTCAAGTAACATGCAGCTATATCTGATCAGAGTGAACGCACGATCTTCCTATTCTCGTTCCATTCGGTTTACGGAACGAGAGTACCATGGTTTTGTAATCTAAGGGCAATGGTAACTGCAAACAGCATCTTCGTTGGGCACTGCAGACCACTTCGAGCAATTTGCATGCCTTCTGCAATAACTCGCAATACTTCGAGAGCATTTCAAGCACATATGGGAACGTGATAACAGCCCGTCACCTGTACCTGGTGCGTCGGGAAATAGGGTAATTTAGGAGGAAGGGTGGCACGTTGCTGCTGACACATTGTTTAAGGTTGTACCTGGCATAGGCTTGAATTTCATGGGCGTAAGCCTCAAAAGCGAAGGATTAGAGCAGCTGTCCTTCAAGAAGTGCGTCCAAGCAGTGGTGACCTTTCAATCTACAGTATGCATAGAATATGTATATTACTAATTTCCAATGCGCGCAGAAATTGAAATAAAACAATGCTGTTTCCAGTCGCATGAGAGATATTAATAATTTCGGTAGATACTACTTGGGAAAAATAAATTTAATACACGTATTTAGATACACATCTGCGCTGAAGTCAATGTGATTTAGAACACCCCTCTTTTCCTGCGCATATACAACTTGTGAAAATCCAAAACCGAGGTGGTTAGCATTACCAGTGAGAGCAAAGGTAGTCTCGTAATCGACGAACATTCTCGTTTACCGACAAGGTGCGTCGACTCACGTATTCGATATTATTACGCAATTATGACTGAAATGTGTTCATTCGGAGAGAAATTGTGGTAGAAATAGTATTAAATAGCCATGACTAAAGGCGAGAAAGTACGTGTTGTCTCAGCACCACTAGTTATATTTCATCTTGATTTGCAAGTGAGTTTGAGATTGATGGTATGATATTTCCATGAATGTTTATGGTCAAATATCTTTGCAAGAATCTTACAAGTATTAGTTCTGTGCAATTTATGTCTACTAATTTTTAATGAAATACTTATGATCATAATATGGTTATTTCTGGAGAATATAATAAATCAGATTTTGTTTTCTATACAGGTGTACCACCAACTATGGACTACCCCCATAACTTCTGAACGGTTCAGGATATCGAAATGCAGTTTTCGATTAACAATGCGGAATGATGGGGCAAGTAACATGGCATAGAGAAATTGTCTATGACATTTTTAGTTTTCGAGAAATTTAATCATCTTTAATTTTTTAAAAGAAACTATATATGTTTTTCAGCAGCAATGTATAGATCATGAAAAGAGGAATAAAATGATGTATCATATGTTAGTATTTTGATGGTAATTTGAGTATAAAATTAGACTTTCTGACACGTGATTTTTAAGTAAACGGTCTTTTCTTGTAGCATCCCTCACGACAGTAGCCATTGGTAAGACGGCCTCCGCGGTGTCGGGACTGTTTCGTGGAGACAAGGTGTGTGAGAGGGGAGGCTGTAAGGGATAGTGGCGTAACTACAGCAATTCATGGTCTTGACATGAAGATCATATGAATAAACATCAACATTAACGATCAGAATGAGAGATTTTTTCCATTTATTCATCTGAATTGAACTTTTCTTCTACTGAAATTCCAAAGCAACGATAATCAAAAAGAACAAAAGTAAAATAATTTGTAGCGGAAGGACGATAATAATAAAGGTTCTTTTCAAACTTACAAGAATCGAGCTCAGTGTGTTTGGCAGAAACATGCTCTCATTTTAAAACATGTAAAAGGAATAAATGATTAAAAATTTTATTGTAATATCTCGATTAATGCATTAAATAATAAATAGGTAGACATTTTCTATTATTATTTACTGTTAATAAACTTCTTATGTAAACACGTACAAAAAGAAGAAAGCAATACAATTTTTTAAATATTCTTGACAGACTCTCAGTGTAAATTTAATAAACTTCAACACAAATGCACATCTGCAGTCAGAACTGCTAATACTAATTGGAGTTTCTCACTTCATAACGCCACGTGCTGCTATAAACTTGAAAATCCACGGAAGAAGACGGAAGTGTAATGTTTTCTTTTCCATTTATGAACAACAGGAGAGGTACGGTTGCGCAGTGGACGAATAATCATCTTAATTAAAAATTAAATTTACCAACGAAGAGACGGTGGTTGGATTCTTGTCAAGTTTGAAAATGATATTTATTATTAAAGAAGACAAATTACATGCAGATAAATCAATGGAAAAAAAATCTTATTCTGATCGTTGAAATTAGTGTTTCTTAATGGGACCTTTGTGACAAGATCCTGGATTGCTTTAGTTAGGCCTCGCATCCCTCATTGCCGACCCTCTCAGTCTCCTCTCTCCACGCAAGTCTTGACGCCGTGAAGGTCACTTTTCCCGAAGGCGAGAGTTGCAAGGGCTGCTTCAGGAAATACTGTCCGTTTAATTCAAAATCACATATCAGAAAATCTAATTTTATACTCAAATTACTATCAAAATACTAGCATATGATACATCATTCTATTCCTCTTTTCATGATCTATACATTACTGCTGAAAAAATATATAGTTCCATTTAAAAAATCAAAGATGATTAAATTTCTCGAAAACTAAAAATGTTATAGACAATTTCTCTATGGCATGTTACTTGCCCCAAGATTCCGCATTGTTAATCGAAAACTGCATTTCGATATCCTGAACCCTTTAGAAGTTATGGGGGTGGTCCATAGTTGGTGGGACACCTTATGTAATGAAACCTTATATAATGAAACCTGAGGAGTTTGCCCAATCACATATCTTGTTTAAGTTACCTTCAATAATGTTGGTGGCTAGTTGTAATTTTTTCCTGCTGCATAATAGAGTGATATCATCCGCAAAAAAGGATCTTACTGGGTTTTCAACAATATTGCTTATTTCTTTCTCTGGAATGAGGAATAGCAGCAGTACACTCAAGACAGAGGCGTGTGGGAGGACATTGATCATCTGTATTCGTTGAGATGTTTTGTCCTAGATTCTTACTTGGAAATATCTATATGCTAGGAAATTCAAGATAAATACAAATAGAATGCCCTAATTGGAACTTTGGAGAGAATGGATAATAAGCTTTTTCTGTGTACGATTTCATAGACCTTTTCAATGTCTAATGAAATAGGGATCACATGTTGGTTCATGGCTAGTGAATCACATATTTCAATATCTATGCTTACTAGGTGATCATTGATAGAATGATAGGACCTAAAGGGACTTTGGTATGGGGATAAGTTAATTCTCAATTCCAGAATCCATCTAAGACAAACAAAATTCTCTAATATATTGCATAGGTTACAAGTTAAGGCTAAACGACGGAAGTTAGCTGGTATTGAATGGTCTTCGTTAGGTTTGGGGATTGGGATAACGACGGCTTCTCTCCATTGGTCAGGGAAAGGTTTGGGTAGTCCAGATAAGGGTGTATAATTGGAAGAGAAACAAGGCCATTTTCTGGGAGATTCTTAATAACATCAGGTCCTGGTGAAGAGTTATTACTATTATTTTGTGTTATTCCGCCTATTCTCATACTGTGTGTACAGACTGAATTCTCATTCAGCGTGGCGTCACGTCATGGAAGTTAGCAGGACCATTTCATCCAATCACGAAACTGCATAGCTCATAATTTGCCGCTTTTTTGCCGTTTTTAAGATGCGAAAACAAAAAATTTGCCGCGGGCCATTTTCCCCAAAAAATCAGTGTTCATGCTAACTTCCAATGGAAGTTAGCAGGACCATTTCATCCAATCACAAAACTGCATAGCTCATAATAATCGGGCTCGCGGCAAATTTTTTGCTTACAAATTAGAGATGGCACTTGCTGACTGCTTATTTCAGGGCAGAGCGTGAATTGTTAAGGTCAATTGTTTAGGAGACACGGTGCGCTTTTCTGGAAAGAGGCCGTTCGAAGAGGTAAATTTTTGGAATTTGGAACACGGGAAACTGTAACTAACCGGTTCGCGGCAAATTTTATGATAACAGATTATAGTTGGCACATGCTCACAGCTGATTTCGGCCAAGAGCGTGATTTGTTAAGGTTAATGGTTTAGGTGTCTCGGCGCACTTTCCTTGTAAGGGGCTGTTCCATGAGGTACATTTTTGGAATTCGAACCTGGCAAACTGTAACTAACCGGTGCGCGACAAATTTTTGGATTACAGATTATATTTTACACTTTCTTACAGCTAATTTCGGCGCACATAATGAATTGTTGAGGCCAATGGTTTAGGAGACACCGCACCTTTTCCTTGAAAGTGACTTCTAAAATGTAAATTTCTGGGATTCGAACCCGGGGAATTGAAACTAACCGGTCCGCGGCGAATTATTTTATTAATGATTATATATGCCGCTTGGTTTGTGCTAATTTCGGCGCACAGTATGAATTGTTAAGGCCAATGGTTTACTATAGAATGCGTCTTTTTGTTGAATGGGGCTGATTTAAGAGGTGCATATCTGCGATTCGAACCCGGGTAATTGAGTCTAACCGGTTGGCGGCAAATTTTTTATTACAGATTTTGTTTTCCACTAGTTTTCGGGAAATTTTGGCTTCGATTATGAGTTGTTATGTGTGATTTTTTACGGGAGACGTCATTTTACTTCTTTGATGGCGCTCTTATATTGAACGTATCTTTAATTTTTTTTATTTCTTAGTATATTTTGAATGAATGGATATATCAATGTGATTTCTTCATTAATCGTTTAGAAATAAAAAGCGGCAAATTTGGAGTATAATTTGGTGAGTATACGTGCATTATTAGCTGATTTAGAGGTGTGGTCCTGCTAAGTTCCATTGGAAGTTAGCATGAACACCGATTTTGGGGGGAAAATGGCCCGTGGAGAATTTTTGGTTTTCACTTCTTAAAAACGGCAAAATAGCGGAACATTATGAGCTATACAGTTTTGTGATTGGATGAAATGATCCTGCTAACTTCCAATGAACACTGATTTTTTGGGGAAAATAGTCCGCGGCAAAATTTTTGTTTTCGCATCTTAAAAACAGCAAAAAAGCGGCAATTTATGAGCTATGCAGTTTTGTGATTGGATGAAATGATCCTGCTAACTTCCACGACGTCGTGGCGTCACTACTTAAAAATCAAATGATGTCATGTGACAGCAAGGATCCCAAGAAAAGGCTGCTCGCCTTTAAATATTTGTTTTTTGTGTGTTGCGTTATGAAACAACTTTTTTTATATTCTTTGTATGTAAAGGAATCATTGTAGTGTATACACACCGTAATATGTTATTGCAGTCTTCGTGAAGGCAGTTTCTGTTAAAATGTTTAATTTATTACGGTGTTATACGAGATTTTTGTTGTTGTTGTTCTTGAGCAGTGTGTGTTACTCTTTGGGAAACTATTTTGTATGATTTTGTTCAGTAGGATTTTTTCTGCTGCAGACCACTACTTGCAAAGCCTTTTCATAGGCTTTTCTAGCATTGGTTAACTTGTTAACATGGCCTAAGAATAATCACAAATGTAATAATTTACTTATATAGTAATCGGCCAACCTGCGTGTGACCGTCTACCCATCACTAACAGTTAGAATCCTCCTGTCTATCGTTAATATTATGAAATGTATGTAATATATTAATACAATAACAGAGCGAAATGGTTCAGTGCGTAGTGCGCTGGATTCACAATCGCGAGGTACGGGTTCGATCCCCGGCCATCTTGATCGAGGTTTATGTGGTATATCTTGGTCATAAGGTGAATGATGGGGTGGTTCCAAAAGCCCTTGGACACTTCCCACTGCCCCACCCAACACCCACCATCATCCTAGTCCTTTCACATCTCGTCATCACCCTATCCAATAATAATAACAATAAAGCACTTGTTGCACTTCCCAATCTTTTGATCTCTGGAAGTCCCAAATCTCAGAGCACCTGTAACTATCGGGACTTTGCTTCTACGCCCCACATTAGGCTGATCTCGATTTCCGAACTCTTGTATTTAAAACTTTTCTCTGCGTCCTTGGTTACGACGATTTGAACGCAAGACACAGCAACATCGACAAGTAGATGATTTTTTCCCCAAATTTCCGAATACCTATATCCGGTTTGTTTGCTGCTTTCATGCGATCAGTTTGGATTTGTTAGTCATACAATATTGTACACAGTCTAACGGACATCACCAGTTTTGGTGAGTGTTCGTACCACTTGGGGCTTGCGTTTGGAACTTGGTGGGCGGTACAGATCTGCCACTGGAGGTAACTACACACCCTGTCATGTGTTTTCAAGATTTCGGTCTTTGCTAGGATTGGACAAGCTGAGCCAATATGATCAATGGTTTTTACGTGTTCCTGGAAAATGCGGCATTATCATCATTTTGAGAAACCGCTTTATCATAATGTGTTCTCAGTGCCTGACCTTGGGCAGCTATTAAAACTGTTTCCGCATCTGGCTTCTTTCTTCCCCTTTTAAGCCACATTAATGATTGATTTGCACTTTGTCCATTCTTTTTAGATACTGACCGTGTGGTGGTTTATCCCTCCAATATTTCTTTTGTGTCTCACATTTCATGTTTAGTAGCATCAGATGTTCTGTGTCTGTGTTATTCTGCGTGTCTTGCATATTTTTCTTCGCATTACATCTTTCTATACTTACCATGCTTCTGTTTCCCATTCTCGGGTCAGATTTTATGACCTGCCTCATTAGTGGTTCATCTTCATGATACTTTGCCATCCCAACTATTGCTTTCTGCCAGGATGCTCCAATTTGTCTGAGGCCTCTTCCTCCTTCCTTACGTGACACATAAAGTACATGTACATCGAGGGTGGGCGACATGATGTAAGCAGTTTTGTGTTTTTTGGACACATTGTAGGCAGTTTTCTGTTTTTTTGATCTATAGTTCGAATTTCTTGCTTAGTCCAGTCCACGAGTCAAAAATTATATGCGGCTGCAGGTACCGTGAAACTACCTATTGTTAATATTTTATTCCTTGAGTTCAGAGCAGACTGCAGGACAAGTCTCACTCTCATGTAATACTCCCTGCGAATTCTCTATTTTATAGAGTCGTTCGAGATGGTCTCACATTCTACAATACTCAGATATTTGTAAGTTTTACCTGGCTCAAGATACTGAATCACAGTATGCATATCAACTTCAATTTTCTCTGACGCCATTTTGCTTCTCTTTAAGTTGATTTTCGCACACTTATCAAGACTAAATGTCATGCAGATGTCACAGATAAAATCTTTAATGATAGACAGCATATTGGAGAGAGAATCGCTTCATTCTTAGCAAATACTTTAAGATCATCCATGAGAAACAAATGTGGTACTGGTCTTTCATCACCATAGAGCTTGTAACCAAAGTCAGTCTGCGACAACTGGGTAAGTAGTGGGATCAAACAAATGCAAAAAAGCAGAAAGATTACTGAATCTCTTTGGAAAATTCCTCTCTTAATCTGAATACTTTTGGTTTCCACTACTTCCTTTCCACTGTGTATTAGTATCTTGGTACTCCACGACTTCATATTGCCCTTGCAAAACTCAAAAAGTCAAGGATGAATTCAATAGATCTCCTGGGTCTTCAAACTCCAATTGCGTGGTACACTGCCAATGTTGTAGTCAATCCAAGTCATGCTTAAATTACGTTTTCGTTTCTTTACATCATTCAAATTGACTTTATTTTGTAGCAAGATTTTCTTACAGCCATTGGAACCTTTACGACATCCTTTCTGTTCAACAAGCAACAGATGGTTCTTTAGGTGTCTGTAAATTCTGTCAGTTATGGCTGTAGTTATAACTTTGTACAGTACTACTGGCAGACAAGTGATTGGCCTGTAGTTCTACGCCAAAGAACTGTCCTCCGCTTTGGGTGGTGAATAAGTGATACCGTGTGTGAGCCGTTCCCGGAGTTCCTTTGGGTTTTCTAATTTTTTTAAACAACCTCTTCTAGATGAGAATGTAATGCTGGTAATTTGTTAATCCAATAAATCTGGGTCTTATCAATACCGGGAGATTTCTAGTTTTCCATGTTCTTAATTGCTTGGAAGAGGTGCATTGTTTCCACTGTTCCACTGTTTCCACGAGTCCATCGGCAGCACCAACTTCAGATTGCAGTCAAGATGCATCTTTGTTGTACGATCTCCCTTTTTTTTCAGATTCCTGCCCGAAATGTTTCGACGTCATCTTTTGAAGGAGGGGCAGCATGTGTTAATTCGGAGAGAAATTGTGGTGTAAATAGAATTACATGAACATTACTAAATGGAGATATCACGTGCTGTTTTAGCACCACTAGTTTGTATCATTCTTGTCTAATTAAAATACGACAAAAAATTAAAACCAAAAATACTTTTATAACTATTTAAAATGTCGGAGACCCCACACTATACTAGTTTATTTGTATTTCCTGTTATTTACTAATGTGCTACATTGTGTGGTATTCATTATAAGAAAATCTTTGCAGAAATACCGAAGCGATAAAATAAAATGTCAATTTCGTGAATAAGTTCAGGTTAATTATAACCGAAGGTATGTGCAAAATTATTTTTCAATGAACCTACGTATAACAATTATAAAGTACCCTCTAAATTACGCTATCACTTACTTTACTTTTACCACATTCAAAACACAACTTTTCTGTGCGGTTTCGTAATCAGGCATTTTAAGAATACATTTCATATTTAAGTCATAATGATTCATACAAATGTTTTCAAAGGTCTTTCTTGAAATTCTGTAATTTGAGAAACGAACGTTATATAAAATATTATTCAATCTTAGAGAGGCTTCTTCAATTATTAAAATTATCCTGTAATTAGTTCTGCTTCATTATAAACCACATTTTCAGTAAAAGCGGATGTTATGAACAATGCTACTTACGAAGATCTTCTAGTCGTCAAATAAATTACTGCAATTTCCGGGGCCGCAGAGAATGTTTCTTCCGGTCTTTGATAAAGGTTTATGCAACGCTTTATTCCACAATTTGCGAAAATGTAGAATGAATTCACAAGAAACTTAAAACAATTTAGATTAGTTTTATTGTAGAAAATTGTTCGAATGAATGGCATGATTGTGGGTCGATCTCTTATTCTACTCTTTGAGTTGATGAGAAATGGCTTTGAGTTGATGAGAAAACAGGATTCCTTAGGAGACTAAAACTTTAGAAATTAGAAACGTGAATCCCATGAAAGGAAAAACATCATTTAAAATAAAAAAAAACCACATGCCTGAACATGCATTTTTATATTTGTAAAGAAATTCATAGTATCATACTTTGTACTACAAAATTTTGCATTTTTTTAAATTTTCTCTGTGAAAATAACCTCGTCATGGAACCCTATATTTACAACGTGTCTGACACAGCTGACAGCTTGGTTACTAACTGTACAGATTAAATCTTAAATTGTATTATGCCGTGTTGCACAACGATCTAATGTATTAAGTTGTAAAAAGCTCTCCTCTGAAAGAAACTCAACACTGTCCTGCGAAGTTCGAAATCCCACTCTATTACATGATTAAGATTGTGTAACTCCAATTAACATCCTAATATTCAAGGAACTGATAAAAGAATGTGTCCCGGTTTCACGCCAACACCACATAAATCAGTCTCTTTTTCTGATAATTAAATCGATTCTTTTCCATTGAATTTCAGCAGTTTCTAGCAACACAAATTTGGTTGCGGAAGTACAGTTAAAGAATAAATGTTTATTGATTCCAAAATAAATGTGTTTATATTTAGATGTAACGTTATTAATTTTTCAAATATTCTAAGCCTTTGAATGTGGAGGCTGTCTGGTACCTCTTCCTTTCGTCGTCCCACCAGTATTCGTCGGGGCCAGTCGTGCCAGGATTGCCGGGGGACGTTGGCACGAACCAACGAACATTTAAAGGGGGCCGGCCAACACCACAACCATTGTAGCTGAGCATCTTAAAGCTCTTTTTTCATAAATTATTTATGAGATCGTACTATTATTTTAAGTCGTCTAAGTGTCTGATTGAAATTACTTATTTAATATTAACAATTCTTATATTTGTCTATGTGTACTGTCTATGTAACTGGAAATGATTAAGATATCTTCAGCTAATGCAAGTAATTTCTGTGTTGTTTTTAGTGCATCTTTCATGAAAATATCGCAAAATTTAATGAATGCAATCTTCTGAAGAAATTTAGTTTAAGAAGAGTGAATGCGAAGAATGGAACCAAAGGATGGAAAGTCAATACGAATGGTGCCAAACAGTTGCAGAAACAGAATCCAGGAATCACGAAATGTGAGTTTTTATATTGCCTCAGCCTGTGTATTTTTTCATTGTAAGTGTGGTATGAAAGTCGACAGCAAATCAGATCTTCGATGGACTGATACATTGATTCTTTGTTGCCCGGAAGAACAAGTATTGCGCTTAGTCACCATTATCATTTTGTAATTCATATGCATGTAATATATTATGTTTGGCATTTTAGAGCCAGATTAATCCGACTTTTGCCTAGCTAGCGGTATCGCCAGATTTGGGCCTGGAGTTAAGCGAGACAGGTGGTAAGCACGTCACATTCCTATCACCGTACCTAGCTTTTTGGGCCTACCTGCGTTTTTTTCGTCACGCAGCTGCAGAAACTGCGACGATTTGTATTAGAAAGCTACAGTTTTATTTTTGTCCCGGCGGGAAATCAAACCCTTAGTATCCGAACTCCAAGCATTATATTTTTTAGAAATATATATATATATATATATATATATATATATATATAATACATGTAACAATTTTCTACAGTTGAAAAGACAGAAGAAAGGTTGTGGGTAGCGCTGTAGAACATGAAGTGTGGGTTTACGCCAGCTGCGCTCCCCAGACATAAAGAAAGGGCGGCTTGTTAAAAAATTTACGGCCAGCCGTAACATCCGCTGCTTTATTCGTGTCCCGAGAGTGAAGTTGTCATTTGTCAAGCGTAACCGCAGGAGAGGCTAGACGGCGCCCGACCTGAAATCAGCGCATAAAGCAAATCTTTTTGCTATGAGTCAGAACAGCTTGTACTGGTTATGTTTCGAACAGGAGCACCAGATGGTACCGCCCTCGGAAGATCTCTGCTGTCGGAGGGAAGAGGATTTATAAAAGTTTGGAAATAACATTAGTTTCCCAAGTTTGCATATTCTGGACGAGTCTTTAGTGACACGTCTAGCTCGTGGAGATCTGTTCTCCACGAAGGCTGCTGTTTTCCCGGAAGTTTTAATAGGAGTTATATCTCTTGTATGAAACTTGCAACATCTAGTACCTGTTTTTGACATATTTGTGTCGCCATCGGACTTCTGATATACTCATATTTTAAGGATTTCTGCAGCATTTATCGTCAAACGCTAAAATCTTTACGTAAATTATGAAAAGGGATCTCTCTATAAAATAAGTACAATCTGTGCACATTTTCTTGAGCTCCACACTAGCTCCAAATCTCTCTCTCTCTCTCTCTCTCTCTCTCTCAGAACCTACTTAAATTGTGAATAAATATAGGCACGGGTAATCGGCAACATTTGATAACAACAAAACATTAGTTTCAAGTAGAAACTATTGGCATCGGCAAACTAGCCATATCATCGATTTGAAGATACTACTAATAAACTAGCCCTCGCGTTTTAGCTCATTGGATAAGCGTGCTCGCTTTATATGACGTGACCCCGGGTTCGATTCGCGGTCGGACAAGATTACAGTGTGCGTTTTCCTTGCAATGTCCCAGTATCTGTTGCTGTATGACTATGAAAAAACTTATTCCTCAAACTGAGAAGACCAGAATACGACGTGGGGATGTCTTCGTGCTAACCACACATACCTCCTTCACCCATGGCTGCAAGGCTAGGACGCTTCTGGTGGGCCATGGCCCGTTCGAGGGCTGTCGCGCCAAGTACAGACAGACTAATAAACTAACTAAACCTTCAATTTTTGAATTTCAAATTTACTCGTTACTCACTTCATTGACTCAAGTGACACAATACTCGAAACGCTTGGTGGCAAGAGCTACAGGACTCAAATTTTGTTAATTTTTTCTACTTAAATTTCGATCGCTTTGTCTGTCGGAGCCTTATTTCTTGGAGCGTATGTCAGAACCACAGCAGCACCTACTCAATCTAAGACGCGGATCGGACAGTCAAGAGGTGTTGCAACCATGTGTTTTTCTTTGCTCAATGAGTCTGAGGGCGATAGTAAAATACCATTCATTAAACATGTACTTTTTAACTCTATTTTGAGGAAGGTTGTTGAAAAAAGAAAAATGCGAGATGCAATTTCTGGGGATAGGCTGCTTTTACTTTCGTTTTGAAATAACGAGTGCTTTTTTTAGTGCTTCTTAAATCCAGTTCAAAGCAATAAGTTCAAAGAAATGGAATCTGAATTCAATGGCCAACCCATCCAAACGAATGAGGGATCACTCTCATCCCTTTCACTACAGAGAAACTATAACAAAACGAATATACAATGTGATCATCGCGTTGGAAGGTTTGTTCTGAAAATTGTTATTTCGCCTTGAAATGTGGAAATGTGACGATGAAATTTATCTGGTATCGGAGAAACCGTGGGCGAGAAGCGACAGTTTTCTTATCAGAGAAATGTAACGGAAAATGTAGAATTTCAGTAATCAGAAATTGTGTTTCAAAGTTCAAATGACGCACATGATTTTTATATGATGCCTCTATTCTAAGAGATAAATTAAAAATGATTAAAAGATAAATAGACAAAACAAAATGAAACGACAAAATTTAAGTTGTCCTAGGAACGAAGGGTTATGATAATTTGTAAAGAATGTAAAAATATAACCCGGAAAATAAATCCTTGTAACTTATAGTACTTTATTCGCGAATGTGTACTTTAAATGTGTACATTACTCTATTTTGAATGCGTGTGTTTTTTTATAAAAAACTAAAAATTGTACATACATTTTTTTAAGTTACTGAAAAAGAAAAATCACGCAAGTCTGAATTATTTGAAGCATGCGCCTTCTTGATATGGGGCTGGGTTTCTATTACCAGCCAATACATGTAATAATTGGAGGTGGCATATATGCATGTAATATATTATGTTTGGCATTTTAGAGCCAGATTAATCCGACTTTTGCCTAGCTAGCGGTATCGCCAGATTTGGGCCTGGAGTTAAGCGAGACAGGTGGTAAGCACGTCACATTCCTATCACCGTACCTAGCTTTTTGGGCCTACCTGCGTTTTTTTTCGTCACGCAGCTGCAGAAACTGCGACGATTTGTATTAGAAAGCTACAGTTTTATTTTTGTCCCGGCGGGAAATCAAACCCTTAGTATCCGAACTCCAAGCATTATATTTTTTAGAAATATATATATATATATATATATATATATATATATATATATAATACATGTAACAATTTTCTACAGTTGAAAAGACAGAAGAAAGGTTGTGGGTAGCGCTGTAGAACATGAAGTGTGGGTTTACGCCAGCTGCGCTCCCCAGACATAAAGAAAGGGCGGCTTGTTAAAAAATTTACGGCCAGCCGTAACATCCGCTGCTTTATTCGTGTCCCGAGAGTGAAGTTGTCATTTGTCAAGCGTAACCGCAGGAGAGGCTAGACGGCGCCCGACCTGAAATCAGCGCATAAAGCAAATCTTTTTGCTATGAGTCAGAACAGCTTGTACTGGTTATGTTTCGAACAGGAGCACCAGATGGTACCGCCCTCGGAAGATCTCTGCTGTCGGAGGGAAGAGGATTTATAAAAGTTTGGAAATAACATTAGTTTCCCAAGTTTGCATATTCTGGACGAGTCTTTAGTGACACGTCTAGCTCGTGGAGATCTGTTCTCCACGAAGGCTGCTGTTTTCCCGGAAGTTTTAATAGGAGTTATATCTCTTGTATGAAACTTGCAACATCTAGTACCTGTTTTTGACATATTTGTGTCGCCATCGGACTTCTGATATACTCATATTTTAAGGATTTCTGCAGCATTTATCGTCAAACGCTAAAATCTTTACGTAAATTATGAAAAGGGATCTCTCTATAAAATAAGTACAATCTGTGCACATTTTCTTGAGCTCCACACTAGCTCCAAATCTCTCTCTCTCTCTCTCTCTCTCTCTCTCAGAACCTACTTAAATTGTGAATAAATATAGGCACGGGTAATCGGCAACATTTGATAACAACAAAACATTAGTTTCAAGTAGAAACTATTGGCATCGGCAAACTAGCCATATCATCGATTTGAAGATACTACTAATAAACTAGCCCTCGCGTTTTAGCTCATTGGATAAGCGTGCTCGCTTTATATGACGTGACCCCGGGTTCGATTCGCGGTCGGACAAGATTACAGTGTGCGTTTTCCTTGCAATGTCCCAGTATCTGTTGCTGTATGACTATGAAAAAACTTATTCCTCAAACTGAGAAGACCAGAATACGACGTGGGGATGTCTTCGTGCTAACCACACATACCTCCTTCACCCATGGCTGCAAGGCTAGGACGCTTCTGGTGGGCCATGGCCCGTTCGAGGGCTGTCGCGCCAAGTACAGACAGACTAATAAACTAACTAAACCTTCAATTTTTGAATTTCAAATTTACTCGTTACTCACTTCATTGACTCAAGTGACACAATACTCGAAACGCTTGGTGGCAAGAGCTACAGGACTCAAATTTTGTTAATTTTTTCTACTTAAATTTCGATCGCTTTGTCTGTCGGAGCCTTATTTCTTGGAGCGTATGTCAGAACCACAGCAGCACCTACTCAATCTAAGACGCGGATCGGACAGTCAAGAGGTGTTGCAACCATGTGTTTTTCTTTGCTCAATGAGTCTGAGGGCGATAGTAAAATACCATTCATTAAACATGTACTTTTTAACTCTATTTTGAGGAAGGTTGTTGAAAAAAGAAAAATGCGAGATGCAATTTCTGGGGATAGGCTGCTTTTACTTTCGTTTTGAAATAACGAGTGCTTTTTTTAGTGCTTCTTAAATCCAGTTCAAAGCAATAAGTTCAAAGAAATGGAATCTGAATTCAATGGCCAACCCATCCAAACGAATGAGGGATCACTCTCATCCCTTTCACTACAGAGAAACTATAACAAAACGAATATACAATGTGATCATCGCGTTGGAAGGTTTGTTCTGAAAATTGTTATTTCGCCTTGAAATGTGGAAATGTGACGATGAAATTTATCTGGTATCGGAGAAACCGTGGGCGAGAAGCGACAGTTTTCTTATCAGAGAAATGTAACGGAAAATGTAGAATTTCAGTAATCAGAAATTGTGTTTCAAAGTTCAAATGACGCACATGATTTTTATATGATGCCTCTATTCTAAGAGATAAATTAAAAATGATTAAAAGATAAATAGACAAAACAAAATGAAACGACAAAATTTAAGTTGTCCTAGGAACGAAGGGTTATGATAATTTGTAAAGAATGTAAAAATATAACCCGGAAAATAAATCCTTGTAACTTATAGTACTTTATTCGCGAATGTGTACTTTAAATGTGTACATTACTCTATTTTGAATGCGTGTGTTTTTTTATAAAAAACTAAAAATTGTACATACATTTTTTTAAGTTACTGAAAAAGAAAAATCACGCAAGTCTGAATTATTTGAAGCATGCGCCTTCTTGATATGGGGCTGGGTTTCTATTACCAGCCAATACATGTAATAATTGGAGGTGGTTTCCGGAATTCTTCCATTTTCTAGGCCACTCCATTATTTCCCCGACCTCATTCAGTTAATCATCATTAACGCAATCATCTGTTCCTGAGATCATAACTTGGGTCTCGACCCCAACTGTTGAAGAATTCCTAAATAAATAAATAAGTAAATAAAGAAATAACGAAACGACATAAACAATGAAATGGTGAAACGATGAAATGATACCATGATGAAATAGTGAAAGGCAGTGGTGGCCGTGGCGCGTGGGGAGGGCCGGGCGCCCAGGGCGGAGCGCCGCGGGGGCAGCGGGCCCTCAGCTGACGCGGCGGGCGCGCGGCCAGCGCTCGAAATACGGCGCCGTGGCGTGATGTCCTCGGGCGTCAGCGCGGGTCAGGACGGCCCGACTCGGCGCGGCGGCTCGCCCCTCCCCCGCCCTTGCACACTCGACGGGACCAAAGGTGTGCATGGCGTTGTCGCGTATTCAATTAATGCATTCCAATCGAACAAAAGAAAAGTATCTTCTTGGTGGTCCAAACAAAATTAAGTAAAGGGAAAATATCCTGGTTTTGCCTTAGAATTAAAGGCCGGATTCCATCTTTTAATGCCTTTCTTTGCGTACTACTTTCATTAAACATCGCACTCTAGTTTTCACGAATTTATATTACATTTATGTAATTTGTATCATCATTCAAACAACAGCAAATAACAGTAGATAGAAAATGTAATATGTCATTCATACATTTAATTTCCATGTCGACGATCATGATGCTGATGATAAGTGTAACACTCGTTTGTGAAGACGAATAATGCTGACCTCGTCAAACATGCAAAAATGTCCCTGCCTTACCCACGACTCAATAACCCAGTATTCTTCCCCGGGTATTTGGTGGCTGTTCCAAGCTCCTGCATCACTGAGGCTTCATTTCTTGGCAGAAAGAATTCTTTACTTCCTTCTTAAATACCGTGCCTGTTGCTTTGCACGCATTTAAAGTTTATTCGGCCCACTGTGAATCGTTGAAATAGACACCCCAATTACGTTCCCCGTGGTTATCCACCTTTTCAGTGATATTCCTTCGCTTCGTAAGGCATCCTATCTCCTAGCACAGCCTACACACGTGCTGAGTAGCTGATATTCATTCTCAGTTGCTTCACCTGGAGGATGTTTACTTGTGCATCATCAGAAATGGTTTATCATCATGGATTGTTTTTAGTTCTTTACATAGTCTATGTTGCTCACTTCATTACATTTATTTCTTAACATGAGCTTTATAATGATCCATCGATCATTTTATTAACATTAAACGAAATAAATTCCTGAAAATGTGCGGCATGAATTTAGGGTTGACGTGTTGAACTCAATCGACTTCAATCACTAGTGTCTCAACACACACACACACACACACACACACACGCACACACACACACACACACACACACACACACACACACATATATATATATATATATACATATTATAAAAATTATATAACGTATTAAAGTGGACAGAAATTTGTCCATTTCTAGAGTGATCGTATTGCCACTCGCACTTGGTGGAACCTCTTCTTTTAAAGCGTGGACAAGCAAATGCTTTTGCGTTACAGGAGCGTTTTCAATATTAAGTGAGAAAAGGCAATTTTGTAATATTACACAAGTTCATTGGAACCAGAAATATTTGTTGCGTCTGGCCCGGTGAAATTTAGTTCTCTGCCTCTCTAGGCTCAAATATGGGCACATTGTGCTACTGCTGGGGAATTATGATTACTGGTGAAGTTGAATAATGGGACTTACTCCCAGGTATCTTGTCATCGGTCCTCGTATTCCCATCTCTATTCCTTCTTTTTACTGCTTTATCGCCTCATTTTTACTATCACTTATATGTATTGCAGTATTTCCATTGAAACTGCCTTCATATCTTACCCAACACTCCACACACAACACACTGCCCACTGTCTGTCTACCTGTCTCAAATTACGTTTGGATTTTACTTACGGGCTTCTCTACACGATTTTCATTCCTTTCCCCATTTATTTTAAACCTTTAATTTTTCCTAAAAGATAGGGAGAAATTGATTGTCACAACCATTTCTACACATGTTAGAAGACCGAATGGGCGAGCTTGTCTCGGCTGGGGCGGTGTCCCCTTGGGGCAGATACCTGCAGGTGGAAATATGTCGCGAGCTGACGTGCAGGGCGGCGCCGGATCTCACCACCGAGTGAGGATGAGACACCACCACTTCGCGCGTTAAAACATTCACCTTACTAACGAGACTAATGACCATAGCAGTTGACGTCCCTTGAAAATTAATCTCAAATGTTCATTTTGATATTTGTTCAGTAAAAACTTCATGAAAATGATAATTGACGAAATGTAAAAAGCTCTCTGTCAACAAATTTTTGCAACTACTATTTGCAACCTCCCCCCCCCCGGTGAAAGGGATTTAAGTTTTCCGACCACGCGATGTATTTGACCACCATCGCCATCGCTATCCGCACCGTCCACGCCAAATCCCAATTCCGTCCCAAAGGATCCCGCGGCGGGCGTCCGTCGCCGGGCGGGCAGAGACGCCTCCGCCCTTGCCCTCTGGCACCTGCGCGACCACGCCACCCGGCGCGCGCACGGCGCGGCCATGCGCCCCTGGCGTGCCGTGCGCCCGGACGCCCCGCCCCCTTGCCCCGCCGCGGCACGCTTGCCAACTCTCACACGTCGTGACACGTCGGCCGATCGGCCGGTCGCCAGGCGCACGCGGCTCCGCACGCTGCACCGACGCACCGCCTCACCCGCTGCCCCCAGCAAACACGGTTTCATGAATGAAAGTTCTGTTGTAAGTTTGAGTCTCGGGGCCATACGTCCCATGGATGGTGAAGCTCAAATTTGTTTTCTTAAGAAGTTAATTATTCTGTTGTACAGAAAACGATACTTATGGAGTGATCCGTGAGCTTTCAGAGTACTCGCCTGCCGCTTTAGTTTACTTCGTAGGAAGAGAAAATAGTATAATCGTGCGCCAGAATACGTCGCATTTTCACAGTAACACTCTTATTGCCGGGATCTGCTAAGTGAATTGATTTTGTTCCTATGATTCTAACACGTTGTGTAGTTAAACATCATGCATTCAGGGTTCCGACCGCCTGTCCGTCTATCTGTCTGTCTGTCTACCTCTCCGCCTGTCTGTCCGTCTATCTGTCCATCTGTCTGTCCGCCACTCTGTCCGTCTATCGGTCCGTCTGTCGGCCCATCTGTCTGTCTGTCCGTCTGTCGGCCCTTCTGTCTGTCTGTCCGTCCGTCTGTTTGCCTGTATGTCTGTCCGTCCTTCTGTCCGTGAGTCCGTCCGTCCGTTTGCCCGTCCGTCCGTGTGTCAGTCAGCCTGTCTGTCCGTCTCTCCGTCTACCTCTCCGTCTGTCTGTCCGTCCGTCAGTCCGTCTGTCCATCTGGCCGACCGACCGTTTGGCGGGCCGGCCATCTGGTCATCTGTCCGTCGGGTCATCCGTCTAACTGCCCTCGCCGCTCTTACAATGTGGCAACTGAAGGCTGCTCCGGGAACGAAAGTTTATTGTTTGGAACGACAGAATTCGAACTAGCTAGAATAGTGCGGCTAGGGTTGAAAATCCACCACCACCGAAGCTAGAAATGTAGGACCTCCCCTTCAGAAACTCTGCAGTGTCAATAGTTTTGCCGCTGAGCCATCTCAGCGGTAAAATCACAATGATTTCCCTCAAAATACCGGTATGATTCTACTAAAATACCCTCAAAATACCGGTATAATATCTTTTATCTTCAAATGTAAGTATTTTACCGGTATCGACGTCAAATAAAGGTATAATACCTCGAAAATTACAGATATTTGATGGCGTATATCGGTATTCTTAAAGGTACTTGGCGTTTTAGGGCTTTAAAATTTAAAATTTTGAGGCCAAAAGAAACGTTTCTCGTACCGTAATCTACAGGATAAGATACTTTTAGACATTCTATTACATTTTTGTTCGTCGGGCGATTATCGGTGCTATCAATACCAGCAGTATTTCAGCCCTTGGTGCCGATGGCCATCTTTGTGACATCACACTTAGAAGGCTTAGATTCACTCCATCTAATAATTACGCTTTCTGTGTACAACGTGGTTTGCGCAGACTGACGAGATTTATTTACATCATCATTGATGTTCTACGTCAAAAAGAAGAAAGAAACAATATTGGCAAAGAATGGACCGTTGTGTATAGTTAAGAAAGAAGACTGTGTCTTGTTAGGTTTGGCTTGTGTTTTAACTGTACCAGTATTTTCGTTATCAGCAATGTTTCGGTCTAATGTTCAAGTCAGCATGCTCAGTCATGTTATACATTAAAAAAGCTAGGAAATAATACTTTCCCTAGAGTGATTAGTTTTTTCAACAAGTTAATTTATAACCTTGGAAAAGCTGAAGCATTTGCACGAAAACTAGGCAGACAATTCTCGTAGTACATTCAGTACCGTAAATGCAATTTTGAGCAGGTTAGTCAAATATCTAGAAGAAATGTTCAAGCAAGTTAAATTTATTATTAAACAGATCGATTTATTAATCATTGACAGTATTACAGATACAGTGCTCATTTATATGCTTTCTGCATTATTTTATTTTCTGTTACATGTTTGCATGCATAAGGATGCATACAAATTTTTGAGGAAATCGGTATATGTTGTCTCTCCACTACTAAGAACAGTAAGAGCAGGTAGATGAGAATACTTTGAAGTGTGTTAAGGATAAATTCAAAACACTGCAGAAATCAGATTGCATAGTTTCATTAATGTTGGATGGAATTTATATAAAATATTTCTTAAACAATGAAGGTGGAAATGTAGTTGTCACAGCATACTATAGTCCAGATTCTGCTACTTCAACTCATGTTTTATTGTTTATTTTATACAAATTCTCCTCCTCTATTATTTTATAGAGTAGATGACTTTTCTTGCTCTCACACGCATCCAATTTAAGAAAGAGAAATTCATGGAGACATGGCAATTGCACTTTGACTTAAAAATATGAGGGATTTGTTTAAAAAAATCACATCTAAAAATTCACATCAAATGCAATCTGCAGCATTCGGGAAGGATTGTTGAAATTTATTTAGTTAAATAACTCCTAAACAAAGCGTTCTAGGAATAATGGAACAGTGAGGTCGGTGGACTCAAAGACACGTTCGTTGCACCGCAATCTGTAGAACGAGAGCTTCTTGGACTTTCTATTATGGTCAGACGCTTCTCAATACCACTCCACGTGTTCAGAGACGTGTAGAATCTGCAACAGTGTGATAAATAAAACTAATAACTGATATTCGAGGCGATTGTATCGCACGGATGTACCTCTCAGTTCGGTAATAAAGTTAAAAATTATTCCAAAAAGTAGGGTTGTATTTGTCTGATCCTGTACTTTTGCATGGACAACTTTTCGTGGCTTTCTTAAGAGTAAAAAGCTTTTCAAATAGTTTTGTGACTATCAAGAAAAGAGAAAAACTAACTGTCAAGTAAGGTTGTCTAATTCCTTCAAATGTTGTTTTTAAGGAAATGTTGTGAATTGTTCCAAGATGATCTGTCAATAACACTGAATAATCCTTGATTCAAAATTTGTTTCAAACATCAATTTTATAATTTGTTATTTTTATTTGATAACTTCCAATGTAACAGACATAATTTCCAAAGTATTTATAGAAATAAATACATTGGAAGTTACCTTGATATTTTTTTTAAACAAATAAGTACATTTCGTTAACAATTTTTTTCCCTTAATATGGAAATGGAAGGATAAAGAAGAGGGTGGAGTTTAACATGCGAGAGTTCTCGAACGGGTACGCTAGTGTATCTGTATTTTAAATCACATAATGGTGTCATCCCGTGATGTATGTACCGGACGGCTGGGGTTCCAGTGCTCCTGTATAGTTGCCTACGTTTGTACTTTCTAAAAGTTTACTACTGTCCTGTTTGGATTTAATATGCGGGATTCATTGATCACAGGATGCCATGGCAATTGTTGACCATTGAATTTTCTTGTAAATAATAAGTCATGTAAAATTGTCTCGTTTACGTTCCATTGAAAGTACACATTCAATTGTGTCTGCACTCATATTTCGAACCCTTTTCCGGTTGGAATGTCGTGGAGGTAGAGCGCTAAAGGCCAGAGGGACCCCGATGGACTATGTCCTAAAGAGTTCCAGCTATATTGATGAAATGATTGTTCTTCTCATATAATATTTTCTACCAGTCCCAAAGTTGAAGTTTCATGAAACTATCTTCGGTTATCGTAAAGAAAAATGAAAGAGAACCACGTCAATTTTTCTAAGAGGAATGTACTGCAAATGAAAGTGATTAAGTTCAGATAGAGTTATAACAAAACTGTTTAAAGCACGTCCAACTGGCTTCATGTTCAATGTCCTCTAATCGCGAGATGAATCACGATCTCGAAGTAAGGAAACACCTGGTGGAAATAACCGTCTTTAAAGTCAGTACAAGGAAAGACGTCACTTGGCATCGCTTTTTTCTCGAAAACGCCAGGGCTACCGCAAGACCGCTCGTCTAATTGCAGGAGATTTTTACGAACTCGACGTCCATGTTCGCGGAAGCCGCGTTGCTCATTCAAGCATCTCCAAGATGAATTGCATGATGAGTCTTACATGTAATGACTCCTTGATGGTATACTTGTTGCGGCTCACAACATGGTTTACATATTGTAGAGTTCATGTAGCGTTCTTCCGTTGCCTTAAAATGATCGTAGCTTGAAGTGGTTTGTCCCTCAAATTTGCTTGGCCCACGAGAAATAAAATTGAACGCTCAAAACAGGAAACGCAAATTGCTCCTTCTCAGCTCCCCCTTGTCGGTCGTAGCCAAATATTGGTTAAGCCGTTCATAAATAAGACATTTAATTTGAAGACACTAGTCCACTGTGAAAGAAATGTATGTCAGAGATGAGCCCATCGACTCTCGATGCTGTCTGAACGATGATATGTTAGTTAAGACGAGTGCTTAAGCACACCAAGTCACAGTAATACGAAAGAAAGAAATTTGTATTAAAGTGCATTGTATTTCGCGCGATTACGAGGAACAGAAGAAAATACATAACTTGTAAGTCGTATTTTGTATTTTGTAAATAGTCTCTACGTATGATCAAAAGAAATATTGTACTGAAAATGTTATATTTATTTACTAGACCCTGAAGAAGAAGGCCAATGTCCTTCGAAACGGTAAAAATTGTTTAATAAAAATTGTTATTGTGTCTGCCTAAAAATTATTGGACATACAAGAACTTAAATACATAACAATAAAAGGAGGAAGAATATTAGGCATTTTCTAATAAATCCCAAATAACTGGCGTTCTCTTGAAATGAAAAGAATTTTCACATATTTAAACAATTTTAATGTTATTATAACTAGTATAATACATTGAACTTATAGACAATAGCTGCCACGTTGAGATATTCTAAGCATAATTTAAGATTATCTCGAGTATATAATATTTCAGAGATTAACCTATATGCAATAGGAACACAATTTAGTTAAAACTAAAATCGTTTCTGTGAAAGTGTATACAAACGAAACTAATTCAAAATGGTTTAGATTGAATTGCATATTAAGTTAATTTAAACATTTATATTAAAAAAAGCATGTAAATCACTTTGATCCATGAATGTATTCGTACGTGCTCCGCCAAGTTAGTCGTAAGTTGTCCGCCAGCAGTTGTGGGTAAGGTTTTTTGTTTTTTGTTTTATTGATTTATGTTGGTTGTACATAGTTCAGTATAATTTCCTACTTTAACACATGTTTGAAGGCTTACATGCTAACTTACATTTAAAACTTACTTCTAACTCTTAAATCTAACATAAGGGTGAGGATACCCTTTTGGGTCCTCTATTCTGGTTCGAATTCGGAGGTTTTCAGGAATATGTTGTAGGGATATCTGTTTTTTATTCTGGTGTGGTTAGGATTTATTGCGAGTCTGAAGGTTGCAAGGGAAGAGATTTGGGGTAAATAATGGTGGAAGTTAGTGGCTAGGTATGTGATGTGATGTTCAATGGGTTCTAGGCTGAGTTCTTTATGAAGCTGATGATTCGTGACAACCATAGTGCATTAGATATTGTTCTGAGATATTGATTCCGTATGATTTGTAATTTTTTTAGATTGGTTTTGAGGCATTTATCCAGATGGAACAGGCATATAGTAGTAATGGTCTTATGATGGATTTATATATAGCGATTGAAGAATGATATGGTAATGGGCTGTTTCTGTAGATTAGAGGTTTTAATTGCTGTAGTTTTATTTTAGCTTGTTTAACTTTTTCGTCTATGTGCAGTTTCCAATGCAGTTGAGTGTCCAAGTTTAATCCCAGATATTTAATAGGTTTGTTAGGGGGGTACCAGTTTATTGTATTGCTATTTATTGTTAGGGGGTGGGAGAGTTGTAGGGTCTTAGCGTAAATATTTTTGCCGCGGTTTTGGTTAGATTTAGTTTGATTTTGAGTTTGGATGCCCAGCTATCGAGTAAGTTGAGGTATATTTGTGTTCTATTTCTGATTTCAATGATAGAGTTGCCAGAAGAGAATATTGCTGTGTCATCCGCAAATTGGGCAGTGTGAATGTTCAAGATCTGCAACGTATAAGTTGAATAGTGTGGGTGAAAGTGGTGAGCCTTGAGGGAGTCCTGCGTTAATTAGTCTAGGGTTGGAATGATGATTATTGACGTTAACGGAAAAAGTTCTATTGTGGAGAAAGCTAGTGATAATGGATTTTATGTAGTATGGAGTGCCAATTTGTTTTATCTTGTACATTAAGGCTTGGTGCCATGTCCGGTCAAATGCCTGAGTGATGTCTATGAATACCCTATTGTGTGATGTTTCTTTTGAAATGCTGTGTACAGATGTTCCGATATTCTTAGTAACTGGTGCTGTGTAGACAATTTTTTGGTAAATCCAAACTGTTCTTTATGGATTGTTTTCGTTATGTGTAGGTGAGAGTTTAATCTTTTAGTATAATTTTTTCGAAAATTTTGATAAAGATGGCAATAAACTGATCGGACGATAGCTGTCAGTATTTGCAGGATTTTTACTTGGTTTACAAATGGGGATAATGATACCATGTTTCCAGGTATGCGGAAAGTAATTTGTTCTGAAACACGAATTATATATGTTTGTAAGGGTGGCTATTGCTGGTGCATGTGGGTAAGGTACTCACGAAGATAACTTAACCTTGACAATGCCGAAGTATGTTCTACCAATTACCAAGGCCACCAAGGCACGTGAACTGTAGGTGTGCATCTCTTATTCGTCACAGAACTAGATTACTCTGGGACGATGTTTGCATCGTTGTTAAAACATGTAAGAGGGCAACTTGAAAACCAACCAATCAGGTAGGATATGTGAAAAATTAAAAAATATAAATCAATAATATTTTTTACATTTCGTGATAAAATTAGGAAAATAAAAGCTCATTTCAAGAGTCATTGGCAAATATTTGTATAAGATATGTGAATACATTTGTCTTCAATATAAGGAATTTTTTGCCGTGGATTTGCTCTGGTTAGGAATGATACAAGTCCTATGAGTTCTTAGAAAGCAATATTCTCAAAAGCCAGAGGAAACGGCTCTCCTGAGATCTACCCGCAGGTGCAAGTTACGCATGAATCCGTCCAAAAATAATGCCACCCTTGAGTGCGCGCAAGTTGGTTCGCGGTCCGTTAGCTTTCCGTTCAGGGCTGGCGGCGGCCCAGAGGCGGATTCGCGATTCAGGGCGCCACAGGCGAATGCGTCGCCACTCGTGGCCCAAATTGCGCGATCGAAGTCTTCGTCTCTGCATGCACTGGGATAAGTCCTTCACATTTACTCACGCCTGAACAACGGTGTGAAATCGATTGAATAATAAATATTTTTTTATTTACTTATTTTTAGTCGCATCAACGACTAATTTTGTGTTTTGACATTGGGAATGATTGAAGGGCCATGATTAAAAATAACACAATACGTGTAAACTTGCAAATTAAGTTTTCGAATACTAGTGAAAATGTATCTCTGAAAAGTATAGAAGAATAAAAATGTTTCGTGTAAAGAAAGGTAAATCAAATAATGTTTTACACATTTTCAATGCGCATAATAGTTCAAATAATGTGTTAATAAAATGACCAAAGAAAGTAAATATAAGTACTAAAGTTATTTCCTTGATTATCACCAGGCGTGGGTATTACAAGAGGTATACTAATGAAGAGATTTGTTAATGATGTCTTTTGAATTAATAATTACGACAATAAAAATGTGAAGGAAATCAAGAAGAGAAAACAAAACAACCAATGGACATTCAATAGTCTAACTGAAACTGATATTGTGCAAAAAAAGCAACCACTTGACCTGAAGATTACAATATTATGGGATATAATGAGAGTGAAATGGGAAAAGTCCAGTAACGTTATAGCAAGAAAGTGTAACAAGCTTCCGACTATCTTTACACGATCGGTTTGTGTCGATTTGATTTATGGTTAGACTAATTGAATGTGGCGTCGCCGACGCTGAAAACAGTTTTAAAAGTATATTCATGTGTTGAAAATTTCTAAATGTTATGCAGACCTTTAAAGAAATAAGTCCGAGTTCCCGGCTCTGGACATACTAATGAATCGTAGTGTCTAATAATGTTATACTCCCGTTCAAAAATTTCCAACACCCCCATGGCCTTGTATGTTACCTCCATATGGGATATTAACTGGTAGTATTGGAAATTGTAATCGCCGTAAACAACACGTGCAGCATGGTTGATACGAAGAGTTAAATTTTACAGCTACGTTTCGTACAGTTTTTTGCTAACAAATACAAAAAAGATCACATGTAAGCTATTATTCAGTGTTATTTTCTAATAAGATCATTCTCAATTAGTTCCGAAAATGCTGTCGCAAAATCTTCTCTACAACTTCATTCGCTTAAACACTTTTATATTTTTGTCCCATAATGTTTGAAAAGATCGAAACTCCACAAATTCAACATAATTTGTGTTCATTTCTACTTCTGCAATTGCTATATTAATAGTTTTGTAAGCGAATCTATACAAACTTTAAAAGTCGACTATATTATATGTTTATAAGAAACCCCCTTTAGTTAAATTTAATAAGAATAAGTTGATGGTCACATTTATTTAAACATCGGTATTTGCAACTAAGAACGCAAATATGAGAAGTCGAACATACGAACATAAATGTCGTTTCATTCTCTAATATTACTCATTGTTTTTCTCCGTATTCACTTAAAATTCATCAAATTTAATAAGTTCCAAGGCAAACCTGTTCATAGGATTTTTGCAATTTTTAAAATGTACTATAATACAAATGAAAATGAAATGAAATTTGCCGCGCGATTCTTTTAACTTAGAAATGCCAACAATTACAAGTATGTTGCCATACTTGTGAAAGAAAATGATGGCGTCGTGGAGCGACCTAATTGCAACCGAGTACAGGGACTTAATCAACGCCATCGACGTGGATCTATTTAAGTGACGATGATTTAATTCCCTATAAATGCACTAAGATTGCAGCGCAAAACACGCGAAAACACGTTTTTGGAAATGTTCTGGCCGGCTTCGAAAAAAATTATCTGTTCCCCATCAGGAGACGCGTCGAATCACACCTCATGTATTTCGATTGGTGCACGCGAAGTGATCTCACCGTGAGTGACGGAACCCCACACACATACACATGCACATACGCACACTCGCAGTTACTCAAATACTGTATAGGGATGAGAGATTTTTGGTTCTTGATGAACCATAATTAATGGATAATTTATTTAATGCTCAAAGGAACTGGAGAAAGGCAATTCACCCTATGAACCGTTTCTAGTAAAATGTATGCCCAACCGGCCTTACTTGTGTCTTCTTCGCAAAGCGTACATCAATTGCTTTTGAATTTGTATTGTAAGGCATTGAATGACTTCTGTTAAGGCAGAAAGAAACCAGTTGAAATATGCCTGAGAACTACACAGCACATATTGGCGAACGAAACGTTTAGTGTAATGAAACATATACACACACACACACACACAAACTACAAGATGCACTGCACTCTCCCTAATACACACAAAAGTTATTTCTTTTGAAAATGCATTCATGTGATAACAAAATGTTTCTGTACACTGCCTGTGACCTAAACGATCACATTCCGTGATTAAGAAAATGTGAAATAAACACTAAGTCAAACGTTTCCGGGTGTTATCACTTTGGAATGAAATTTTCACGTGAGATCAAACCGATCTAAAGTGTCAACCATCAACAGATCACACACAACACAGAGCACACACAACACCACGCACCTATACCAACGACCTTGCCCGATGGACGCCACGACTTGTGTGAGTGACCGCGGCGGACGCGCTCGGGGCGCGCGAGGCAGTTGCTGCCCGTGGGTGCGCCCGGCGCGGCCGGGCACCTCGCGGCAGCTCCCGCGCACGTGATGGCCATGCCGCTGACTCAGGGCCCTTCCCTTCCCTTCCCACGCGACGCGACCCGCCCGCCGTTGTGGGAAGCGGAGCCGGCGCGAGATAACCGAGATCCAGTGCCAGCCGCACGTCGTGCGACAGAGATGGAGAAAGAACCAGCCGGTCCGTCTCGCGCCGCCGCTGTGCCAACTCAGCTGCCGCCGCCTCCCCTGTCCCCCCTCCCCGCCTCACCCACAAAGCCGCTCCACGCTGCTATCCCCACCGCCGCGGCCGTGGCGCCGCGCGGCTGTGGTTGACCTTAACGTTCTCCTACCTCTCTGCTGCCTTGTGCTTTTGTCTTCCGCTTTGTCTTTCTATGCACCTGTCATTCTACACATTTGCGTTGCTTCTTCCGTGTTATTGTCAAATCGTTTTATGTCACGATGAAATAGAAACTTCTATCTTTTTCGGTTTACCGAAATTTTTCGGTGGGGAAACCTCGTCAGACGACGTCGGTCGCGCCGGTCACATAGGTCGTGGCGGTCAGCACCTGAACTCACGTAGCAGCTAGGGAGGTTCACCGCTCCCACCCGCTATATCATATTCATATGCTCTACACCTACGGAAATAATGACCATAACAGTTGAAGCGTTCAGAAACAAAATAATCAATAAAAAATTGGCTATCCACATTCTTCATTGCTTAACATTATTATTCGCGGGGCCCGTGCCACCTCCTTGAATATATTTAAGGGTGCTCCATTGCCGTATGTAACGAAATATTTTACCTCCGTAAATACATTTAATCCCTTATTTTCTTCTTATTAAACAGACAATTAAGATTTATTACTTCATCGCATACCATATACGTATTATCTGTCCGTCTGCCCGTCCGTCTGCCCATCCATCTGCCCGTCCTTCTGTCCGTCTGTCTGTCTATCCGTCTGCCCGTCCGTCTTACCTACCCGTTCGTCTATCAGTCTGTCTTGTACGTCCCTACGTCCGTCTGGTTGTCTGTCCGTCCGTCTGCCCGTCATCTGTCTGTTTGTCTGCATGCGAACAACGCTTGCGGCTAAACCGTGAGCAAAATTTACACACAAATTGATACTTGCCGATCGATATAACGGCCTCTTGAATTTCATTAAATCTTATTTCACTTAGGCTTTTATAACAGATCTGGGATCATTGAGGACTACAATTATTTTATTAATAAGCAATATTTTAAAAATTAATATAATCAGAATAATTAATTACAATACTTCTTCATAATAATTTAAATTAATTTGTCAAACAGTAAAAATTAGGGAATTTGTTATACGACATACGGAGAAGAGCCTCTCTAGCTGTGGTCACACTGGAAGTAGTTCAATACATTACCATTTTTATTTGTGAATGATACTCATTAAAGTTATAATTTAATTATCTTTATAGTATATGTTTTTATTTCACAGTAAAATATGTCATATATACAAAGAAAACTAGTTGTGTTACAACATCACATATTTTCTCCCATTATTTCTAAATTTTCAATTTCGAAAATTCAGCGAGTTCAACGAAAATAGGACCCGCGCCAGTATTTGAAACGACCCTACCTTCCGCAGAAAAAATTACAGAAAGAATTTGGAGCAGTTTTTGAAAAGAAAATTGTTTGAAAAAAATAACAAATTGCCAATATTTCGCGCAAAATTTCACAAAAACTACTCATATTTTCGAAAATTTGAACTTGACTATATTTCAAGAACTTTTTATTAAAAATCATTTTATTAAAGTACTAGTGGTGCTACAGAAAGACATAAACTTTCCTGTATTAGTTTTCTATTTCCTTTGGTGACGTCTAGCTATTCGGAATTGCCACATACTCACCTATCTGCCATCAATCGCCACCGAAATTACTTTTTATTGAAAATTTCTTAGTTTTTCGGTTTACTAACGATAGAACACAAATATTAGTTTAAGAATATTAAATAAGAGTAAAACCTCATCCTCCGTTTTCGAAAAACTTCTTTGGAAGTCATTTAAAGTACGTTATTTCACATATACAATATAGTTTACAAATTGCTAGAAATGTGCATATTAACGGTATTAATGTACATGATTACGAATCCTTAAAAAAATTACATTTTTGCAATTTTTGTAAAAAAATACCCCGCAATGAATTTTACGTAATATTTAAAAGCGCAGTTAGTACTATCCCTGCGAAAAGTTTGAAGAAAAAATTTGGAACCATTTATAATAAATGGCGTTTGAGAGTTTCAGAAAATGCGGTATTTTGGGCTAGTTTTGCAGAAAACGGTTGAGTTTTCGAGAAACTGTATACGACATTATTTAAAGCACGTATACTCATATATAATAATGTGAACAAATCGTCGCTAATGTAAATATTAACGATGTGAGAGACACGTAACAAATTCACTTTTGTAATTTCGTGCAGAAACAAAAGAATAGAGTATTATGTCGTTTATGTCGCCCCAAAGAGTACACTTGGCACTACCCCTACCAAAAGTTTAAAGAAAAAAATTGGAGCCGTTTTTGAAAAAATCTTCTTTTTGTAATTTTTTTAAATTGCACATATTGCACGAAATATTGCGCGAAAACTACTAACATTTTCAAAAAATATGCCTGACCTTAATGAAAGAACTAATAATGTGGAACAAATTTTTTTGAAGGAAAAATCTCTATCTTTAATTTTGTAGATGTTGGAACCACCGAAAAAAATTCAATTTTTCAATTTCAAAAATTCAGTGAAAATCGGACCTATGCCACTTTTATAAGTGTATGTTACTCATTTCTTACAAGAATTAAAAAGAAAAATTAGGAGCCGTTATTGAGAAAATTTGGAAAATGTCCCCAGGGCTTCATGTAACGTACCCTCAAAAATTAATTAATGTTTTTCATATATTTCTCGAGATTTTATTGGAAACTACCTTCCGTAGCTTTGTTAGTTTTTGTGATAATTTACGCAGGAACTTCACAATATTCTTTCATTTGGTACGAACTTATCAGTCCTCAGATACACACGCTGTTTTGTTTATTTGACGTCATATTGATAAATAAGGCAAATTCGCCATTCATTTAGACCCCCCCCGAAAAGAATAAGTTTCGAATTCTACTTGGATTCAGCAACGAGCTAGTAAGCCGTAAGGTTTTGTATGCACCGCGGGCGGCATCCGACCCCTCGGGCCGGAGGCTCTTGGGTTAGGGGGTCGCCCTTGGGGCGAGGGCGTCTACTTGGCGCCGTAGGTACATAAATAACTATTGTATTACTTGTAAGGTACTGTTTACTTTCAAAATTCTTAACTGAGTAAAAACTGGGAGTACTCTTGTATCATTAATTGTTGTATTATTAATATTATTGTTTATTATTATGATAATCTTGTTTTACTATTTATTACATTTTGAATATTGTCTAAGATTATTGTATTTGTAACTTTCCACTGGATAACAGTCCATTTGCAAGATAATAAACTTATTATTATATAATTAAAATATCAGATCTTCGATTCAGGCCACATGGACAAGGGTTTCTTTCATTTGGAAAAAAATCGTGCCCGTGGTTTAGGCGCTAGTGTTGTTCACATACATCGGACAGACGGACGGACGTTTTGTAAAATAAACACTTTTTCGGTTTAGGGAACCCCAAAACGTGTATTTCCGTTGCAATATCGAAATCGATTTTCCGCAGCATTAGATAACTTTCCCTATTCTACGTATATAACCCCCAAATATTAATGAATGTTGTTCACATACACCGTACAGACGGACAGACAGACGGTTTGATCCACCGAACACACAGACGTTTTGTAAAAAAAACATTTTTTCGGTATCAGGGGACCCCAAAACGTGTATTTCCGTTGATATCTCGAAATCGATTTCTGACAATCGATTTTCTGCATCATTACATAACTTTCCCTATACTACGTATATTACTCCGTATATAGGTACGTATACGTGAAAGTAAAAATCTCTATTTTCAATTTTGTCACAAAAAAATTATACATTAGCAATTTTCGAAAATCATGGATATCAGCGAACATGAAATCTGCACCATTCTCTTGAGCGTCCTTTGCTCTCTCCAAGGACGAAGTTTAATAAAAAAATTTGGAACCATTTTTGAGAAAATTTTGAAAATGTTCTTGTGGCTTAATGTAAAGTACCCTCAAAAATCAGAATATCCGTTTGAAATTCCGGAAGCCTTCAGATCATGGTACATCAAAATCGGCTGAACGGTTTCGTCGCTAGCGTTGGCCACAGACGGACAGATGAACTGACGGTCAAATGGACAGACGAACAGATGGACAGACAGACGGACTGACGGACGGACAGACAGGTAACAAGGCACACGAACAGACATGTTTTGCCGGTATCATGTACCGACAAAACAGGGCTACACAACGTGTAAGAGGAACTAATTTACTATACCCAGCACCAGGATTTATTCGCTTTTTCGTTAATAGGGTCCGACAATGAGAGTTTTTTTCTGAAGAATTTCGCCGTTTTCTGGCGCTCGATTACATTACTTTCTCTTCTTACGAAGTAAGTGCAACAAACGAAAAATTTCAATGGAAAAGAGGGCCCAGAAATGTGGTTGGCCCCCGTTGTTTTTTCATGCTGCACCCGCCCATGCAACTCAGCAATTGAAGGCAAGGAGTTTATTTATCACATTTTGAGCGTTGTGGCCTATTGTAGATTTTTCTGCCAATTGAGACATAGCCACATATCTCAATGGTATTATTGATTAAAATGATGTGGAACAGTGACTCAATCGAAGTATTGGTACCCGGGAGCGAAAATAAAAGGTTAGTGTACTATATTTACAAAGAGGGCATTGGGTAGCCCTATTGGACATGAACGTATTAAATGCAAACATTGAGATGTAAATAGTAGGACGTAGAAATATTCTAGGATGGGACGTTGGAGATTCCTAGGGAAATATAAATAAAAATGTAATCTGGAACGTGAACATTTGTAGAAAATATTTTTTTTTAAATTTTGAAAGCATCATATAACGAAATATAAAGGACACTAACAGCCAATGATGAAATATTTTAGAAAAAAACATTAGTGTCGAGTCAAGATAGTTAACTATTGTGAAACGAGTTACAGCGAATAACAAAGTTAATAACAAAAAATTGGAAAACAACGAAAACGAAGTTGACATGTTGCACCAGGGTTATGATTTTGGGGAAAGATATTTGGTCGTCGATGCGAGCACATGCAAGGCTAGCTAGAACGTTAAGCTTTTGTGAATGAAAACAATCTTGAGTAGGGATATCCATCTGAGGCATTCGTAAATAATTATTTATGTGAACATTGTAAGTTGTTTAGCGTCAGATTTTAAGACATTAACGTGAACGGAACTTCAACATCAAGACAAAAGCTCCAGCGATTCTTCAAGATTTAGCTATCCTTCCGGCTCCTTGCCCTTTCCGTAATACTCCACTTTCCTATATATTTTATTTATTTATTTATTTATGTATTATTTATTTATTTATTCATTCATTTATTTATTTATTTTTGTTCTTATTAATTCCTCCTTTTTTATTCCATTCATCATTGTCTCTTCACATAGAACTTCTTCCCTTTTTATTTCGAAATATATTCTCTTAGTTTTCCCACTTTATTCTTCATTTTTTAATGTTTTCATTTAAAGTTGTTCACGCGAGGAATGCTTATCTGTCATTCTTTTTACTCTTCCGCTCTTACAGTACTCCTTGGCGCCTTTTTCTGCCAGCCGCGCCATCGGCCGCTGTTGTGCGCCAGCGGCCCATCTCGCACAGCGTCGCCACGACGCGAGCACGCGCCGGCCACGGGAGGGACCGCCCTACGCAGAATCCGCGGATCCAACGGCGGTGCGCTCGCGCCTATGGCCTGCCGCTTCCCTTGCCCAACAGGGACTTTTCAAAAGACTCAAGTGCGTCGCAGTGGCACCACTTATCCGCTCCGTAAACATCAAGTATCGCGATGTTTGCGTCAGCTGATGGCTGGGACGTTGGTCTATCCGATTATACTCGTGTGTGCGTGGATGCGATGTTTTTCTTTTTTTTGGGGGGGGGGGGATTTTTACCTTAAAATGATTTGATCACTCGAGCGTCCTTTGTTTTGTAAATAAGAAAATGCAGATTCGAAAGAAGAATGACGCAGAATGCAGAATTGCGTGGACGATATCTGTCTGGTACTCTGATTGCTGTTCCTAACAGTCGTTTTTGTTGAAGCCACGCGTCGTCTTCAAATGTTTCACGTGATGGCTTTCCTTTCCTTCTTAGGAGATGTAATCCGAAGTTTGGTTGGCCTTGGCAACAAGTTAGCTCATAAGAACAAGTTGTTCTTACCAATCATCGTGTTTGTCGACAAGTTAGGTCGCTTAACGAAGGTGTAATTTATTTTGAAATATCGTACACTCCAAAGTTATGTTGTAATTGCATTTCCGTATTTGGAAGCGGTAAAGATGAGACAAGAATACTGTAGGTAAATCAAGTTTCGAGATTTTGAGATTGTGCTGCTACATTTTCTATTGTTACTGATCGTAATGTATAAACAACAATACTACTACTAATAATAACAATACTTACTACTACTAATAATAATGATCATAAATAATGTTTTATTTGCATTTCAGTACTACTAAAGTGCTTTAGTTATAAACATGAAAGTGAATAGCAAGAAATATGAAATGTTTGCGAATGTGTAACAGATTAGGTATTTAGTGAGTTTTATAGAATCTTGTAACGCTCTCTATGAGTTAAAGGTATTAATGCCATTTAAACTTATTTGCCATCTTAAACATCAAGCAATATTGCAGCCGACAGAAATCACAAGATCATCTAAGAATCTTACAAATGTCCTTGTTTAGTATTAAATGATAAGAACAATAGATGGATTACGCTATCCGAAATCACATCCGGTCCTGATCATTCCCATAGCTTCACAAACATCAAAACTCTCAACATAGAACAAGGTGTGAGTGAGCTTACTGCATGCTTTGAACGTTGTAATGGTGAAACCTAGAGAGTGACTACTTACCGTAGATCTTCATCTTTCCCAGTATTCGCGCGCCTTGGGAAGAAGTTTCGCGTTGTCTTAGCCCCAACCTTTCAACATCATAAAACAGTTGTGCCATGTTTACATCTCTTCAGAAACAATGGCTTGGGGAAGAATCTCAGCACTCGATCTGTCTTGAAGGATTCCATGGCTCGATGACCCCCTACAATCCACGACCATGAAGAATGTTATTGAATGTTGAAATAATATACCTCACTTACAAAAAATACTATACCCTTATTACGTCCACAAACTTTTGTACAGAAACATTTCCGCGATAGTTCACACACATTGTCCTTTTTTAATATTACCGTGAAAATACACATACGTACAATGACTTCATTGACAATAAAGGGATTTGGAATAATTTATTGAGTCGAAACTGTCCCACTAATTTTTCAATGTTTGCAGCTTCAAATTACATCTCGTCCGTATTATCCATCTAATAAATATTACATTTACTAGTGTTGGTGCAGAATGGCAAAGACATTCTCGTACTAGTAGGTTTTCTAATTCCTTTAGTCTATGCTGGCGTTTCGGTCTTGCCCAATTTCTTGCCAGCTGCCATCTATTGCCACCTAAACTACATTAAAAAATGACTCAAGTTTTTTGTTTCCTAATGGTAGAACCGAAAAATTACTTTAAGAATATTAAAGAAGAGCAACACATCGTCCTTTATGGAAATTTTCGTTGAAACATATGGAGCCGTTTTTAAGAAAATGTCATTTAATCATTAGTGTATATACGAAATTTGATGCTCTCTTTCACAGAAAACTTTCGAGTTTTCTAAAAATTTCATTGAAAATCATTGGAAGCACTTCCACTCACAAATACAATAATGTATACAAATCAATGGATCGTGCATATGAACCGTATGAATGATTTAAAAAAAATTACATTTGCGTAATTTTTGAAAAAATAAGACTACAGCAAAATGAATTTTATGTCATCTTAAACAGTGCATTTAGAACTATCCCAACAAAAAGTTTGAAGAAAATATATGGTGTCTTTTTTTAGAAAATGGCGTTTGAGCGTATTGGAAAATTTTCAATTTTGTTATGGGACGAGGTCGAAAAATGTGGAACTTTTGCAATTTTCGAAACTTGAGATTTAACAGGGAAAATCGGACATGTGCCGTCTTTATAAGTGTTATATATTTATAAGTGTTATATGTTAGTTCTATATATTATAATTTCATTCTATTCTTTCAAGAATATTTAAACAAAAATATTGAAGCTATTTTTGAGAAAAGTTTGAAAATATCCTAGTGGAGTCATGTAAAGTAAACCCCCAAAAATTTAAAGAATGTTTTTTCAAAATTGTAGAGTTTCTGGTGGGTCCAGGTTCGATCCGGAAATATTCATTTTGGAAAAATTCGTACGAATAGTTAGTAGTATGAGTTAGTGTAGTAGTAGTAGTAGTACGAGTAGGAGTTAGTGTCGTTCACTGACGGACGGACGCTTTGAAAACTAGTGGCGCTACTGAATGGCACAGACATGCTTGTACTAGTTAGTTTTTAATTTCATTGTTCTGTTTAATTTTTTGGTCTTGCCTCTTCCTCTCGTCAGCTGACATCTATTGCCGCCCAAACTACTAACTAAAATTTTCTCAACTTTTCGGAATCCTAATGATATGCCCAAAATATTACTTTAAGAATATTATACTTGTAGAAGAGAATAACAGCGTCTTACATGGAAATTTTCGATGAAAAATTTGGAGCCGTTTTTATTAAATGATGTTTAAGCGTTACTGTAAATGCGAAAATTTGAATCTCTTTAACTTTTGAGTTTTGGAGAAACTTCAATGGAAGTCATTTGAAGCACTTCCAATCAGATATGCGATAATATAGACAAAAATTGCTGGAACTGTGCATATAAAACGGCGTGAGGGATATTTAAAAAATACATATCTGGGCTATTTTTGATATAAAAAAATACAAGATCGTGACTTCTGTGTCATCTTAATGTATTTAGCCCTATCCGTACAAAAAGTATTAGGAAAAAAACTTGGAGCCGCTTTCGAAAAAAAGACGTATTAGGGGTTCTGTAAATGCAGAAATTGAGCTCATTTTCAAAGAAAACTTTGAGATTTCGAGAAACTTTATCGACGTCGTTTAAGCACAGACACTCATAAATGCAATAATGTGAACAAATTGCCGCTAATGTTAATATTAACGACATGAGAAAGATAAAAAATATATATTGTGTATTTTTTTAAAACAAAAAGAATAGAGCAATATTCCATTTATATCATTTTATAGAGTATAATTTGCACTAAGCCTACTAAAAGTTTAAAGAAAAAATTTGGAGCCATTTTTGAGAACATTTTAAAAATGTTTCAGGGGCTTCATGTAAAGTACTTCCAAAATTAATGAAAGTTGTTCACAATCGCAGACCTTTTGTGAGGCGCCAGATCGACAGGGTTTATTCAGTTTTGATAAAATCTGATGCATGCTTTAGGCTCTAGGGTTGTTCATAGACGGCAGACGGACGGTCGGACATTTTGAAAAAAAAATCACTTTCAAGGACTCACAATTTGTTAAATCTGACTTTGTAAGGTGTAGGAGGGAGTAATTTACAAGGAAAAAAGAAAATGAAAAATGGATAAAAAGAAATGAGAAATGTTTTTTTCTCTCTAAAAAGAGTTTATTGGTAGAGGTAATTACATTTACACACCTTCAATATAATCGCCCCCGTTATTAATGACCTTTTGCCAAATGACAGGAAGTCGTCATACACCATCTACGCGTCCTATATTGACTGCCTATATTCCTACGCGTTAATGTCCTATACTGACTGCTCTATAGCATGAATAATTTCTTTTCTGGTATTGTACCAGGTTCTTCGTAGTACTTTCATTTTGCTGAAGAGATCGTAATTAGAGAAACTCATATTGGGTGAATAAGGTGGACGTTCCAAAAGCGGCCTGCACGTGGGGTCGTCCTGCACGGGGGTTATCCTTCACATCATCTGTGCCTAATCTGAACGCTTTAACCCATCGTGCTACAGTGGACTATGGCAACTCTGCATTACCACATGCTTTACGCAGTCCCTGAAAACATTCTTGCTAACTCCGACCACGTACCACTTCAATTTTAAGCCTCGAACGTTGCTCTACCTTTGTGAACATGACGTTAGGGCGCTTGAACTATTGCTATGAAGTTCAACGATTTACATGATGAGGATGAAACGATATGGTGATGATAGGGGGTGAAAGGACGAACACAAAACCATGCCCGTGGCGGGACTCGAACGCGCGACCCCTCGTCCGAGATCACTACACCACTACTCCTTTAGCGATCTCGGCCACGTGGCCGACACAATATGACTTTGTGTCGAAAAATCGCCGTTTTTGCCGCAGCATTAAATACCTTCCTCTTTACTGCGTATATTACTCCGCATACGCGTACGTATACTTTTTCTGTTTCAGGGGACCCCAAAACGTGTATTTCTGTTGAAATCTCTAAATCAATTTTCCGCAGTATTATATACATTTCTCTATATTCCGTTTATTACTCCGTACATACGTACGTAGACGAGAAGAAACTAGTGGTGTCACAAATGGCATAAACTTTCTCGTATTAGTTGATTTTCTAATTTGTTTGGTCTGGGCTAAATTTTCGGCCTTCCCCATCCTCCTGGAAGTTGCCGTTTATCACTGCCCAAATTACATTTTCTTTTTAATTTCCATTTTACTTTCCCGTATACGTACGTATACACGGAGTGATATACGTAGTATAGGGAAAGTTATGTAATGCTGCGCGAAAAAATGGCCAATTTTCGGCGGAAAAAAATTAATTGCCGGGCCGTGAAAACGAATAAGTGGATAAAACCAGTTGCTAAATTAAGAAAAAAAAATCCTCTATCTCGTGGTGTGGTCAAAATCCATGATTTGTTGCTTCTTTATACTTAAAATCGATTGACGGCATTCCGTCCTTCTGTCCGTCTGTGGTCAACGCTAGCGCCTAAACCGTTCGGTCGATTTTCTTCAAAATTGATATTCCCCAGTCGATCTGATTCTAGTCGAAGCTTTGTGATTTTGAAAAAGATTCTTTAAAATTTGGGGGTACTTTATATGAAGCCCCCCGAGGGATTTTCGACATTTTCTCAAAAACGGCTCCAAATTTTTTTCTTTAAATTTCTTGTATGAATAGAGGAAAATACACTTTTTAACATGGCATAGATCCGATTTTCACGTACAGCTCTGAATTTTCGAAAATTGTGAAAGTTTGAATTTTTTTCGGCGTCTTTCTCCAACTACAAAATTGAAGATAGAGATTTTTTCTTCAAATAAAATTTGTTCTGCATATTGAGTTCTTTAATAAAGGCCATGTAAATGTTTTTCACAACTTTGGTAGTTTTCGTGCAATATTGCGTGCAATATGTGCAATTTTAAAAAATTACAAAAACAAAATTTTCTCAAAAACGGCTCCAAATTTTTTCTTTAAACTTTTGGTAGGGATAGTGGTAAATGTACTCCATCAATGACATAAAAGCTATTTTGGTCTATCGGTTGGTTTTTTCAAAACTTACAAAAATGTAAATTTTTTACTTGTCTCTCACGTCGTTAATATTTACATTATCGGCGATTTTTTTCACATTATTATATTTACGAGTATATATGCTTTAAATAATATCAAGTAAAGTTTGTGGAAAACACTACCGTTTTCTGTGAAAAGTAGCTCAAATTTCGGCATTTTCAGAAATGCTCAAATGTCATTTTCTCGTATATGGCTGCAATTTGTTTCTTGAAACTTTTGTAACGGATAGTGCTAATTACACTCATTAGTATAGCGTGAAGTTTATTTTGAGTATTTTTGTTTTTTTCAAAAATTATATAAATGTAAATTTTTTGAAAGATCTCTCACATCTTTAATAATCACATTATCCGCAATTTGTAAAGATGATTATATTTGTGAGTGTAAGTGCTTCAAATAACTTCAAATAAAGTATTTTGGAAACTCAAAAATTTTCTGTGAAAATGAGCTTCAAATTTCGCATTTTTAGTAGTGCTAAAACGCCATTTTCTCTTAAACGGCACATAATTTTTAAAGGAAAATTGCCATTTACGGCTAGGTTTTTGTGTTCTTTAATATTCTAAAATTAATATTTCTGTTCTACCAATAGGAAACCGAAAAAATAAGAAAATGACAAAAAAATGTACTTTTGGCGATGATAGATGGTAGCTGGCAAGAAAGAGTATGTGGCAATTCCGAATAGCTAGCGAAGACCCAGGAAAATAGAAAACTAATACGGGAAAGTCTGTGCCATTCTGTAGCACCACTAGTTTTTCGGTTTCCTAATGGTGGAACCGAAATATTAATTTCAGAATATTAAAGAACAGGAAAACTTCTCCTTAAAAGGAAATTTTCGTAGAAAAATTTGGAGACGTTTTTAAGAAAATGTCATTTAAGCTTTACTGTAAATGCGAAATTTGAAGATCTTCTTCACAGAAAACTTTGCATTTTTCGAAATCTGTATTAGAATTAATTTAAAGTATTTCCGCTCACATATGCAATAATGTATGCAAATCGTTGGAAATGCACATATTAATGATCCGAGGGAAATATTGCGACCCCCTGTGGTGTGTGTGTACCCACGCAGTTGGCAACGTTTTGCAACGACCCGGCACATTGACAGGTCAGCATTCACTGTATACCGTTGCGACTTCTGTACAACATACAGTGGTTTACTACAAATAAGAGTATAGCATCCCCACTATGACTTATTGTTCAAATTTTTTACTTCATCACAAAAATCTAGTGGTGTTAATGAATTGCACAGACTTTCCCGTATTACTTTCCTATTTCCTTTGGTCTCAGCTATGTATTCGGACTTGCCACATACTCTTGCCAGCTGCCATCTATTGCCAAAGTTGCCAGCTGCCATCTATTGCCAATTTTTTTTTGACATTTCCTTATTTTTTGTTTCCTAATACTAGAATGGAAATAATCGTTTAAGAATATTAAAGAACAGTAAATCATCGTCCTAAAGGACATTTTTCTTTAAAAAAACTTGGAATGTTTTTAAAGAAAATGACATTTAAGCGATACTGTAAATTCGAAATTTGTAATCCTGTTTGATAGAAAATTTTTGAGTTTTCGAAACACTTCATTCGAAGTCATTTGGAGCATCTTAACTCACAAAAACAACAGTGATTGCAAATTGCTGGAGATGTGCATACTAATGGTAACGGTCAGAAAACTTTCAAAAAATTACATTTGATTAATTTTTTTAAAAACAAAATTACACTAAAATTAACTTTGGCTCATATTAAAAAGTTTCGAGAAGTTTCCTTTCGAAAAGTGAGAAGAAACAATTTAGAGCCGTTTCTGAGAAAATGGCGTTGAAGAGTTTCTGAAAATGAGGAATTTTGAGCTTACTTTAATAGAAAACTATTGGGTTTTCGAGAAACATTATATGATATTATTTAAAGCACACCTACTCATTAATGCAATAGTATAAACAAATCACCGCTAATGTAAATATTAACGAGGTGAAAGACAAGTAAAAAAATACAGTAGTACATTTAGCACTATCCTTACCAAAAGTTTAAAGAAAAAATTTGGAGCCGTTTTTGAGAAAATCTGGTTTTTGTAATTTTTTAAAAATTGCATAAAATGTACGCAATGTTACTCAAAAATTTTTACAATTATAAAAAAATGTACATGAGCGTAATGAAAGAACTCACCATGGAGAACAAATTTTATTTGAAGGAAAAATCTCTATCTTTAATTTTGTAGTTGTAGGAAGAGGCCGAAGAAAATTAAACTTTTGCAATTTTCGAAAATTCAGCGCCAACCGTGAAATTAAGACCTATGTCAGCTTTATTTTACTCTGTTCTTACAAGAAATTTGAAGAAAAAATTTGGAGCAGTTTTTGAGAAAATTTTGAAAATGTCCAGGGAGCTTCATGTAAAGTATCCCCAAATTTTGAAGAAAGTTTTTCAAAATCGCGGCCCCTCGAGTGCAATCAGAACAACGGGGGAATATTCTTTTTGGTAGAAATCGTACATATGGTTTAGGCGCTAATGTTGACGGATGGACGTTTGCTTTCAATTGTTTTTTCGGTATCAAGGACTAACAAAAAGGGATTCTGACTACAGCACGTGTTAGGGGATTTTTTAAAATTTAGCAACTGGTTTTATCCACTTTTTCGTTATCACGACCTGGCAATGAATTTTTTTCTGCCGAAAATCCACCGTTTTTTCGCGCAGAATTACATAACTTTCCCTATACTACGTATATTACTCCATATATACGTATGTATACGGGAAAGTAACATTTCTTTATTGTTAATAATGATGTATAACGCGAATTTCTCCGAAAAGAAACTAACGATAAACAATGTTCCAGATCGTGGAGTGGGAGTATTGGTAGTTGGCTGGGAGCAGTCCACTGCAATAGGGTTTTATTCGGCAGAGTCCACGCCTGTTAACCGACACATTGATCTGATTTCATAAACTACCATTTTGTTTGCTAGAAATTTTTTTTTTAGTTCTCATTTTCTTGTTAGCGGAATTGTATCTTCCATAATAAAGAAGGTATATTCCATAAGATAAAAGGTATCTTAAACAAGGATAAAATCCCGATGAGAGCAAATAGGTTGTTCACTACAAGTTTTTTCCTCGTTCAAGAAATATTTGAAGAGGTAAAATGTATGATCGTTCGGACAACATTCCGCCCCTCGTAATTCGCAATCCACTGGCCCCCACTGTCCGGCTATCTCTTCTCCCGGCGAAACCCACGTCAACGTTAATGCTAGGAAGTATTCACTGGGGAGACAGTCGTAAAATTCTGAGGCCTTTAAAGACCTTGAGTTAGGCACGTCGTGGTAAGTTGCTCCAATGGAGGAGAGGAAAATGTTTAGTGGTCCGTCCTGATCCCGAAGTGTACCTTTTACGATTTGTATTTATTTTCCCTCAAGCAACCTGATAGGTGATAACCTTCGGCTGGAGGGGCTGCCAACGCAGATTTCTGGAAAGACAAGCGTGTTCGAGCTGTGGGGTGTCCACGGTGTGCGTGCGCCTTACGGGAGGCTGCGGAGAGGCCTCAGAGTCAGGCTCGTACTCTCTGCTAATCTGTTGACTGCATGAGAGAGCAAACTTTCTTTTATGTTAAATACAATGGTTCTTACCATGTTCAGGATGAATATTAGTGGGATTGGTTGAACTGCGTAGAAATCTGAATGACACTAAAGTGAAATTGGATTATATTACACTATGGAGTGGTTACATTTGAACAATCGTATATTTCCAGCCAAATGTAGTTAACAACTTTTGTAACGTCTCCAAAAATATCACAAAATTATTTCCATATTTGAGCTGAACGCATTCTAGGAAATACTTATGAATTTTACTATATTTTCATGGAAGAAGTTTTTGGGGTACACTTACCCGTCATTCCCTCATTGCTCCATCGTCATTCACGTTATCTATCCTTAATTCATCTATCTTTAACCTTGCCCGCAGGGTTATTCTCATGAGTACCAGCCAGCACTCCGCTAAGGAATTTTTGAATTACGCAGTGTCAAATATATATAACAGAATTAGCCAAATTCAGAGAAAGTTAACAAGAGTGAACGTTTCCACAAAGAGTTTACGAATTTTAGAGTAAGATACTAGAATATAAAACGGGAACATCATACTCGTACTTACCAAATTCTCCCTCCGTTGGTATGACAAATTCACACACAATTGTGTATTACAGTTTTTTATGCAAATTTATTCTTTCTATCTTGCTGCATACCTTTAACTTCAAGTCACGTTCACATGACCTCCCGACTGAGTCTCTGAGTTAACGATGCACATCAGGCTGTTAATCACTGTCAGTTACATATGCCTCTTATGAAGTAATTGTCTTTTGAAGATATTTCGAATAAACTATATTATACTATATTTCGAGTATACTACATTATACTACCAATTTTTCTATTCCACAAGTGGTGAATGCTCAACACCTATTGGTAGAAATGGTGAAAAGATGAAAGACTGAAAGATCGAAGCGGAGTGAAATAAGATTCTCGAAGCCTTAACTTAACATAGAGGAGCTTATTTACGTAAGTATTTTGTAACTTTACTGAAAGGAAAAACTGCAGGCTTATTGAAATGATTTCAGTTGAAAGTGAAGATATAGTCTCATCTTTAACTGATGCAAATATCTAATATACCGTACAGCTTCATGGCAAACGCAAACGAAGTTTTATTGCCGTTTCATTATCTATTTTGTTTTTTTTATATTCTCAATCTCTGAAAACCAACTATGTACGTATTCTTCTAATAAGAAAATGCAGACTACTTACTCATACTATCCATGACACTGACTATTGAGATAAAAATAATGTTTTCAATTGTGTGAATTTTGTGTATAATTATATCTTCTTCATCGGCATTTCCCCTTCAGGAGTTTTCCATTTCCGACCTCCACAGATCTTGATTTTCCCAATCACCAGGTCTTAAACTTCTGTCCTCCATGGCTTCTTTGATGTATTTTTCTCATTCCAGAGTTGGCCTTCCTCTCTTCCTTCTTCTTGATGGTTGCCATTCCAAAATTTTCTTTGGCCATCTTTCTCCTGGCATCCTCTTAACGTGTTCATACCATTGAAGTGCTTTGTTTTCTAATCTTTTAGTCATTGAACAAATTACCTCCATCTGCTTCCATACAACCTCATGTCGGACTTTATCATACCGTGTTTAATGTAAACATCTCATATAGTCCATTTCCACCGTTCGTATTTTGTCTCTGATTTTTTTTGAGGGTGGGGGTCACATTCAGTGGCGTAGCCTGAGTTTTGCCATAGGATATGTAACTCAAAAAATGAGAAAATAATTTAAAACTTTGATTATAATTTAAATATTTTTCATTCACCAATACCATTTCTGTCAATTAGAGCACACAAAACTGATTCAGTAAAAATAATAATAGCTCACGTACTTCATGTAGTTTAATAGTTGAAAGTTAGAAAAAGGTGACTTAAGTTCACGCCCTAGCAAAATATAAATGTGTGTCCTCATACTTTAATAATAAGAGTACTATCAAACCCAATGATTTTCAAAATTGTCCAATTCATATGATTTCGAACCCAGTAGAATTGGCATAATTTATAAAATGAAAAACAATGATCTATAGTAAAAATATAATAGGAAAGAGGAAATCAATCAATTTACAGACACGTAATGAAAAACAGTTGACAGTTGTCTTTTGCTGCTTACATCAAGGGTTTCATCCAGTATGGCGGAGACAAAAGAGGTTTTAGAAATTTCATTTTTAATTTCATAGGACATAACCGTGCTCACACTTGAAATCCAATGAATCTGAATTTCTTGGTGAGATTGCACGAAACACTAAAATTTTCATATCATCCTTGTCACTTTTATCATATTTCATTATTTCACTTATTTATTCCATGAAATTTTCTCTATTTGATGATCCCCTATTTTCATTATGGCTAGAAAATAGAAGCCCTTGTCTCCCAAAAAAGCATACAACTCGAATGAAGTGTGTCAGAATTTCCCTATTTTCCCTAATATCACCGTTGTATTTATCCCTTATATCACCGTTGTGTTTATTTCCAATGCCTTTGGTTGTATTGCTCAACATAGCCTGTGTTGGTTGTTTAAATAAAATTCTATCCTCTCATATGTTTTTTCAAATATTTATTAGTTTCTCATGTGCTATAATTTGTCCACGGCACAAAAATATGACTCCATAATTTTGTAGGCACTTTGGATCGCGTGGTGCTCTCCATTCCAGGGCACAGATGTGGATTGCACAGTCACATACCCTTGTGAATTCAACCAGCACAATCCCTAACCTAAATAGACTACAAATATGTAGTTGCTAAATGCATTAAAATAAGGTAATAAAGCTTAAATAAAACGACAATGTTCATTAATTAACGTCTTCTCTTACAAACACCGAAGAGAACAATGAAGTTTCGTAAAACGACAGCTTTTTCGTAGACACGACGGTACCCTGGATGTAATGGGTCAGTGTGCATCTAATTCTCAGCGCAGGCTAGGCGGTATTTCAGACTGATTCGTTCATCCTTGTGAAGAATCGAATTCTCAACGGCGAAATGTTTGAAATATAATGAAATGTTTTGTAGTAGAAAAGGAAAATAACAAATTGACAATTTACAGTCATTTTAAAATAAAATAGCTGATATTGTCAGGGTATGTAACACATCATCCACATCCATGGACGCTACGCCCCTGGTCACATTTCTCCTCCATATAGGACTATATTTTCTACCATGGTATGGAATATTCTTTTCTTTATTTCTTGTCGGATATTGCTATTCTATATCACACTGTGTAGAGATCTTGTTGCTTTCTTCCACATTATTATTCTGGAGTTAATACCCTTATCACATGTGCCAGTGTTACTTATTATTGAGCCAAGGTATTTAATGTTGTTACAGGATTTAATTTTATCACCATCTATTTTTATGTCCATTTACGTTCTTCCAATACACATGCATTCGGTTTTATTAAAATTTATATCTAAACCCCATCTGTTATGTTCTTCTTTAAGTTTCCTTAGCGTATATTCATTGTCCTCCTCATCTTGAGTAATTAATATTTGATCATCCGCATATAGTAGAGAGTGAAGTTTGTCGTCTCCAATTTCAATTTCCATGCCCGAACACTTTTTGTACCATGTATGCAGATCTTGCTCAAGGTAAATTTTTGAACAAAATTGGCGATAAATCACATCCTTGCTTAAGACCTTTGTTTACCAATATATTTTGAGTTACCATTTTTCCAATTTTAATTTTCGCTTCAGTGTTCTTATATAGTTTCTTGACAATGTTGATCCACTTTTCTTTTATATTGACTCTCCTCATTGCCTCCCATAGCTTACTTCGCGGAACACTATCATAGGCTTTTTCAAGATCTATAAATGTCAGGCAAAGATCTACGTTCCTGCTCTTGCATTTCTCAAAAATTTGCCTTAAAAAATAAATGTTGTGCAGGCAGGATCGTCCTAATCTAAAACCACTTTACTCCTCACTCAAACTAGATATTTGTTTGTTTTTTTTCCCTCAAAATACTGGAGAACAGTCTTACTATAGACGGTATAACACTGATGCCTCTTTAATTTGTGCACATCTTTTTATCGCCCTTCTTATAAACAGGCGATATATAAGACATGTTCCACTCTGTAGGTAAGTCTTCTCCTAATTCTATTTTATTGAACAGTCTTTTTAAAGATTTTATAAACCTGTCTCCACCGTACTTGAGAAGTTCCATTCTCAGATTTCCTGGTCCTGGAGCTTTGTTTGTTTTGGCCTTTTGCGACGCAATTTTCACACCTTTTTCTGTTATTTCTGCCTCACATTCCTGACAATTGTTTACATCTTCTTCTATTTCATATGCAAATCTACTTTCTTGTAAAAGTACGGACTAATGATGTATCCATTTCTGAGCAGGAATTCTTTGCATGACGATCTTTTTTACATTATTTTGTCTCATTTTCTTAATAATCTTCCAGGCCTTAGATGATTTATTATATCCTATTATTCCATAGATGTCTCTACATACTCTACATACGTTCACTTCCTTCATTTCCATTCTCACTGCTGCTTTTACTTCTCGTCGCTTTTGAACATATTCATTTCTAGATTCTGGTGTTTTGTCTTTCAATTATTTTATGTATGGCTTTTTCTTTTCTTCTATTGTACTTTCCAGTTCATCTGAGAATTTTTCAGAGTATGGTTTTCTTCTATTCTCTTCTGGAAGTGCTTCCTTTGCTGCTTCAAAAACACTTTCTTTCAAGTGCTCATAAAGTGTAGGATTTCCTTCATTCTTTAAGTCAAGTCTATTGCCTGGTCGAGTTTGGTAGAGCATTTTGATGCTATATTGTTTCCGAAGGTCGGTTTTGTAGACTAGTTCTTTATATTCCGTAACTTAGTTTTCCGTATTCTTTGCACTTGCTCCTTTCTTTCTAAAACCAATCTTTCCTGCTACCATATGATGATTACTAGCACATTCAGGTCTCCTAAAGACTCGCACGTCTTGTAATAAAGTTTTTCTCGTCCGTCTCATCACAATCAAATCTATTAAGGATTTACGGTTCCTTGTGGGGTCTTCCCAAGTATACTTATATGGATGGATATATGGATGTCCTTATGTTGAAATATGGTTTTGGCTACAGTACATTCTTGTTCCTTGCGTAAGTCAATTAGCCTTTCTCCATTATCATTTAGCACCGTTTCTCCAAACCGGCTCACTACATCTTGTTCAGAGCATCCAACTCTACTATTGAAATCGCCCATGATAATTCCGTTTGTTTATTTATATCACCAATAATATCAGTCAGCGTACTGAAAAAAAAATCTTTTCTTGTGTAGAAGCATTTTCATTCATAGCATAAATACCTATAATATTTGTTCTTTGGTTATAAAAATTTAAATCAACTGTAATAATTCTCTCATTTATGTGTTCACAATTGGTAACATGTCTCATCCAATTTTTTCTTATAAGTATTGAAACTCCAGATTTTGCCCGCTCGGATTTTGGCACTTAACTCCAGATCTTCTATATCTATATCTATACTAATATATAAGACAGAAGTGCACTGACTTACAGCGCGATAATCTCTGAATCTACTGAACCAATACTGATGAAACTTTTGTACTAGCTTCCTTTAAAGGTCTGGAGTAACATAGGCTATGATTTACAATCGCAAACCTTACTATATTCACAAAATAATTACTTTTCCGGACATTTTTCGCCTAGGTTTACATCACAGATTCAATAATGGATCAATGTCAATAGTTTAGCTGCGCGCCACCAGAGGATGAGGTCTGAGATCTTCTACTGTTTTCATCAATGTCCAGAATTATTACGAAATTCGTTGGGTTTGAACAACGCTATGTAAAGTCCGTGAGTGATCGTTGGTGATTTGTTTGTTTTCAACGTTGGTGGACCATTGGAACGAAATCCCTACTTAAAGTAGTTATGAACGTCAATGTTCAAATATTGACCTTGGTCCGTTTGGTACACAAATTGTGGCAAGAAAACATGTGAGTTGTTTTAAAGTATTAAGAGAGTTAAAAGTACAAACATATACAGTACAAAATATACAGTAATGTACAATGTACAATATGTAGATATCGTATTCAGGTATCGTATATTTTCTAAGTAACTTCTTCTTTTACAGAATTTGTGAAAATTGAATTGTTTGAAACAATGCCGAAACGAAAGTTACAGTTGTCAAAACAGAATACAAGTGCTAAGAGACGGGCAGCCTATTAAAATTCGAAATCGGCTACTCAGAGGCAAGAGCGACTTGCAGAAGAACACGCACCATTGAAAACAATACAGTAAAGAGGAAAGCAAATGTGAATAATTCTCTAGGAAGCAGGGCAGCTTTTCGTTATGAGTCTCGATTTGACTATTTACTCATATCTCATGTTCAAATTGGTAAAATGGAATATATTTGTATATTTTGGTCAACTCTGTTGAACTTTTTTCTTCAATATGGGCAGTGGACTAATACAGTGGTATGTAATTAAGCAATGGTCCTTTACATATTATCCTAATCTTGCTGTTGTTTCGCATGTCAGTTGCTCCCAGTGAATTAATTCATCTATTTTTTTTATAAACTGGCAAAAAATAATTTATCTAAAATATTTAAGTCTAATCTAATAACAAAATTCTGGGACTCCTGGGTTTCTATAATTCACATTTCAAAATCCATAGCACTTCATATCAAATAACGAAGCTAATAGTGTTTTGTCAGGTTGTTCAGTACATTGTCAATTTATTGTGTATATATAATGTACAGTTTGGTGGATCAGTATTGCTGTTATGTTGCGATGATATGATGAATTGATTTACCTAAACAAATAAGTTTTATACTACATATTACTAGCACATAGATCTTTAAACATACATCTTTCTGTCATCTTCAAAATAATTATAGAAACTGGCAATTACATTTCAGCATAGATAGTTTCATTTACTTTTATGATTACGATTCATCAAATACGTTAGGACGTCTATATTTGTCCGGATCTGTCTACTAGCGTACCCATGCGAGAACTCTCCGATGTTTCGTATACTCTGCTTAAAACTGTAAGTCCCTTCAAGGTCACGAGTTGGCAGCAGATAAATTTTTAATCTTTCTTTATAAATACTATAGAAGCAAAAAATATAAAAATGATTTAGTTTTACAACTTGGCAATTTATTGAAAGTGTAGGTATAATATATAAAACTCCCGTCCTTTGGCTCGACAGCCAGCTACGGGCCTTAGCTGACCGGCGGTGACACAGCCTTTCGGCCACGGGTGTTCGAGTGGTTAGCACGACGACATCCCTTTACTGTGTATACGCCGCTATTCTTAACCTTCGGATAGGATTTCTCATCGTCATACAGCAATCGATACTGAGACATTTGTAAGGAAAGCGCACAGTTCTAATTTACCGGGCCGGGAATCGAGCTCGGGGTTGTTTCGTGGAAAGCAAGCACGCTAATCAATAAGCCACCGAGGGGATATAAAACTCCACAAAAATAATATATGTGAGTCTACAATTTGTACAAGTATTTTACGAGTATTTTGTATTAACAGTTTAGATTTGTTTATTGTTTTTATTTATAATGTGAGGAATGTTTGGGAGCTGAAACTCCCCATTAGAAAAATGTAAACTTTTTTTAGTAAGAAAGTAAACTAGGCACACCGGAAATTTCCAAATAGGGGGAAAGACATGACAGGGCTATCTTGGCGGGGCAGATATACAATGGGAGAGAAGTAGGCCCCACTGAACGGCATGAATAAATGGAATTCCTCTTCCTGGCTAAAAATTTACTGTAATAAATGCCTGGGCAACGCCGGGTAGTTCAGCTAGTGTGATAATAATTTCCTAATATCTCTTCTCCACAACCTTTCTTTTTGGTTTCCGACAAGACCACAATATCCAGCTTCATTTTTCTATTTCTGCTATTACTTCTCTCTTCTTTGATTTCGAACTTTGTATATTCCACGTACCAACAGAGATAGTCCATTTTCTGAGCCAGAGTCGTCGTCTGTTCACATTTATCTTCCGAGGCTTCTGTGTAGGGTTGAATGCGGTTTCAAAAGTTTTACAGAAAATGGGTTGCAGGCCCAAATGATCTAACCCTCCTCCTTTTTCCGGGCTTGGGACCGGCAACGGTAAATACTGCGACCGGCTGCATTCTATCTAACATCCCTTCCTTTCCTATCTTTTATCTATTATATTAATTCATTAATAATTTACTTTATCATTGGATGCGGCCGTTTGCAAAAAAAAATTATATGTCGTAGGTCCGGAGCAAGTTTCCAATACTGGATGAAGACCTGCTTTCCTTTTTGTAACACTATCCGGTATTTTCTAAACTACAAATAACAACTCCCAATTCAATGCGAAAACAAAAAAAATCACAAACACACCGTGTTTGTTACTTTTTATTCGGCTTCCTGGCGTTGTATATTCTGCTAACATGAACATCAACACTGCCCCACCATAACATAAACAAAATTCAAAACAACAGAAATAAAAATCAACATTCACACAATATTCACAAGTCATTCATACCACGAGACATGCGCATTCTCCCTATATGTCCATTTCTTTGTAAATAAAATTTAAATTAAGAAAAACGATGATATGCTTTGTCTTCAACAAAATATGAAAATTCTCGTTGCATTTATGAAAGTGCATGCGCCGCCACTTCCCTTTCGTAGCGATGTCGTAACTGCGCCCAACTTCCTTAACGTCCACGACGACTGCACCTAGTCCCAGTTCTTCCATTTACCATATCATCCACACAATTCTCGACAAAATTGACTGTCACTATTTTAAAAAAAATACTCGTAATATTCTTTTCTTCACGTCCGAAAATCATTTACCGCATAGCAAGACATGAGGTCCTCTCACCTCTGAGACTAGAATTCATCTCCAGAAAAGTACTGTTACAATTCATTAACAAAACCTTTCCTCAACAAAGCACGCTCTCTCAGTCTGTTCTTTATTGACATTAAATTATTCTGATTTCTGCCTCCCCGGCGTCACCTTGCTTAACGGTATCTGCCAAAAATTCCCTAAATTCCCGTTTTTGATGTTTATTAGTCCGAAACTCCCTAATTTTCCGTTAAGTCATCCCGTTTTCCTCGAATTTCGTACTTTTCTGTGTTTACTTACACCAGCAATTCTCCGTCACCTGTCTTTTGACAACAGGAGGAATACAGTCACTCTGTTAAATAGAAAAACACACACTTGCCACCTTATCTATACTAATATATAAGACAGAAGTGCACTGACTTACAGCGCGATAATCTCTGAATCTACTGAACCAATACTGATGAAACTTTTGTACTAGCTTCCTTTAAAGGTCTGGAGTAACATAGGCTATGATTTACAATCGCAAACCTTACTATATTCACAAAATAATTACTTTTCCGGACATTTTTCGCCTAGGTTTACATCACAGATTCAATAATGGATCAATGTCAATAGTTTAGCTGCGCGCCACCAGAGGATGAGGTCTGAGATCTTCTACTGTTTTCATCAATGTCCAGAATTATTACGAAATTCGTTGGGTTTGAACAACGCTATGTAAAGTCCGTGAGTGATCGTTGGTGATTTGTTTGTTTTCAACGTTGGTGGACCATTGGAACGAAATCCCTACTTAAAGTAGTTATGAACGTCAATGTTCAAATATTGACCTTGGTCCGTTTGGTACACAAATTGTGGCAAGAAAACATGTGAGTTGTTTTAAAGTATTAAGAGAGTTAAAAGTACAAACATATACAGTACAAAATATACAGTAATGTACAATGTACAATATGTAGATATCGTATTCAGGTATCGTATATTTTCTAAGTAACTTCTTCTTTTACAGAATTTGTGAAAATTGAATTGTTTGAAACAATGCCGAAACGAAAGTTACAGTTGTCAAAACAGAATACAAGTGCTAAGAGACGGGCAGCCTATTAAAATTCGAAATCGGCTACTCAGAGGCAAGAGCGACTTGCAGAAGAACACGCACCATTGAAAACAATACAGTAAAGAGGAAAGCAAATGTGAATAATTCTCTAGGAAGCAGGGCAGCTTTTCGTTATGAGTCTCGATTTGACTATTTACTCATATCTCATGTTCAAATTGGTAAAATGGAATATATTTGTATATTTTGGTCAACTCTGTTGAACTTTTTTCTTCAATATGGGCAGTGGACTAATACAGTGGTATGTAATTAAGCAATGGTCCTTTACATATTATCCTAATCTTGCTGTTGTTTCGCATGTCAGTTGCTCCCAGTGAATTAATTCATCTATTTTTTTTATAAACTGGCAAAAAATAATTTATCTAAAATATTTAAGTCTAATCTAATAACAAAATTCTGGGACTCCTGGGTTTCTATAATTCACATTTCAAAATCCATAGCACTTCATATCAAATAACGAAGCTAATAGTGTTTTGTCAGGTTGTTCAGTACATTGTCAATTTATTGTGTATATATAATGTACAGTTTGGTGGATCAGTATTGCTGTTATGTTGCGATGATATGATGAATTGATTTACCTAAACAAATAAGTTTTATACTACATATTACTAGCACATAGATCTTTAAACATACATCTTTCTGTCATCTTCAAAATAATTATAGAAACAGGCAATTACATTTCAGCATAGATAGTTTCATTTACTTTTATGATTACGATTCATCAAATACGTTAGGACGTCTATATTTGTCCGGATCTGTCTACTAGCGTACCCATGCGAGAACTCTCCGATGTTTCGTATACTCTGCTTAAAACTGTAAGTCCCTTCAAGGTCACGAGTTGGCAGCAGATAAATTTTTAATCTTTCTTTATAAATACTATAGAAGCAAAAAATATAAAAATGATTTAGTTTTACAACTTGGCAATTTATTGAAAGTGTAGGTATAATATATAAAACTCCCGTCCTTTGGCTCGACAGCCAGCTACGGGCCTTAGCTGACCGGCGGTGACACAGCCTTTCGGCCACGGGTGTTCGAGTGGTTAGCACGACGACATCCCTTTACTGTGTATACGCCGCTATTCTTAACCTTCGGATAGGATTTCTCATCGTCATACAGCAATCGATACTGAGACATTTGTAAGGAAAGCGCACAGTTCTAATTTACCGGGCCGGGAATCGAGCTCGGGGTTGTTTCGTGGAAAGCAAGCACGCTAATCAATAAGCCACCGAGGGGATATAAAACTCCACAAAAATAATATATGTGAGTCTACAATTTGTACAAGTATTTTACGAGTATTTTGTATTAACAGTTTAGATTTGTTTATTGTTTTTATTTATAATGTGAGGAATGTTTGGGAGCTGAAACTCCCCATTAGAAAAATGTAAACTTTTTTTAGTAAGAAAGTAAACTAGGCACACCGGAAATTTCCAAATAGGGGGAAAGACAGGGCTATCTTGGCGGGGCAGATATACAATGGGAGAGAAGTAGGCCCCACTGAACGGCATGAATAAATGGAATTCCTCTTCCTGGCTAAAAATTTACTGTAATAAATGCCTGGGCAACGCCGGGTAGTTCAGCTAGTAAACTATACGTGCTGACGTAGAAAGTTATTCTTAAATTTCCCTTAAGCTAATTATTGTTTTGAACTAATGTTTATTCACCGCGGCATTTCGTACACAATAAATGTCCGCACGCCATTCTGCCGTCATTTGTTGAATCTATAGTCGGCTTCCTCTGTGACGGTTCTTTTATTATAAAAGAAATACAGAAAGAATAAATAAATTAAAAAAATTTAAAAAAAGAAATACAAATTATTACAATACTGAGGTACTCGATCCCTCAGCGCCCACCGCAGGTACCGGGAGAGATGGCTCAGTGCATCAACCTGATGTCACTGCAGTCCCTCTGACCGGGAGGTCCTAGGTTCGAGCCCCGACGGTGGCAGGATTTTCGACACTAGCTTGTCAGCTAGGTCGAATTCAGTCGCTGTCTGGAGGAGAATTCTAGCGGCCGGCTGCTCTGATCGGTAGTTTTCCGTGGTTTCTCCGATCACCACCAGGCGCATGCCGGAGCAGTACCCTAACAAACGGGCCACGGACCGCGCGCGATCTTTCCTTCCTCATCCTTGTCCTATCCTCTCCCTCTTACACACACACTTACACTAACATGCACTACACTACCACACATACCGGGAGACCGGTCGGGAGATTACAACTTGTCCCGGCTGGGGCGATGCCCCGCTGGTGGGAGATACTTGGTTGAGGGGAAAACCCCGCTAGTCGACGGTAGGTCGGCGCCAGATCTCGCCATCCAGCGGGGAAAAGATCATCGCCACCTCCCGGGGGAAAACACGCACTACACTTACGGGACTAATGACCTCAGCAGTTGACGCGCCCGGAAACACGAATCAATCAATCAATCAACCACCGCAGGTGGAATTTAATTTAATTTCGATATAATTATATCGAAAAGCTTAATAATCATTCATTATTTTAATAAAAGGTTTCCATTTATCAACAAAAAATGGAAAGGATCAATGAAAAAACTCTTTGTGAAAAAATCTGTGCCGAATTATGGTAGATACTTCTTCTGTTACAATCGTAATATACGTTGTAAGAGTTTTGATATGCTTATTAATTCCACCAATTTGCGTTTGTGCAATAGATCTCATTCAGGAGTTAATTCCTGAGTTTAAGACAGGCCTGCACAACGCATGCTCTCGCGGGCATTCTGCACTTACGAGCCGACTGTCTGCCCGCGACTGTGCAAAGTGCAAGTAGTGGGAAATAGGAAGCTTTAGTACTGTATATATGATGGTAAATGCGATACCAGTGTATTTGAATGGAACCAACTCTGATTTAGAAATGTAGTAATTTAGGTGGAAAACTGAGTCAGTGTGTGAACCTGTTAGATGTCATGAGTTAAAATGTTAAGAGAAAATGTTAAAAGAGATTTTAGTGTTTTATATTATTATTACTTATTATTTTAATTTTGTTAATTGCAGACTCATGTACAAGAGTTTCAAAAGTGTGTCGACGTGATGTTGATCTGGTCGTTTTCTTGAGATAACTATCACGAATTAACGTCTTCTTATCACGTGTCTGAGGGCTACTCAGTCACGCCTCCTTCAGCCTGCGATCACTAGAGGAGATCGGGAACACTCAGTGCTGCAGCTGTGGATCCGATAGCCTACGTTGACCGCCCGAACGCACGGGTTCGGGCGTTCCCGCCTGCTTGTTGCTAACAAGTTATGAATGAAAAGAAGTGGACTGATGGGAATCAGTTACCTTTTCGATAACAGAAAAGCATCTCAGAAAGGTAGAGCACTTCAGGTGAAAATATTACAGGTTGATAAATATTCAAATGTGATAGTGCGATAAATGTCTACATTGTTAAATGTTTCTTAAGTAGGATTGTATGTTATCAGTAGTAGGATTTGTCAACAAAAGGTTGAAATAGTTTAGAGACCTGTTTTAGTAATACTTTTTTGAGAGTATAAAATGCTGTTTGTTGTAATTGCCTATTTTGTGAACAACACAACATATTGATTACTATATATCTCTATATTATTTCACTAGGAGTTCACGAACAGTTTTTACGCTATGTTAAGAAAAGTACATATTGGCATAAACTAGCATTAGTTTTAAGCGCAAGGGCACAAAGTGTGAGGCATTTATTGACTGAAAATTATCGTCTTAATAAAATACTATCTGGAAAAGAGCATAACCAGCGCCCTCTAGAATACAAAGCCTGGCGACGGGCAGCCATCTTGCCAATGACGTCACAATGATTAGGCCCACCAGCCCCGCCGCGGGCCTACGATCTATGCTGAAGGTAATAGCAAAAGCATTTCACAATATATTTCTCCCTGGCACTTCAATTTACACCAACTGGTTTTGGTAACGAAAATCGATGGATTTATTTTTTAGAAAGACGTTGCTTTTATTTCAGGAAAATGTTTCTTTGAAAGAAAAAAAATAAAACTTTTCCTACAACTATCAACAAAATTAGAATCAGAAGTTAATAAAAATACACTTTGATTAATTTTAGGAATAGTAATTTATTTTGAAGAAAATCATATCACAATTTACATATATTACTCAATACATATTTTGTGTAACACAAAATATGTAAGTAGTTTCTCAATACATATGCATACATATTCCTACATTAATACACACAAAAAATATTTTTACAGAATAGGCGATTTAAAATATTTTGGGAAAGAAAAGTACAGAAGCAGAATCATGCTGCATGCTAGATTTTGAGTTGATATATCACGTAACAATTATGTGTATATTAAAACATATAAGACATCCCACATAACGTAATATTTGAAGCTCTAAACGAAAAACTTGATAAGGAAAATTCATTTAAAATACCGAATGAGGAGATCCTGCAGGCAATTAGATTAATGTTGAATAACAAATTCTTCATGTTCAATGATTCTTGTTACAAACAAAAACAGGGGACTCCAATAAGTGGACCCATGAGTTCTTCTGAATCGGTTATGCAACAGACACAGTATTCTTAAGTCAAAATGAAGTAATATTTTGTGCTAGATATGTGGATGATACGTTATTATTTGTTGATGAGGCAAAGATTAAATCCATTGTTCAACAATTCCATAACTATCACCAAAACTATCACTATCATTATCACCGTTTGCAAGTTTAAAGTATTTGTTAAATACCTACCCTTGAGTTATTGTTGGGTATGAAAGTTTTCTCTCTACAAATAGCTCTGATCCATGCACTCCTTGGCTTTTTCTCTTGAGAAAGCCGAACACACTAACAGCAGGGCCGTTTCGGTAGTTGCCTTTACAATTGGGCACACAACACTTGAAAGTTATTGTGATGAGCTGTAAATGAAACAATGAGGGTTTGAATAGTTCCGAATTTGTTAACATCTGTTAACTGTGTAATCACGTAAGTCCTAAACACCGTATGATCAATATGCACAATAACCTAGAAGCTTCTTAACACGTTTTTACAAATTGAAGCACGAATATATCATTTGCTTATATTTGACTTAATTTCAGATCTAAGACGTAAAGTGAACTTAATCAGAAACTACTTGTACTTACCAAGTTCGAATTCCCGAAATTAAAAATAATCAAATTGCTGAAAAATCACAACCAACACAGCATAGCAACACGCATAACACACGGAGTATCCGGCCGCAGAGTCTCTTCGTGGGCCTACTCGTGCTTACGTCACAAAATCGTCGCCAGGCTTTGTATTCCAGAGGGCACTGGCATAACTAGAAAAAAGTTGTTTAAATCCGGTTTCTATCATCCTGAGACGCTTTCTAAAGTATCGGTAAGGCAAGGTATATTGTATCCCTGACATACCGTTTTTAAAAATATTGTTTTACAACATTTTGTCTTACGTTTTTGTATCGATACGTCAAAAACCAACACGAAAATGTTAATAACATTTTGAAACATTTTTTAGGTGATAAATACATTTTAAATAGAGAAACAGGCCATGAGCTGTGGCATCATAACTTTAGAACCTCAGCTTTATTGCATCTAATGCTTGAACCCAAACCCTACTTTAATCTTGCTTGTTTACACATTTTTAACCATTTTCCCCAGAAAGTTAAAAAACAGTTTTGAAATTTCTGAAACCCATTTTTTAAAACGAATTAAAATACTCAAATGTTTGATGTCGGTTCATGCCAACTAACTCTCTATATCTAGTTTATAACAAAGAAAGAATCGTAATGCTGTCTTATATACTAGAACTGCAGATGTGATGTTTCACCTTACGAACGGCAGTCACAAAGAAAACTTTCGGGGAAACGGCTTTTTTTTTCATATGCTGAATAATCTGGGAACATGAAAGAAGCATGTAGGGGATCGTGCAGGGAAAGTGTGGGAGCAAGTGGAGAACAACTTGGGGAACATGTTGGAACCTTCGGAAAACATGGGCAAATATGAATGTAACATGGCATCATGTGTTTAACATGGCGAAATGTGCGGAAGAACAAGTGGAAGAATGAGTGGGAAACTTTTGGGTATCATTCGAGGAATATGGGGGAGTGCTGATGGAGCCCGAGTTATATTTCGTAAGTCCAATTCAAGAAATTGAGACCTTTTTGAACGTTCTATTACATTTTTGAAGGTGTCCTCTTGGATATTCTGGATATCTCCACTCCGTAGCAAGGGTGCTCACAAATGAGCAGGATCTACAAATCTATGTACAATTAAATTGATTATTTTATATAGTGTGCACTTTAATTTCACAATTTCAGTTGTCTAAGTCTTTGTTAAATGGTTAGCAATTGTGGTGTGCATGAACCCAGGCACATTCCCAGACCTACAGTGCTGAATTGCGCAGTTCAGGGGCTGGCCATTCGAACTTGGGTTCCAATGAAGCTATTTATTTATTTTTAAAACAATGATTTAAAGTTCTGAATGTTCGCATAGGTTCAACTACTTTTTATAATAACATTTACATTAAATGCCATCCCATGCCATACCATGTATTATCTTCCTTTTTGATATGCTTATTTTAAAATAGAACAAAGAGAATTATTATTGGATGAAATATTTAACTGGATCACTGCAATTAAAACATCCAAAAATGTTCCTTTTTATAAACATTTTATTCCATTCATTAAAATTCATTCACTTGAAAGAAAGTTTGTGTTAAAGAACCATGAAGTATACTTATTTTAAGAATTAAACACATCTATTTAGCATTAATGGGAACCTGAAAACTGAAACACAAGTTGATTACCACGGTAAGTTATTGATTTTTATAAATGTCTTTTTTATTTAATACCGGTACTGCCAATCACTAACAGTCTTCCACCTTCCTTCTGATATATTTCTCGGAATTCGAGTTATTCACAATTCATATTCACATCTGAGGAATTTATTTTACAATGGTTGTAGAAAGACTTTCGAGGGCTGATCAGGTGGGACAGAAACAGATATTCATGGAACTAAAAAGAGTTAATGTGTGCAAGATAAATTGGTGTCTGTGGAATTAAAAATGTCAGGTTTGAATAAAAGGTTTTGCCTCTACCAACATTTTTTTATTTGATTAGCAGCTTTCGACGGATTAACCAACGTCTTTAGATCTCCGTCGAAAGCTGATCAAATAAATAAAAAAATATTGGAAAAGGTAATTCCTATTAAATGATTAGAATGCCAACAACACCCCCAATCAAGGAATATTACAAAAACAAAAACAAAAACAAAAAAAAAAATCCACCAGATAAAATATTTCTCAAGATAAATTGCTTCCTTTTTTTCCAGCCCGAATCAACGAGAAAATAAACAATTTCCTTTCATACATAGTTTTTGTATCCAAAAACGTGTCCGTTTGCCGCCGCTGACGTCACGGCCGGAGTGACCTCAGCACCTCCGCCGCGCCGTGGGCGCTGCCGCGGCGTCTGGTAACGGGAAGGGAAAAAGGAAGGCTTGGACGGAGGGCCTCGCGCCACGCCGGGCCCACGTGATCATCCGGGGAGCACGTGGCCGCGGAATTCCTCACTTGCGGGCGCAACGTTCTCCAGCGGCGGGTGGGCCGGGCGCCTGAGCGCGCCGCTGCCAATGGCGGTCCATCTCGAGGAAGACTCGGGCCGCCGAGTGCACGCACGGCCCACGTGCGGTGGTCCTGGCGCACGCACGTGGCTGGCCAGACGCTGCGTTGGGACCAGCGAGACCCGCTAAGCGGCCAGGAATGGTTTTCAAGGAACGCGGTTGTTGGAATTACCTGTGTCAATTGCTTATATACATTCTTGAGAATGCATTTCTGATTTCGGAAAACTTGTTAGATTGTTTATGTGATGTTGATTTACACCTCTTTGTTGGTTAAGTTGGAAACAACATCAATGGACATCATTATATATTCCCAGAAATTCAGACGATTTATTATAATTCCTTTTACATTTCTCCACGATTCTTTAAAATTAATATTTTAAAATTCAGTTGAGAGCAGTCTACTAAACAATGGTAGTTAATTCGCAATATTTGTTGTTCTTTGTAGTTGTAAAATACATTACAAAATAATCAAACATCAGAAGGAAAAAATGAATTTATTTTGCGCAATTTCCCATCAAATGTATTTCAATATTTTTCTCTTATTGTTTAATACGAAAACGACATTTTATTCGCCGATTCTTACACTTTGTGTGAACATCTCCAAACCACAATTATCCTTCAGAGAATTTGACGATAATGTTATTGGAATTAAAAAAAACGACTCTCAGGTTTTTCTCGCACCAGCAAAATTATATGTGATATTAATTGTTTGTAATACGTCGCAGTTCGAAGATTATATGTAAGTGCTGTATTGTATGCAATGAATTGTTTTTTCTCATTCATGATCTATTTGTTTTAACGGTATAGATTCGTTGCAATAAATCGTGGGAAAATGCACAGAGGAACTAAGCGATATCTCTGAGCCGCTTTTTCAGTTTCTGATAATAAAATCTTTTTACGATATCCTACTGGAATGTATTGATTCCACAAAAACGTATTTCCTCTGCCTTTTGTGATAAATAGTTTTGGTAACTCTCACATGTGGTAATATAACAGAAACATCTTATTCGTTCTAAAGCATTGCATTAGCTCACGGAAGAATCAGTGAGCAAGCTTAAGACGATGATTTATTAGAGGAAAATACGAGTACGAGAAAATAGATTTTATTTGTTATATAAGGTCGCATCAACTACTAGGTCATTAGCGACCACTATTGGATGTAACGTTATGGTATGAGGATGAAACGATATGATGATAGGGGGTGAAAGGACGAACACATACAACCATGCCCGAAGCGGGACTCGAACTCGCGACCCCATGGTCCAAGATCATTACGGCACTACTGCATCAGCGATCTCGGCCACGGGGCCGACAAAATAAATTTAATCGTCCGCTTACTATAAGGTCATGTAAAACAACTGAGTACTGTAAAGTAAACAAAGTAAACAGCTTTATACCCGCTTTCCTGTTCACAGAGGTAAACAGTACAGTCCAGCAGTTCCCAATGTTTTCTTTCTTATAACTTCTTTCTAAAAGTCGCTGCTTTGCCCGAAATAATTTTGCGAATTGTTTAGTATTAATAACAACAATAAAATTTGTTGTTAAAATTTAATTTCCATGTTGCTTTAGAGGTAACAAAAACTAAAATAAAATGGATATATTCAATGACACAATAACAACTTTTTTTAATTACTTTATTTTTAGTCGTATCAACAGGTTAAGGTTATTAGCGACTACATTATTTATACAATTATAATTTTATCCATAATTATATTAACAAAAATGTTATAACATATATATATATATATATAATTAACATTGTACGGCAACATATATAGATATTGTACAATTAAGTTATGTATTACATATAATAACAACTTTGTTTTATCAATATTTAGAATTTTAAATTCCCTTATCGCAATTTTATTGCGCGAAACTTGGCTTCTCAACTCCATGAAGCTCGCGAACTCCAGGGGTTTCACGAACTACTGTTTGGAAACAGCTGGTCTAGTCTCCTCAGTCACGCGGCTGGCCTTCTGTCACCGTAATTTTTGGATTGGGAACTTGTGATTCTCACTTACTAGAATCAAAATATTATTTTTCTAAGTTGGACTTTTGTCACTCGATTCTAATTTTTTTATGGAAGACTCTAAAAGGAAACATATCTGCTCCCGCCAAAACCGTAAGCCGACTTGCATGACAGTGCCAGACCTTAGTTCTAGAAGGAGAGAACACCACCACCTCCTGGCATCCACTGCCCTTAAGGCACTAACGGCTGTGGCCGTTGACTAGACTGGAAACACAATGATCAATGAAGCCAGATGTCTATAAAAACTCGGGACTATACATTCAAATCAGCCTTTAGACTAAGCGAATGACCTACCCAAGGGCATTACATATTCACGTAAATTGAATTTGTAATTCTCATACTCATGATTGAGCAGTTTTGTTTATTTTTTAGAATACTTTGTGACGGTGACCTTTAAAAGTGTCATTATTTTCGTGTGATGTATATTTGAATAGCAAGTAGGCTATTTAGAAGCAAGCATTTCTTACGTAATGTGGATTCCTAAAGAATATTGTGCTTTCCAGATACCTCATTTGCATTTGCAAGTGGTCAACAGCATTTACGTTTTTTAAAACTGTTACAGAATGGCACTAGGTGAAAACGCATAAAATGCAGAAAATGGACAAAATTATTGTAAGAGTGAAGTGTAATTATTGATTGTGAACAGTAAATATACAATATTAATCGACAAGCAAAAAACGTGATACTTTGAAAAATGCGCAACAAAAGAAGTGGCAGATGCTTCTCAGGGGTGAAGATATTAAATAACTTTTTTTTTATTTTATAGGTATAGCTTTTACATATGTAAGTTTATAGGCATGTCAGTTAGGAACATATATTAGAGTGACAGACGTGTTTATATTATGGAAGGTAATGCAAAATAAGATAATATTCACAATTATGCAGGAACAGTTGACATTTTGCTGGTTCCCATTATCTTATTCCTCGAGAGTGTGCCGCATACCGGCGCGCGTTTCCATAACGAATGTCTCCAAGAGAGAACACTCCGCTGATGCAATAACTATCACTTAACGATGAGATAACTTTATACAAACGAGAAGAATGAATTGGTTCTAACATGTGACCTCTCACGCCAGTGCCCCGCGGTCATTCGACGTGCAGTTGACCTCTTGGCCCCGACGACCGCGTTGCCGCGGCGCTGGTAGCGATTGTGGATGTAATGGAACGATGGCGACGGTGACAGAGGTCGCTGAAGTAGGCAATGTCAGTGGAGGAGGATTTGTGTAATTAAGTAACGGGTTGTATGTAACGTTATTGTCAGGCAGTGTCTATGGAAAATTGATGAGCGGTAACTCGGAAAGAACGCACAGCGACTCCAGCGATGATGTTTCGTGCGTCGGTGATGAGAGTTGGACGCGGCGCTAGGACTGCAGGTGGTGAGATCATTGCCAGTCCCTGGAAAATGTTTCTGTATTCCTTACAAGGGTAGACTTTTCGGCCCTGTGGCGGAGATCGCCAAGATATTAGTGCCGTAGTGATGTTGGACAGTGGGGTCGCGGGTTCGAGTCCCGCCTCGGGCATGGTTATATGTGTTCGTTCTTTCACGTCCTATCATTACCATATCGTTTCATCCCCATCTCATAACGTTACATCCAATAGTGGTCGCTAATGGCCTAGTATTTGATGTGACCTTTTTTTTTAAAAAAAAGGTAGACTTGTTTAGGAGTATTCGTTTTTCCTATTTTCTTTAAATTCTGAAAAATGTTGAATTAAAATCAATTATAATGGGTGCAAGAATGTTGGGGCACACTGAGGGTAATTGGTCCTTTCTAGTGGGAAGTGGGACGACGTTGTGTGGCGGCGCAGTGGATTGGGTTGGGAGGGAGGGGAGGGGAGGGGTGGCAGTGGCGTGGTGCGTGGCGCGTGGCGCGCCTGGAAGCCACGCGTGCTTCGCAAGGGGGGGGGGATCGGGAGCAGAGCAGCCACAGGTCACGTGGTCGCTCATCGCCTTATAAGTCGCGACACTAGCAGCTCCACCGTCTGATGCCCCGTGCGCGCCTTGCGGGCTGCTCCACTTCGGTCGATTTGTCTCATTGACGCGTGCCGAAATTCTGACGTGATAATGATTTCAGCTCTTATTCTTACACAGATGGGTATTTTGTTTTAACTTTCATTGTATGAAACATTAAATGTCTCCCGTGAATTCATCACGGTTTCTGTGGAATGTGCATTACCATTGCCATTTTCACGGAGCTTTCTTTGCTTTTGCGATGTACGATAAAGGTGCGAGTTTTCTTTGCGTATGAAGATGTAATTTACCGATTTAACATTAAAATCTGAAGAGAACAATGGAAAATAATATTTTGAGTTCACTTTTATGCCCGGGTACTAATTTGGAAATTTGTGATATTCTTCAGGAAAACGTCATAAAGTTGAGGAAAAATTTGGCATAAAAACAGAATAACAATAAAAGCGTGGATTTTATTGTTCTTACTTTCTGTCTTTCTTAGAGAAAGTTATGTAATGCTGCGGAAAATCGATTTCGAGATTTCAACGGAAATACACGTTTTGGTATAGATGATACAGATTATGCAATGCTCTTTGGTACTTTGAAATTTAATGCTTCTACGACAAGCATTCAGTTTTTTTACGACCACTATTTAGCATGATGACAAAAGAAAAAACATTTATGAGCAAAGGAGGCAGAAAAAAGGCTATGAGACAAAAGTTTTCCTCCTGGCTGAAACACCTCATTTTTCATTAAAGTTTTGTGCAACTCGTATTCCGAATGTGTTAGCAGTTGACGTCTGTATAGGCGGTTTACGTCAGCATCTTTTCTTTGACATATGTTAGTGTGATAAATAGCAAATTGTCCTGCAAATACGACTCGTATATTGCATTTTTTATGACTCTGCAAAGCTTGAGCTTACACGCGTAATGGGGCGGGAGGAGGGGGGATTGCAAACCATAGCGAAATATGGCGCATTTGCGCAAATAATTTTACTACCTCCAATCAACCAGATCATGCACGTATCTTTTATTTCAAGTTTGAAGATTCTAAACAAATTTACCTTGTTCATTTCGAACTGCAAAATATTTTTTTGAAAGGATGTATTACAATTTGAACATCTAGAGGGGCAAATTCATGAAAACAAAATTAGATGAAAAACTCTCAAGGTATGCATTGCTTAATTTTAATGCTGGTATCCCAATAAGGAAAAATATTTTCCCAAACAAAAAGTATGTAGTGTCGTGTCGTGTAAATTTTTAAACAAATTTTAAGTAACTCATTAACTTAAAGTAATTAAATTTGAAGAATATTTGCTTTGATTTATTTTTGATTTAATAGAACTGCAAACTGTCTTGCAGTTTTTCAGTAATGTCTTTTTTTTTACTTTCCCGTGTACGTATGTATACACGGAGTGATATACGTAGTATAGAGAAAATTATGTAATGCTGCGCGAAAAAATAGCCAATTTTCGGCAGAAAAAATTAATTGCCGGGCCGTGAAAACGAATAAGTGGATAAAACCAGTTGATAAATTAAGAAAAAAATCCCCTAACACGTGGTGTAGCCAGAAACCCTCTTTTGTCCTTGTTATCGAAAAACCAACTGAAAGGAAAAATGTCCATCTGTCTGTCTGTCCGTCCGTCTGTCCGTCCGTCTGTGAATACTGCTAGCGCCTAAACCATGCGTACGATTTCTTCCAAAACGGATATTCCCCGGTCGATCTGGTTCTAGTCGAAGCTTTGAGATTTTAAACGATTCTTCAAAATTTGCGGGTACTTTATTTGAAGCCCCCCGGGGATTTTCAACATTTTCTCAAAAACGGCTCCAACTTTTTTCATTAAATTTCTTGTATGAATAGAGTAAAATACACTTATTTAAATGACATAGGTTCGATTTTCACGGATAACTCTGAATTTTTGAAAATTGCAAAAGTTTAAAATTTTTACGTCGTCTTTCTGGAACTACAAAATTGAAGATAGAGATTTTTCCTTCAAATAAAATTTTTTCTTCATAGTATGTTCTTTCTTTAAGGTCATCTACATTTTTTTGAAAATTTTAGTATTTTTCGCGCAATATTGCGTGCAATATGTGCAATTTTAAAACATTACAAAGACAAGATTTTCTCAAAAACGGCTCCAAATTTTTCCTTTAAACTTTTGGTAGGGATTGTGGTAAATGTACTCTATCAGATGACATAAAAGCCATATTGCTCTATCGGTTGGTTTTTTCAAAAATTACAAAAATGTGAATTTTTTCACATGTTTCTCACGTCGATAATATTTACATTAGCGGCAATTATTTCACATTATTGTATTTACGAGTACATGTGCGTTAAATAATGTCAAGTAAAGTTTCCCGAAAACACAACCATTTCTGTGAAAAGTAGCTCAAAATTTCGCATTTTCAGAAACGCTCAAAAGCCATTTTCTCATATATGGCTGCAAATTTTTTCTTGAAACTTTTGTAACAGATAGTGATAATTACACTCTTTAATATGACGTAAAGTTTATTTTGAGTTTTTTTTGTTTTTTCAAAAATTACATAATTGTAATATTTGGAAAGATCTCTCACATCTTTAATATGCACATTACCAGCAATTTGTAAACATTATTATATTTATGAGTGTAAGTGCTTCAAATAACTTCAAATAAAGTATTTTGAAAACTCAAACATTTTTTGTGAAAATGAGCTTCAAATTTTGCATTTTAAGTAGCGCTAAAACGCAATTTTCTTTTAAACGGCACATAATTTTTAAATGAAAATTGCTATTTAGGTTTAGTTTTTTATGTTCTTTAATATTCTAAAATTAATATTTCCGTTCTACCAATAGGAAACCGAAAAATTAAGAAAATGACAAAAAAATGTTCTTTTGGCCGTGATAGATGGTAGCTGGCAAGAAAGATTATGTGGCAATTCCGAATAGCTAGCAAAGACCCGAGGAAATAGAAAACTAATACGGGAAAGTCTGTGCCATTCTGTAGCACCAGTAGTTTAAGACTATGACTATATTATAATATTAATATTATAATACGAAAATGTCTAAGAGAAACAATTCTGCTCGAATCTATTATCTAGTTTTGATAATTTCCAAAACAATCAAAAGATTTTATTTTCAGTGGAACGTACCAGAATAGCACCTAAAAATCTGCAATGTATCATGATAAATTATATAATATTATATAATTTAGTGATTCCATAATATAAATAATATTATATTGTATATTACTTAAATATTACACATTAATGTAAAATAATTAACATAATATATAAAAAATAAATATTCATTATGAAATAAATAAAATATTACGAGTTACATAAAAAACTTCATAACACGTTGCAAATGAAATTTTACACGTGGAAAAACATAATATTCACGTCTGTAATTCACATAAAACTTGTCATGTGTAAAACTTGTCATGACCGGTTTAATTGAACATCCATTTGCGCATTAAAATTGCATAATATATTACAAAAAATCTTTAAAAAATTGTTATGTTATTTATAACTTTCTTTCTAACTATTTTTTATATAAATCCTACCCCTATTTTGTTATTTTTCAGCTTCAATTTCTTTACATAATTTTACTTTCTCGTCTACGTTAGTATATATATGGAGTAACGTAGTATAGAGAAAGTTATAGAATAAAATATAATATTTATTTCGCTACTTAGGAATATATGGAATACTTCCGATGGTAGTAGCGTTTATGTAATGCGTTTACCTAATGCTGCGGAAAATAATCTTTTAAAATTGATTTTGAGATTTCAACAGAAATACACATTTTGGGGTCCACAATAATTTTTCACCAGCGCCTAACTTACGCGTACGATAATCTCCAATCTGAATATTCCTTGGTCGATCTCACATCATTCCAAGCTCTGTGTTTTAGAATAACATTCTTTAATTTTAGGGGTATTTTACACGAGGTCCCTAATACATTTTCCAAATATTCTAAAAAATGGCTCCAAATTCTTTCTTTAAATTTCTCTTATCTCTTTAGAAAATAGTGATATACACTAGACAAGATAGAATAGGTCTGATTTTCACTGTTAACTCTGAATTTTGAGATTTTTTCGGCGTCAAAAACAGTTCTAAGATGCATTGCATAAAATGAAATAAAAGCCATTTTCGTTCTATTCTTTTGTTTTTTTAAATATACAATTAATTTTTTGAAGTATCTCTCACGTTGTTAATATTTCCATTAAAGGAAATGTTATACATTTTTGAATTTGTTAAAACAAGTACTTCAAATGATGTCGTATTCAGTTTCTCGAAAGCTCAAAATTTTTGCTATGAAAATTATATCAAAATTTGGCGTTTTAAGAAATGCTGGACCTCCATTTTCTCAAAGACGGCTCTAAATTTTTTTCTTCACACTTTTTGTATGGATAGTGCTAAATACTCTGTATAAGATGACAAGCCATTATCTTATTTTTTAAATTACCCAAATGTATTTATTTTAAATATCTCTTTCGCCTTTAATGTGCACATTTCAAGTTATTTGTGTACATTATTACATTTGTGAGTGGAAGTGCTTCAAATGACTTCTAATGAACTTTTTCAATAATTCAAAACTTTTCTGTGAAAAGGAGCTTCAAATTTTCATTTACAGTAAATCTTAAATGACATTTTCTTGAAAACGGCCCCAATTTTTTCTATGAAAAGTACCATGTGGTACGAGGTTTTACTCTCCTATAAGTTTTAAAGTAGTGTTTCGGTTCTACCATTAGAAAACCAAAAAAAGGTGAAAATTCAAGTAACTTGCGAAATAAACTAAAGGCTGAAACCAAGGTTGGAAACCGTTATTTTGATTTATGAGGGTATTTCATTCGGCTTTACTTTTGCCGAAGATGACTGATAATGAGCAGAAAACCCGATCAAGGTGCAGGAAGGTGCAAGTGCCCTGGGGGGAAATGGATTAACCTTTGTTCAGTGTACTGCATCACACCTAAAACGTATTGATGTTTCCCATCAACAAGAAACTGTTTTTTGGAATTATAGAAACTTAAAAAACAGAGTTATATGTAGCTTTAAAAACACATTTGTACCTTATTAAAAATTAAATAAAAAATTCTTTGAAAAAAAATGTTGACGGCCTAGAGTCCCGATGAGACACATGTGATACATAGTGTAAAATTCTAAAATTTTCATGCCAAAAGGTGTTTAAAGAGATATTACAAGTAAAATAAAAGCTTATTTTCAAAAAATGAAGTAAGAATGTATTGTCAGGTAAGAGGAGGTTAAAGCGAGCATTTACATTTTTGAGCATCGACCCATACAACGCTCCTGTGACGCGCTTCTTGTGGTATGAGTGACGGGGAGTAAACTCTGAGGATCTGAGTTCGATTGTCTAAGAAGGAAAAAAACATTGGTCGATAACGGTATAAAGTTGTCTTTAAGGATATAAGGATATAATATAAGGATATAATAAAAGGATATTTTTCAATGAACTCTATTTTCGAACCAAGCCCTACGAAACGGTACTTTTAGAATACTATAAACCATGAATTAAAATTATGATTATTGTCATTACAAGTGAATTTTCGCACATGCTCACCTCATGCTACACCGAGATATTCCCCGACAGCTTATCAATATTTTGTCAGTTGTCTGTGTGCGCCTACCATTCAACGCGATGTACAAAAGAATTTAGGATCCGCCATTAAAAGCAGTATTGTTGGTCAACTCTAATCTCCAATCCCTGGGGATTTTGCATTTTTGGCCATGACGCACGATGTGCGCCTGAGTAAAGGCATCCGCCACGTGAGCTGCTTGCAGAAACGATTATCGCGGTCCAAAGAAGGTCTCCTGCCGCCGCGGCGAGCACTTTGTAAACCGACACCTTCGGCGGTGGCGTCATGGCAATGAGATGGGGTTGCTTTGGCGCCGGTGGGATCCAACAATATGTGCCGCCCCTGCCACTCCCCCGCCGCACCCGTCACCTGCGCCGCCCACGTCACCCCATCCGTCCTTGTTGTCCTCGCCGCCACCCTCACTTCCGCCGCTCCATCAACCCCGCTGCTCCCCAAGACCCGCAACGCCCCCGCCGCCCCTAAACACGTACGTATAGTATAGGGAAAGTTACGTAATGCTGCGCGAACAAAACGGCGGATTTTCGGCAGAAAAACTCTTATTACAAAGCCCTAGTAACGAAAAAGTGGATAAATCCAGCAGATAATTATCTATCTAAATATCTCCTAACACGTGGTGCAGCCAGAATCCTTGTTTTGTGGGTCCTTGATACCGAAAAACCAATTGAAATCAAAACGTCTATGAACAACGCTAGCGATTAAACAGCTCAGCCGATTTTCTCCAAAATTGATACTCCCCAATCGATCTGACTGATCTCGTGGCCCTTTGAATTTAAATTCCTTGTAAGAATAGAGTAAAATATACTTTTAAAAGTAGCGTAGGTCCGATTTTCACGGTTAACTTAAATTTTTGAAAATTGCAAAAGTTTGAATATTACATTCGAAGTCTTCCTCCAACTACAAAATTGCAGATAGAGATTTTTCCTTCAAATAAAATTTGTTCTTCATAATTAGCTCATTCTTAAGAATTTTTTTTGACTTGCCTCTCACGTTGTTAATATTTACATTAGAGGTCATTTGTTGAAATTATTACATTAATGAGTACATGTCCTTTAAATAATTTCAAGTAAAGGTTCTCAAAAATTCAACCATTTTCTGTGAAAACTAGCTCAAAATTCCGTATTTTCAGAAACGTTCAAACGCCATAAAGGCTCCTCATAAAGGCCCCAAATTGTTTCTTGAAACTTTTCGAACGGATGTTGCTAATTGCACTCTTTAATATGACGTAAAGTTAATTTAGGGGTATTTTTTGTTTTTTTCAAAAATTACACAAATGTAATTTTTTTTAAAGGTTTCTCTTTAATATGCACATTACCTGTTCTTACAAGCGGAGCGCATGGAAAGTACAGTATTATTGTTCACTATTTTTACTTTCCCGTATACGTACGTATATACGGGGTAATATACGTTGTATAGGGAAAGTTATGTAATGCTGCGAAAAATCGATTTCGAGATTTCAACGGAAATACACGTTTTGGGGTCCCCTGACACTGAAAAAGTGGGTCTTTTCAAAACGTCCGTCTGTCTGTCCGTCAGTCTGTGAACAATCCTAGCGCCTAAACCATACGTGCGATTTCTTCAAAAAAAGATATTCCCCGACCGATCTACGCCCACTCGAGGCGCCTCGATTTTGAAAAACTTTGTTCAAAATTTGAGGGTATTTTACATGAAGCCCCTGGACATTTTTTCTTTAAACTTTTGGAGGGATAGTACTATATGTACTCTAAGAAATTACATAATTGCCATATTGATGTATTCTTTTGTTTTTTTCAAAAAGTACATGTAATTTTTTTGACTTGTCTCCCACGTCGGTAATATTTAGATTAGTGGCGATTTGTTTACATTATTATATTAACGAGTACATATGCTTTAAATAATGTCAAGTAAAGTTTCTCGAGAACTCAACTGTGTAGCTCAAAATTACGCATTTTCAGAAACTCTCAAACGCCATTTTCTCATTATTGGCTTGACATTTTTTCGTCAAACTTTTGGAACGGATAGTGCAAATTGCACTATTCAATATTACGTAAAGTTCAATTTGGGTATTTTCTTGTTTTTGCAAAAATTAAATAAATGTAATTTTTTTGAATGATCTCTCCCACCTTTAATATGACTATTTCCACCCATTTGTAAACACTGTTGTATTTGTAAGCGTAAATGATTTAAATGACTTCAAATGAAGTTTTTCGAAAACTAAATAGTTTTCTGTGAAAAAGCCTTTTTCTTAAAAACCGCTACAACGTTTTAAAAGTAAATTTCCATTTAAGACGAGGTTTTTGTGTGATTTTATATTCCAAACTTAATATTTCCGTTCTAACAAAAGAAACCGAAAAATTAAGAAAATGTTAAAAAATGTACTTTGGGCGATGATAGATGGCAGCTGGTTTTCTCAATGAAATGTATTTATCAAAAACACATCTTTAAAAACTATCATACTTGTTTTTTTGAAAATTCGAATAGTTTTTCTATAATTTCGTGACAAACATAATAGCCCGCTGCAAATTCACCGCGCTTCATATAGCCGGATGCGTCGTAAATTAGTATTTGCAATTTTATATATTATTTCATTGTTGGTTTTTACATTCGAACTTTTCTTTTACATTTTCACGTTAATCTTTTAGAAATTATTTGTTTTGAAATATTTGAAATAAAAATTGGTAGCTCTTCAAAGGAGTATCGACAATATAGGCAATGCAACAATGGAATTCCGTACCGAATTTCTGTGAATTACCTGTCATTGTTGTGATATTATATAGCTGTATGGGATCAGGCTTCTTTTTCTAATACAAGTTCACAAAACTTTGTATTATATTTTTATGCAGTTGTAGAATTTACATAGTTTGGAGAACACTGCGATGGAAACAGTGAGTTGTTCGCTTTTTGGTTGAATCAGATGTTTTGAAATAGTTAAGATGCTGCGCAGAAAGTGCAATATTTCAATCTTACGTTGCTGTTTCCAATAACACTAGAATGTATGTGCTGCTGTAGCACCACTAGTTATAATTAAATGAATAATTTAATATTTTGTGTATCAGCATTCAAGTGTTGAACATGCGGCAGTAAAATAGCCTTACATGAAATATAGGTACACTTCCTAATTCACATTCTAAGCCTATGCGAGATCAACAAGGATCTTCTCGGAATCACTGCTACCCATCTGTTAGCACTAAAGACAGCTTTGTTTCAACAACTTACGGAAATGGCAATCTTACTGCGGCAGTTCGCGTAGGATCGATTGCTCACTTGCGCTCTGTTATGTTTATTCACAATTTTGTATCGTGCAATTAATAATTACGCAGTACGAATACAAATGGTTAATACCAATAGATGGTGGTTATGAATAAGTCAATTTAATGTGAGATGTTTTCTTTTGTGTTCTGTACGTGTCATGTGTCTGTATAAAAGTACTAATAAAATATATGTATTATAACAACACGGTCTTCGTACAAAGCAAAAACCGTACGCCATTTTGCATAAAATTGTACATAATACACTGTATATTCTCTATAAATAAACTGACACAGTGTTTTCTTTTTTCTTAATTTGTTTAACGATTAACCGAATGAGGGACCGGGTGTTTACTTAAGTTATAACGACTCTTCGTTATGTACAGGTTTGAAAAGAAAAGCAACAGAGTACAAATTTATATATTTTTATAATTACATTACACATAAATTGGCAATGTCTAAACTCTCTGTTATTCTCTTTTGTCAGTTTCTTGGCCTTCCCATTTTCTCCTAAGCCAATACATGGTTTGTATCTATTTATAAAATATATCTAAAACTTCATATACGGATCGTCTTCATAAAATAATCAAAACTCTCCTAACGCTTGGAGGGAGGTAACCACCATTTTCTAGTAATTTTGGCGTGATTCTTAAAATTACATAAAGACGTTACTTATTGAAGTTCCATGAATACAAATTTTGATTTGAGGAACAATAAATTTAAATTTTTTATATTTAGATACGGAAAGAAGGAGCATAACACACCTATTGCCTTCGCATTTTCCTCGGGAATTGTTATTGCAATCTGACCGAAAGTAGCATGCTGCTTTTGGATCTAAATTCAAGGTACATAATATGATTGTTCAATATTTGGATGAAGTTGGAAAGGGTATGCAATTTTGTAAATGTCGTTTTCTTAAACTTTGTATTTTCATCCGACGAGAATTTATACATTGGAATGTAATTCAGTTGTTTCACTTGACATTCGAAACAAAATCTGGATGATATTTAGTTGAGTTTGAAGTAACCAAACTTATCTCAATTTTGTTTACAATTCTTTCTTCTTGAAAGACCAATGTCTGTCTTCCCCCTCCCCACATCCCCGTCATATTAGTTTTAAGTCTAGCCTAAAGACATTGCAAACGTACATCGGGTATTCCTTTTCTTTTTCTATCATATGTATCAGTCCCTTTATAATACTTAATCACAATTGTTTGAATTTTTCGATAGTCAGGTTGCGCTTTCCCCCTGGACATCCTCTTCTCTCGACATCTCTTTTTGTAGCGTATACAAACGCCCTCTCGCCGTCATCACCATCTGCCTTGTGTTTGATGTAGCCCACAAGCTTTCCAGAGGAAGCGTCCTCTCAACATAAACTTGTGAAACACGTAGTAGGGGTACAGCAGCTGAGATGACGGCGACTGGAGTATGTCAAGTCTAGAAAATACACTCACGGTTCCTACAAAGGTCTGTATGCTTAAATACATTTGTTGATTAGTTTGCAAATATCTATGTAACCCGTATTTACGCATTTGTCGAATGAGTAAATTTCTATTACCTTAGAGTGTCATGCTCTCTTGCCCTCCAAAACCTTTTATGTAACCCATTTATTTTAAGATGAATTCTCAAATGATGCTAATGTTTTACTTTAGAGATGCGTTCTGAATAACCATATCTACATGTCTCGTCCAGGTGATTATTATTTTGTCTCGAAACTTAAATTTTTTTAAAATTTTCATTAATATGTTCTTACATTTAAACTAGACTAGACATTTTTTCATGACTACAAATCAGATATTTTACTTAGGAGATGGTTTAAAATACAGCTGATCGTAGTAGTCCTTATATTATCTCAACTTCCTTCTAATGAAATCAAATTTTCAGATCAGACATGAGAATATCGCTAATGTCGTACACAACATTTTTAAATTAATTTAGGCGATTTTTGAATAAAATTATCTACCTTATTTTTGTGTATAGGATATGGATTTGTATTGTGTGGACCTTCGACAGCATACTCGTTAATGCGCAGATGTTAGGGGGGAAAATAGTTTTCGTCACCGGTGTTCCAGTTCCCTGTTTTGAAACCTGTCAAAAAATCAATTTTTAGCACGAATGCAATGCATCTACGAATGTTTATTCCTCACTTCTCTTAGGATCCGGAATGGGCGCCAGCAGTTTCAATTCCAGCCACCGCCCTTCCGGCGATATCTTCCTCTGAACTACCTTCCTACAAGCCATTTGCACATGGCCGTACACGAGCCCGCGACAGAACGCTCAGCGGAAATGAAGGTCGACGGAATACAATTGATGTTGCGCCTTCTTCTGAAACTTCGCGCATTGTGTTTGCAATGCCAATGAGAAAAGAATGTAAACAGTAAAACAATGGCATGTTTTAAGATCGTCTGAAGGACATTATCTGTCCCACAACGAAAGCACTTCTAAGGCGGGAATTTTAATCTGAATTTATTTTAATGTTGCATGATACGTATTCCTTGCATATTTCCAAAACGTTTTTGTTGTTTATGTAAACTGGTGCATTTCCTCATTGCATTCATTTTTTCTTCGAATAATATTCTAAACATGAAAAATAGATTGAATTATTAATTCTGCCATTGTTAGAACTTGATAGAATACCTTCAATTTACATTCATTAAGTCTACTTTGACCTACAATTCATGTAATTTATTCATATGGTATAAACTCACTGCGCAAGTCATCATAGCACTCACTTGCCCTCACTGCACAAAACTGCACTGCATTGTATTCACTCTTCACAACACAGCGAAGTACATATTTCATCTTAGATTTATTGAGTTTTGCAAGGCTCCAATGAAGTTGTAGAGAACGAAGTTACTAAGGGGAAAGGAAAGGAAATAGAAGAAACACGAAGTATTCATATTTACAGGGGAATTGTTCAAGGAGAATCGCTATCCTCTCTGCAGTTTTGCATTAGTTTGATTCCACTATCTAGGCAGCTGTCGCACATGGACTTTGCTTACAAGTTCCATGGTGATGAAAAACCAGCATCGCCATTGTTTTATGTGGATGAACTTAATCCATTTACGCCCAGCATTTGAGGACGCACATTTCTCAAATTTTCTTCTTCTGCAATAATTGGTGAATTTTACTTCCATATAAGTAGACATGCTAAATGAAACATATAAGCAAGTTTTTTCCATTTCTGATTGACAATGTGTGTCTATTTAGCCGTGATCGCTAAAGCATGATACTCTCCTGACCAGGGACTATTCATGACTTGCGTCGGTTCGAATCTTCATCTGAAACTGAGCTTAGCTGCTATATGCCTCAGGTTAAGTCGGAGAGAGAGGTGTAAGCAAACGGTGGTTCGTCCGCACCGACCTTGACTGTCCGGGGTGTATACAGCTAAGTTGAAACGGTTTTGTTTTTCTTATAGAAAAATAATTGCTCATATTACTAACGGTTGGCAATGAGAGGAAAAGTGAGAAACGAGCCCACGAACACTGTAAATCAAGATATTACAAGCAAGTAAAACTTACAAATATAAAAGCATTGAAGAATGTGAGAATTTCTCCATGCCCACAGTAAGCCACGATTCAGGTCCCGTGAATTACTGATTTTCACATTATTCCGGCAGAAACTGATAAACTCGCGTTTTTAAATGTAATCTCAATGCACGCCCTAATTCAACACACACGTTAATAGTGTCCTACACGGATAGCTGTGTAATTTCTGCGCACTTGTGCCATAACATACAAGCACAACTATCACATCTATATCTCCAGTTGATTCCTCTTTTACCATAACTGAAGTCATTTGCACGATGTCATTACAAGAAAAATGAAACAATTTGGTTCTTGACACACCGTCACTGTACCGCCGCAGCATCTGGTCTCCTCGAAATGTTCTGCTGAAAAGAACGTCCGATTGTGAAGACACTAGAGTTCATTACCTCCTCTTCCTCCTCGCGTGGAACGTTCCGCTCTTCCCTTCCTTTGATTGTTCCTGACTCATTGATTTTTAACATCATTCGTCCAAAATTTGAAATGCTTGGAACCAGAACTGCCTCAAAACTCCCAATTCTCCTGTCTCTCGTAACGCAGTTGGAGAATGCTCCCACGGAATCATGCACACCGGGCCAGGATTTTGGTCCACTTCTCCTATCACAACAATGGTCGAAATATTAAAAAAAAATCGTTTCGGGAACATTTAGTCATACATGCTGAAATTTTTGGTTTGGGGAACTTGTTGATAAATTGAGGGTAAATAACTCCAGCTTACTTTTTAGTTACTTTTCTATTAGATTTCAATTAGATTCTGCACGTGTAGCGCGTGTTTTTCGTTGGGAGATGGCTGTGATCTCCCCCCGCATGGTGAGATCCGGCGCCGACCTACATGTTGGCTAACGGGGGTTTTCTCCAACCAGATGTCTCCCACCAGAGCGGTATCTCCAAAATTCTAAGTTCCCAACTGGTCTCTCGACATATGTGGTTAAGTCAATGTGTGGAAGTAAGGGGCGAGGATAGGTAAAGAAAGAGGCAGGAAAGATCGCGTGCGGTCCGTGGCCTGTTTATTAGGGTACTGCTCCGGCATTCGCCTAATGTTGATCGGGAAACGAGAGAAATTACTGATCAGAGCAGCCGGCCACCAGAATTCTCCTCCAGACAGCGGCTGATTTCGACCTAGTTATCTAGCCAGTGTCGAAAATCCTGACACCGTCAGGACTCGAATCCTGGGACCTCGCGATCACAGTCATGGCAGCGTCATCAGTTGATGCCCTAAGGTACCTCAGCCGGTAGCCGCCGCGGCGAAGTTCACGTCTCTCGTGCCCTTACAAGTCATCTCGCGAGAAGCGCCTATCAGCCTTCGATGACGGCCGGTCGCATGAGACTTCCCAAGAAGAGCAGCCATGACACATGACAGGGAGACTGTCTACCCATCGTCAGGACACGATACTTACAAGTATATCTATGGTGATGGCATTCATAGAATCCGCTACAACTACCACCCCCACATCAGCTGTTGTCGACGGTGCCGAGAACACTGACGGCAAAGCTGTGCTTCAGGCACTATTGTAATGCTTGAATTGCTGATTGCTAGGCCCCGCTCGCACTCACAATGATATAGGCAGGCAGGGCGTCGCAGTTACAACAGCAAATCAGATCACAAATATTTAAATTTATGGGTCCTTGGGAGCTAAGTCCCTTCAGAAGACTGCAGGATGGTGGATCAGCACAAGTGAAAATGAAAAACAGAATATGTTTTAACAAATGTCGAAACAAGAGTCCTTTACTTACTAGAAATCAAGTTACAAAGTGAAGTTACATGAAACAGACGTGGAGACCTCCGTCCAAGTAAAACGGTAGCTCAGAGAGTCCCGCGGGCGGTGCCCGTGGGCGTACTTTATAGTACTCAGATCTTTGTTCATCATGCGCTTCCACTTGGTGGCACGTGGCCTCCCTCCCCAAGAAAATGACGTGGCCACAGGGCGTCGAACCGCCTCTCTGTGCTCGTGCCTCTGCTCCGGACATATCGTCCGTCACCTTAAGGGCTTGCTCTTGGAGCTGGGGCTGCGAGCGGGTGACCTCATGTCTTGAGAACCCACGTGCCTAAGTATCCATACTAATGGATACTTCCCAGTTGGCATGCGTCATGATCAAAACTCCTACCTTATAGAAGTTAAAAATATAATTACCATCAAAAATACTTATTACAATTATTAAAATAACTACTGGTGGTTACAACCATTACAATAACTACTGGTGGTTTACAATCATTACACCTTCCCCCTTTTCAAAAGTGAACCACCATGTGGATTACTTTTATTCAACGAACAATTCGAGTGGACCGCCTGAGCCTCCTGGGTGTGGGATCTGGAGATACACCGGATGGCGCATGCTGTCCGTCTGCTGTTGCCTCTACGTCTGCAAACGTTGGTTCATGGGTTATTGGGAGGGAACGTGTTGATAGAACAGGAGATGTTTTATCCAGGTCCCTTGGTAGGATACTACCGGTTGATAGGTATTAATTACCAAACATCTCTCTCGTGTCTGTGCCCAACAATCCCTTGGACTCCATTTGTCCCACAACCAAAAGCCACATTCTCTGCAACATTTGCAACAGCAACAACTACAGCAAGTAATTATAATAAACAATACAAATACCATTATTGATCCTAGCCATGTTGCGCCTTGGTACCAGACAGAAGGAAGAATACTTTCTTCCTGATCTTTAATCAGCCCTTCTATTTCTGATACCTTGTAGCTTGCCATTTTTAAATCATCTGCAGAAGTCAGAATATTCTGCAGAGGTGTATCCAGATCTAAGTTAGTTAATTTCTCCTTTGTCTCTTCATCAAAACAACAATCAAAATTTGGAGACATTACAGGTAATACGTCCAGCTCAGTTCGATTAACTTCTATTTGACTACTAGCATATAAGGTCGCGGAAGCAGAATATCCTTTGCAACCTTTTGGGAGATGTAGTTTACCTTGATTTTCTAATACAATATTTCGTGTTCCTTGAAGAGGACACAAAATTGCAAACCTTTCGGGATTAGGTGCAACGTATAACCACTCATTACTCAAATATAGTGAGATCCAGTGTGTCCTTGTTAATTTAACAATTCTCTTATCACAAACATCTGGAACTCTGTTATTAGATACATGTAGAAGCGTAGCTTCACAATCTATATCTGGCACATATGTATATACTGGTACTTTCTCTTTACAAACAAAATTAATTTCATTAGGGTTAAAACAATTACTTAATTCATTGGAAGACATCTTCCCAAACTTGTTATGCATAGTGTCTTTAAATATATACTCTCTATTAAAATTAAGATACATAAATGTATCATCTTTAACTCTTGCTGGAAAAGGTAATACTTTATACAATTGATATTGAGTATTTGAAATGAGAGGTATTTGGATGACGTATACAAAGTAGTTCTGAAAAGAATAGATGATAGGAATGATTAATCTACTTAGTTCACTAATAGGAAAAGGAGGATAGTCCAGGTCCTCCTTTGGTTTACCTTGATCCATAAGCTTTTTATTTTATTTGGTGTGACCAGTTGAGGTTGTAACACACCATCTTGAGCATGAACAAATGCATCTACTAAAATATCAAACGTATACCGACTTTCTTCGATTCCTCTCTCTACTTGTTTCAATTGTTCATTCAACATTGATGCTACAGTGGTTGATTCCTCTAATTTGTTAATTGCCATTGATGCCTTCTCTGCAAAGTTCTTAAATTTATCGGCTAACATTTTCTCATTCTTATCTATTTTATACATTGTAGAGTTGAATGTGAGAATGGCTGATTTGATTACTGTCATCTGTTCTCCCGAAATTTTTAAAAACTCTCTTTGCTCTTTCTGAATTGTATCAATATGCTTTTGATAACTTTTGATTTCCGATTCCGTTGCGGTACCAAACAAAATTTTGCTAACCTCACCAATAAATTCAAAACACCTCGCTTCTGCCTACCATAAGTATTTTCATTTAAATAACCCGCGATTATATCTTTTAAAGAGTCTACATAACGAATCTTTGATCGAGAATAAGTTGCGAATGCTGTACAATCCGTTAAATGATACCAAGATTCATTTGAATGTTTTTGACATACAGTTAATACCTGAGTCTGATGACTTTTGGTTTGTTTCCATAATTCTTTAATAGGATTTAAATCTATGTAATTTACAAATTTCCACTGAGTTGGTGACAACAAAAGTGTACCTATTTCGTCGAAATATACTCCTGCTGACGACGATATTGGAGAATTTTGACTTTCCACCGCAGTCTGGTGATGGAGTGCAATTAACAACAGCTTAAGCATCCAAATCGCGATCATCTTGCGACTTTTCCTCTGAAAACAAATATGGTTTCAACCTGTTTACATGAACTCTAAGTCTTTTACGTTTTCCTACTTCTTGCAGAACAACATCAGATCCCGAATTCAAAACCTCTTGTATTTCATATGGACCTTTCCATAGCGGTTCTAATTTATTTCTTTGCTCTACTTTCATTAAGACCTGGTCTCTGACTTTAAATTCCCTCTTTCTACTCCTTTTCTCATCATAATATTCTTTCTGCTTTTCTTTCTGTACTCTCAAGTTTTCTCTAACCTTTTCATGACAAACTTGGAATTTAAATCTTATTTCCTGAACGATATCATCATATGTATACAACGGGGTTGTATTCGCTTGCAATTTACCCGGTAAATTTTGCTTTCCTTCCAAACAATACTTCATAAGGGGTATACTTTGTACTCGTGTGGACTGTTGTATTATACGTAAAACAAGCAAATGGTAACCACTCATCCCAGTCGTTATGTGGCTGTTTACAAAACATCTTAAATATTCCACTAACGTTCTGTGCGTTCTTTCGAGCGCACCATTACTTTCTGGATGATATGCACTAGTATTAATTTTCTTTATTTTCAGTAATTTACTTAAATTTTGGAACAAGCCACTCATAAAATTTGAACCTTGATCGGTTACTATCTCATTTGGTATACCGAAAATACAAACGATGAAATTATTAAATGCTTTTGCTGTTTCCTGTGCGGTTGAATCAGAATTGGGACCGCGATTAAGTATTTACTCAAATTGTCCTGGCATGTTAATATATATTTATTCCCTTTAATTGTCAACGGTAGAGGACCTACAATGTCTAAGTAAATCTTTTCCCAAGGTGCCTCTTTAATATCAGTCACAATAAGTGGTTGTTTCACTGGTAACTGAGTTACTTTATTTAATTGGCATGTTTTACAAGCTTTAATAAATTTCTCTACGTCATTTGGCATATTCGGCCATGAAGTATATAATTTAATTCTCTCTAGAGTTCTTTTGATTCCTTGATGACCTCCAATAGGACATTCATGCATTTCTTTAATAATTCTTTGCCTATTTTCCACGCTAACCTGACACGAAACTACTGGATACCTACTCAAAGCATCCGCATTCACATTCATTTTTCCTGCTTTATGTATCACTTCGTAATCATATTCCTCTAGCAATAATCTCCATCTCATTAATCGAGATCCTGGATCGGTTACATTTAAAATCCACGTTAAAGCTTTGTGATCCGTCACGATTGTGAATTTTGTTCCTAATAAGTATGGACGGAAATGTTTACAAGCCCATACAATAGCTGCGAGTTCTTTTTCCGAAATAGAATAATTTAATTCTGCTTTATTGAAAGTTCGAGAAGCATAAGCAATCGGCTTATCTTTTCCTATCTTTCCTTGACTAAGTATTGCTCCTATAGCATAATTACTAGCGTCCGTTGTTAAAATAAATGGTTGTTGAAAATCAGGATACTGAAGTACTGGCGCACGTGTTAATTCTTTCTTTAAAGAGTCAAAACTATTCTGCTCTTCTTGTTCCCATTTCCATTCACTATCTTTCTTTAATAACTTTGTCAAAGGTATAGCAATTTTACTAAACTTGTCAATGAATCTACGATAATAACCTGCCAAACCGAGAAATGATTTTATGTCTTTGATATCTTTTGGAATTGGAAAATCTCGAACGGCTCGAATCTTTTCTGGATCTGGTTTTACACCATCTGGCGTTACCAGGTGTCCTAAATACTGTAATTCCGTTTTAATAAATTCACATTTATCCGGTTCTATTTTCAAGTTACATTCCCTTAAATTTTGAAAAACTTCAATCAGCTTTTGATTGTGTTCTTCTAAAGTTTCTCCGAATATTATTATATCGTCTAAATAAACCAAACAACGACTACCTAAAGTTCCTGATAATACGTTATTCATAAGCCTCTGGAAGGTACTGGGAGCGGATTTCAAACCAAACGGCATACGCTTAAATTCATAATGTCCTGTGTTAGTGCTAAACGCAGTTTTACATTGATCTTCTTCCGCTATTGGAACTTGCCAATATCCACTCGCGCAATCGAGAGCCGAGAAATATCTAGCCCTACCTAATTTGTCTAATATTTCTTGAATATTAGGAATTGGAAAACTGTCTCCTATAGAAGCGTCATTTAGTTTTCTAAAATCTACACAGATTCTCCATTTTCTTTGACCTGATGCGTCTATCTTTTTGGAACGATTACTAAAGGAAAATTCCAAGGACTCTGACTCGGTGTAATTATATCTTGTTCGAGCATAGATTGTATTTGTTTTTCTACTTCGACTTTATGTTTTTCCGGTAATCTGTAATTTTTAAGAGTAATTGCTTTGCCTTTCGGGATTCCTGGTGTTGGAATCGTGTGTTCGACTCCTTTCGCACTCGTTAACTTGTCTCCTTCTAATTTAAAGATATCCTGGAATTGATGACAAATTTCCCGAATTTCTCTAGTGCCTTCTTTAATGTGAGAAAGTCTTAATTTTTCATCTAATTTACGGATTCTCTCAGGATCTTTCGACTGATTAATCCATTCTCTTTTCGACGGTACTTTTTCTTAACACAGGTTTCGAGTTAATTATCTGCTCTTCGTTTGTAACATTTACGCATAAGCACTGAAACCTATTGTCTTTACATTTCACTAGTCCACATGCTATATAAACACCTTCTTTTAATATTTGATTTTCAATTAATCTATCACCTACTTCTGTGGTTGGTAACGACACTATCGTTTCACTTGCAGCAGGCACTCTTAT